>PVLA01001362.1:0-89886 GCA_004027455.1 Hydrochoerus hydrochaeris | reverse complement strand
CAGACTTTGGAATAAGACAAAGAGAGGGAGCACCCCTTCTCTGCCTCTTGCGGTTCGCTTCCACTCTTAGTGAGTTACTTCATTCCCCGGGACCCTCTGTTTCATCTATGTGATGGAGATACTATGATCTACTTTGAGGCTTGTAGAGAATATTGAAGAGTCAGTGAGAAATCCCTCCCACTCTCCTTTTGGTTTTTCTCTTCCTTTCAGTTCCTGCACTTCCACACTGAGCCCATAAATGAGGAATTCACAGCTGTCTTGTTTCTGTATATTCTTATCCCTGGGGGTGCAGTGTCCCAGCGGGGAGGCAGGAGTGCACAGGCAACAGCTATAAACAATGTGCGAGGTAATTCAGCATCGTGATACAGGCAGACTAGGAGAGAAACAGAAGTGGTGCAGACTGGAGAGTGATAAGGATTGACATTCAGTCAGTGGCTGGTGGAAGAAGAAGGAAACTTTCAAGCCCAGGATAACATCATAGTCACAAGGTGGTATGAGCTTGAAGTTTTGATCAAATGCAGTGAGGAGGAGTCAGTGGTGAGCTTTAAAAGGTCAGTGGCCTTTAATTTATTTTTTCAAAGTAGACTATAGAGTCTGGACAAAATACTTCAAAGAAGGAATGGGCATCAAAGCAAAGCCTGTGACATGCCCAGTGTAGCATCCAGGCATCTAAATGGAACCTGCTCCCCTTTTATGGTGTCCATGTCCATTGACACAGGTATTCTGTCTCTTAGAAAACAGGCTGCCTTATGATGGCCAGCACCTCCTAGTGGCCTCAGTCATTGCTCTTAGGAACAGTCTCTCCTCAGCATCATCTTCAAGGGCTTTTGCCTGCCAGTGCCCTTTAAAACTATGTCCAGAATTAAGCAGGGTCCTTGAGTCTGATCACAATGCAAAAGAACTAGCTTCTATATATGTTGTCTAAGTGGCATGAGGACTGTAAATGCCCTAATGGACTGCAGAATCATGCTTAAGCTTGAGGCCTATACCCTTGCATAAAATACTGAGAGATGAGACCTACAGCTTCTGCTTCTGTGCATTTGGTTTTGCCCTCGCTTCAGGACTCCATATTTATCTTTGAAGTTTTTTGCTAAGCATAAGGAAGATCTTGAAGGAGATGTCATTTGTGTTCAAGGCATAACTCCCAGAGCATTTCATATGAAATGGAACATGGAGTACATCTTCGTTAAAGGAATGACTGGTGTGTAATTATTAAATAAATAACTATTATTATAAAAGGAAAGAGTGCTTCCTTTTATTAAAATAGGAAATTTAATGCCATCTAAAGAAAACAAAAGGACTCAAGTCCATATTGTTACATATTCACTTCCAACACTATTGACTCAGTTATACTTTTTAGCTGTCACAAATTCTTTCTCAATGTATTAACATTATATATCACAAGATATAATTCTCCAATATTATTTCAATGGAAATATATAAATTATACCAGTAAAGCTATTAAGCAATACATGAATTAATTTTTTCATAAAGGAAGTGATTGGAAAATTGATATTTTGCTCAAAGACTTGGGTGATTTAATTTTATGATTTAATCTATGATTCTCTGTTTTTTCATTCATGGTTAAAATGGTTGAATGAGATCATTTCCAGGTGATCTTCCATCTCTGATTTTGTAGAATTCTTTTTTTTTAAAGTGAAAAAAAATTTCAAAACATGATATTTAGAGAGTAATAATGGTTAATATATTGCATATTGTTATTTTCAAATCAGTTACTCAGAGTACAAGATATCTGCATTTAATTGTCTGAACAATTTAACACAGACCTTTCTCTATTATTCTTTGATCTGTGTCATAGAGTTGTCTGCCAGGAAAGACCCTAATGCCTTTGCTGTCAGGTAGGAGTTTGGAATGGACTATCTTGCTTACCTTCCTTGTCAAGGACTATCAGGGAGGGGACTTCACCTGGTTATAGCCATCTTGAAAATCTGGACACAGTTGGCTTAAAAACTGAGCAATATCTGGCCAATTGATCTTTTAGGAGATATACTCCTTTTTAAGTTCAGAAGATAATTTTACTGGGTAAATTGAGTTAACCACACATAAACTGCAACATTAAAATTAAAATTAAAACTGAATTGAATTTTTTCTATCAGATCTTGTTGCTTTGACTTATGAGACACAATGTAAACCAGAAGTCCAGAGATTATTTTGCTGGCGTGTATAGCAAAGTGAAGTTACTCTCTTTTCTTTTGCTGATCCTGATGTCTTTTGACATAGACCTGATGCCCTTGTGATGCACTGAAGATATAATTTGTGAAGATAAAATTAGATTTCTAATTTGTGATTATAGACTGCTAAGTTGTAAATGTTTGTGCTATCTCAAAATTTGTGTTGGTGTCTTAACTCCCAAGGTGTTGGTATTGGGAGGTGGGGCCATTGAGAAATTATTAGATCATGAGACTTCTGCCTTTATTAGACTTCCGTGAAAGGTCCCTCATGCCTTCTACTACATGAGGACACAGTATGAAGATGGTAGTCTAGGAAGTAGAGCTGGGATCCTCACTAGACACTAGACATTGAATCTGCCAGAGACTTGACCTTAGACTTTCCAGCTTCCAAAACTATGTGAAATAGATGATCACTGTTTTAAGGCAACCAGTCCATGGTAGTTTATTATAAGATCCTTAATAGATTGAGACTTAGATTAATGGTAAACTTTAATGTGCATAATGATAAGCCAGGGATCTTGTTACAATATAGATATTGTTACAATTAGTTGGAGTATGAGTTAAGATTTTGCTCTTCTAAAAGAGAATGTTCTCCCTTGCTGGTTGTGACCACATTCTAAGTAGCAAGGTGTTAGAATAAAAGCAGAAATTACAAAATGGATGGTGCTAAAGGGAACTCTAGGTGTGAATACTAGCAAAAAAAAGTCCCAAAATGAACAATATCCCTCTAGGTGAAGCTGTTTTCCATCAGCATACGTTGGCCTTCCTACCAGTGTGTGGCAGAAGAAAGAGAGAATTGAACAGTGCTAGACCACAATACCTCCGACTCTTCCCTCACTGCATGCTTATATTTCACAAGTATCTCTTCTGATGTTTTGTGTATGGATAATGCATATGCTTGTGGATTTATCTGTAATAATTTTCCTATTAATTAGAAGTACTTTGGGGATCATGTGTTAAGTGTCTGAGAGCACTGGTTGTGACTAGGAGCTTACTGATTGCATGACCTGTCAATGTGTTACTCGGGATCAAAAATTGCTGATCTTCTTGTCACCTTGTCCTGGCCCCTAAGTACACAATGAATAAGCCTAATTATCTTTGTAAACTTTATATATTAGGAACTTCACCAGATTCTTAATGATCAAGGTAGACATCTGAGTTTCTTGCCTAGTATTTGTCCCCCTCTAACTCAATGATTTTTTCTGAATATGAAATTTTGGATGGCTATATGGTTGCATAAAAATATTATATTTATACTCTACTATTAATCTTTACATGTGTACTTCATTAACTGGACTCCAAATAGCAGTATCAGAGGGTAACCATTGGACTTCTACCCTCTAAATATGGCCCTTCCTCCCTGGAGGAAGTTTCCTCAGAAGGCATGGATATATCTAGTTTTACCCTGAATAGTGTGGGAACTCTGCCAGTTGCTAGACATGTCTCTTCCAATTGTGTGTTTCATAAGTGGAAAAGTAACCACAAGATGGGTTTGGGGACCCAGTGGGTCTGCTGTAGGATCTGAGCAAAAACTCCACCACTCACCCACTCCATGTACCCTCTGCTCTGGCTGGTGGGATCACAGTGACATTTTGGGTCTCATGGAATTAGTACCAGTTCAGAGTATATGTCCCATATTCTTCAAAACTTCTGATAATTTCCTCTGTTCCAGTGCATGGTCATCCTAAAAGTTCAGAGGGAAGGGTCATTCTCAGTGTACTATGGAAAACCATCCTATTTGCACTTTGAAAGAATTTTCTCTAGGTCATGCAATTAGGTGGTTCTTTCCACTCCCAAGTCCTAAGAAAATGGTAAAAAAAAAAAATAGCCCTTCCTGCAGCCTGGAAGCTCACACTATAAATCTCTAGCTTCAGACACCCAAGAGAGGCCTCCTGAATCCTGAAACAGGTCCTGCTACATAGCAACTGAGGTCTGTTCCAATGTTTGGTCATTCCACAGGGATTTAGGGGAAAGGAAGGGTAACAGTCATTATATCCATTTGTATGACCCATACCTGTTGAATACTTATTGTGCAGGTGCTAATCTCAGTGGTGAACAATTCCGACATGAGTTCTGTTGTTAAGGAGGTTTTAACCTTGTGCAAATAAGCCATTTCAATCATGTGTGATAAGCACTATGACTAAGGGTCTACAGAGGCTTGTGGCTCCTCAATGAAGGAGCTCCTGGTTGAGACTTGAAGGCATCAGATAAAGAATTCTGGGAATGATGCATCATGCCCAACACCCAAAGGAATATCCAGATTAGAGGGATGGGCGGGACCAGGTCCAGGCTAGGATCATCCTGAGCCAAGTTGTAGAAGAGGAGAGCTTGGACCATTAGCTCGACTGGACAAGGAGTGATAAAACCAGGATTTATGTTTAGGCAGGTGAAATGGGGAAATATTTTCCTTGATCAAACTTTAGTTGCCTTCTCTGAGTCCTTTACTTGACAAAGCTTTAACCTGGTCATGTGTGCTTGCTGGACATTCATAGCCCATTTTTAGCAAGGACTCTGCTAAATCAGATTAGCAAGAATCCCTCACTTTTGATATCTCAATATCTGATCAAACTCCTCATCCCCCTCCATGACTGATAAATGATTTCTCAGGTCTAACTTCAGTAAGAATCTTGTCAAGTTGGTGTCACACAAATCCCCTACTCTTGATGTCTTATTTTGGTAATTTTCCTCCTCTTTCATCTTGGCTATCAATCCCTTTTCCTTGCTGGATTCTGAATTGGGTTCTGTTCTCTACTGAAGCTTGTTTTCTCCTATTAAAGTGGTTTCTAAATAAAGTTGATTCTATCACTCTCCTAAGTGGGTCTAGTCCTCTTTCTCAAAGGGTAGAGATTAAGGCTGAGAGGTAAAGAATAGCCAGATTGTGAAGAGTTTTGAATCTGCAGAGAGCTAATCTAGGGTTTACAATTGCATGTATTCTGGTATATTTGCATATAAAAAATCAGTCTCTTTGAAGAATAAAGTGAGGAGTAGATGAATACAGGAGAATACTTAGAAATCTAAGATAAGTTAATACAAACAAAATTAGTTTACTCTTGCAGGGCAAGAAGACAGTAGGGCCCCAGTAAGAGTTCTTGATTATTTTTATTACAATTTTAAAATAAACTCAAACTGTAAGAAAGCTTAAAAAGCAAGATTCAATGACAAAGAGACCTCTAGCAGAGGTGATGACTCAGTAAACATCTGAAAAATAAGTAGGAAGCAGCAAGGGACATCGGCAGATGGTAGGCTAGGGAAGCCGCCAGCACTGGTGCTGACTGCACTTCATGAGGAAAATGTGAGGTGCTCTAGGTCCCTCGCAGAACAGACTCTCCCTCAAACTCACTGAAATTTGATACAAACATTAGTAATCCCGCTTACCCTGTGTGAGTTCATAAGCATGGAACCAACACAATCCACACTGTACTCCCAGTAGTCATCTGACATTCCGTGACTCTGTGCCACCACTGTAGACTCCTGGCCGTGATAGGAACCTGTGACACGAGGCCCCAGGTTTCTATACCCTGTTCTGGAATGCTCTTCCTCCTTCGCCCTCTGTTGGACAGCTCCCTCTGCTTCCTAAGGCCGGCAAAGTCAGAAGATCTGGGCGCCCGACACAGCACTCAGATGTCCCAAGAATCCATTGATTTTCTTACAGTTGATATTTTCTTCCTACAGTGTTCTATCTATTTTACTGCAGAACCAGAATCTTAAGCTAGATTCTTGAGCATCTGGGAAACTTTCACTTGTTCGAGAGCAAGAAATAACAATGTGTATCCACAAAAATGTTGCTTGGAGAGAAAGGGAGGTTAGCTACAAAAAGCTTCATTTTTGATCCAGCACTGTTCAACTCTATTATTTGGATTTAGGACTTGATAGTGGAGAATCAGCAGTGATTCTCTTCACTGATATGCATAGAAACATTTCCCCAAAGCAGCTGGCAGCCTCTGCACGTTAGCAGCCTTTTTAAGGTCCGTAATTTCTTTTTCTATATTTGATCATGTCTCAATCTTCCTTGCTTTGGAGGAAAACAAAACAATTTGGCACTGTTGATGCTGAGTATATGCTGAAAAAGCCCTGTTGCAAATAATTTAACAACTCCCTGAATGCAAAAATAAATTAGATCTGAGAAGTCCAATGCTGGAATTGCAGAGAGGATTAATCAGTTGATAGAAATTCTATTCAGAGAAATAGAATAAGCTGTCCATATTTCCGATTATGCCATAATTCTTACTTAGCAGATGTGTTATATGTTTTAACCTTTTGTTATTTTAGCTGCCCTCTTCTTTGAATCATTTCTCAGTTTTCTCATCATTTTACAAACTTATATTGCATTTTACCCTCATAAACATTTTGTAAGTATGGATGAATTTAAAATGCAAGTTTCTAAATTTAAAAAATCAAGAACAAATTTTAACATTTATGAATATAACTCCAATACTCAGATTTTGTGAATCACTTCGAGGAATTTTTCTTTTGAAATACTAGTGAAAAATGGATTTTGATTTAGGTGAAATTAAGGAAGATGCTCACAGAAATTAAAACATATTTTTAGAATTCCATATCCCTATTGCCTGTAACACTTATTTCTTTTTAGTCTGATCAAATTCTGCCCTCACCAAAGTTTTCTTAGACTCTTTGATAATAAGAATTATTAAACTGTGTGTGGTGGGCCATGCTTATAATCCCAGCACTCTGAGAGGCTGAGGCAGGAGGACTGAAAATTTGAACCCAGCTTTGGTAACATGGTGACAGAATAAGCCCCAGTCTCAAAATGTAAAAATTTTAAAAAGGCTGAGTCATATCTCAATATGAAGACCTAGGGTCCTATCACCTGTAGTAAAACACACACACACACACACACACACGTGCACACATGCAATTTATTATTTTAACACTATCTTGTGGGGAGTTCTAAGGAATTAGGAATTCTGGAATATTATTCTACACTATATTTGCTTCCCTGGGAAGTTTATGAGGGATGTGCATACAGAAAAGACAACAAAATGAAACAAAACAAAACAAAAAACAGGCAAGAGACAACAGGTTCTCTTTAGCAGAATCCTGTGGGGCTGGCTCCAGTGGAGGCCCTGGATTCAGGCACGGAATCATCATTCCGCTTATTGCATCCTAAGTAGAGTCTCAGGAATTGACAACTTCTCTGACAGTATCTTGTAGAAAGAAAATACTGAATAGCAACAAGGGTAGGTTCATAGGAAAACAGAGACGTAAGCACAGGTGTACAGCTCTTCCTGCCGACAATGAGGAGGAGGAAGCAGGTGAGAGACAGAATGCCAGAGAAGTGGTGCCTTCCATCCTGGTGCTACTTCTGAGCTACTGATGAGAGAGGAAACATTGCTGGTGTCCAGGGTCAGGGCAGAAGCTACACGTGGCCTTACAGTTTGCTTCTCTTGTATGACAGGGGAAGTGAGCAGCCCATCCCATGTGGGAGACCTATACACCCTGCTAAATTTGACCACATCAGCACCCTGGAGTCTGACCAAATGGACACCTTTCTCCTTGGAGGGAGAAACAAGGGAAGATAAACTGAACTGAACTTCCCCCAAGTCTTACAGTTCTGATGAAACATGATAAACAGAAGGGAATAAAGGTGTAATTTCCCCCCCTTGTTTCACATACTCGTTACCAAACATTGAATTAATAATATCCATGACTCTATTTTAAACACTGCTATGTCCCAATATCTGAAAACTAGTAGCAGTTAGAAAAAGAGTTACATTTGCCTGCTCTCTGTCATAAAGGAAGCTGTACTCAGTAATTTAACATTAACTTTCCTTGCTATCAAAAAGAAATAAGGCATTATGATGAGTTTGATTTGAGCTCTGCTTCCTAGGGCAAAACAGTCATCTAACTACTGCTAAAGTAAAGGGTTTCTCTACTTTTAAGATAAGTTTGCATTGTTCTTTGCCAGCAACTTACATCTGGGGGAGCAATAAGCATGTAGTTCTAAACTAGGTGAGGTAAATTTTGTTTTAGGAGCTGAGTGAATTGATTAGCAAAAGAAACGCCTTTCTGACCTTTAATATGGCATTACTGACATCCCAAAGAAAGGGAGGTCTTTATCTATCCCTTCTCCTTCTGTTAGAAAGAAGAGTGAAGAAAACTTGTACTACCTCTTCTAATTACATCTTGCTTCCCTTACTGCAAAGGTAATCCTCTTTTTTTCTGAAGATGATGATTTTTTCCCTTGTACCTCCTGTACACACAGTGTTATTCCATCCTGGATGTGATGTGAAACACTGACATTTTGGGTGGCTCTCAAAGCATTTGACACAGGAAATTTACTTGTCTTAGAATTAACCCAGAAAACTTTTTTCCAGGTATTTCAGCCTCTTTCTTGGAAATCATTGGTATTTTCATTCTAAGTTTTGAGTCTCAGAGAAAATGTGGTATGGACCATCCCTGATCCTCATGGCACATCATGTCCTCAAGAAGTGGTGCTATTGATTTCTTTCCTCTTGTTTTTTTTTCTTTTTCTTTTTACCAGTTTATGTGAGACAATGTGATAACCCTGGTAAGAACACAAGCTTTGGATTCACCTAGTTGTATATTTGAGGTCTGGCTATGCACATATTTTTGTGTCTCCAAGTGCATCACTGGAACATGTTCATCACCTTATTTCCTCAGTTATATGAAGGCAATAGAAATAAACACATAAGCTATTGAAAGATCAAACAAGGTTTAGAGTATGCCTTATTCATATGTATAGTTCTGGACATTAAACCAAAAGCCTTCAAACTGAGCTACATTTCTAGCTCCACTTACTAATTGAAGCAGGGTATCAGTAAGCCCCAAAATTGCTCAGGTTGGGCTTGAACTTGTAGACCTCCTGTCTCAGCCTCCTAGAGTGCTGGGATTAAAGTATAACATACGTTGTAAAGAAGCTATAACATGGTTATTACCTCAATGCTTCCATTTGCTGGTTATATCTGGATTTCTTGCATTATTTCTTATCCTTAACTGGGATAATTTAACCTTGTTAGGAAGTTTCTTCCAGAATCATGCTTGTCAGAATCCTGTCTCACTCATTACCTACTGTCACTTCCAGTCCTTTTATATGAAATCCAAGTATCAGAAAATGATGGCCCATAGGCCAAATTTTATCCACTGTTCATTTCCATAGGTCCTACAAACTATCACTAGCCTTTACATTTTAAGTGGTTAAAAGAAATGGAAAAAAAAGCATTTAAAAAATTTTATTTAAGGAGGATTGCAAGATGGCCAACTGAGTGGCAGCACTGTAAGAGAGCTTCTCTGAGGAAAAAAAAAAAAAAAAAAAAAACCTCAGATGCTGGAATATGGCAACATGGAGAAAGCCAAACAAAAGGAGAGGAATTCTCATGACCCAGGAAGAAACTGAGGAAAAAGAAAAAGAAAAAAAAAAAACAAAAAAAGAAAGAAGAAAAAGAAGCATGGACAGAGGGCTGGAACTGGGCAAGCCCCAATCACTGTACTGGCACGTCTTAAATTCCGGTGACTCACGATTGAGCTAAGATCTCAGCCCTGCCAAGAGCAGAGATTGGTGAGCTCCAGACCCTTGGCTGGGGGAGGCCCTGAGACGGGGAGTGGAAACAGCCAGTGTAGCTGCGTGAACTTTGGTGAGTGATGGGAACTGGGATCCCCAAACCAGGAGGACTGGCTGGGCAACATTTTGGAGTTGGGCAGGGCTAGCTTGAGTTGGGGCCCTAGGCAGCACCTGCTGATGACTCCTAGTCCAAAGCAGATTGGTGGGATCTGCTCAGGCTGGGCCACTCCCCTGGTTGAAACCCAATAGCCAGGGATGAGGCTTTCCTGGGCCAGTGGCAAGGCTTTGTGGGGCCAGTGGCATCCCCAGGGAACACACAAACCTGTTGAAGCATAAACTGGTTGACTGGCATAGGGGGAGGAGCCAGCTCTCAGACTGCAACTCACAGATCCGCTGCAGACTAAGGGGCGGTACTTCACTAGCAAGTGCACTGCAGATAAACTGTAAGCAAAACGAAAGGCGCAGAGACCTCCACCCCCCACCTGTCTGAAGGGGGCTGAAAACATGACAAGACAGAGAAAGAGCAAAAGGTCCCAAACTGCAGAAACAGGGAAAGTGAGTTCAACAGAGGTAAATTCAGAGGAGGTTGAGAGCAGCAAACCTGTAATGTCAGAGACAGCCTCATCGGAAATAAAGAAATACATCCGTGACCTCATCGTCACATGTAAATCTGAAATTCTAACTCAGGTGAAGCAAGCTATAAGAAGACTCATAAGAGAAGTCCTGGGTAATCCTCAAGTAGACACAAATGAAAGAATACAGGAACCCAGAGAAAGGAGAGAAGCCTTTGATGAAGAATATAAATAAAATCTAGAATATATGAAACAGATCCAATAAGAATATCAGGAAATTAAAAACTCCATTGAAACCCGGCAAAACCTTTTAACAGAAACTAAAGACAAACTTTCAAAACTTGAAGATAGATTTGCAAAGTATGATCATGAAAGGAAGGATCTCTTAAAAATAACAAGGAACCAGGAAGCAATGATACAAAGGCTAGAAGATGACAAGAGGATTTATAACCTAAGAACAAAACACATGAATGAAGATGCAGCAACAAATACAAGTGAAATAAAAAGTCTATTCACAGAAATAATTAAGGAAAACTTCCCAAACATAGGCAATGGAAGTGAAGTTCAGATAAATGAGGCATATAGAACTCCAGCCAGCTAGAACCCAAACAGATCTACACCCAGACATCCCAGAAATCAGGATCCCAGAAATCCATCACAAGAACAGAATACTAAAGCAGTCAGAGAAAAGAAACAGATTACCTATAAAGGAAAACTCATCAAAATCACAGCAGACTTCTCAATGCAAACCATCAAATCAAGAAGAGCTTGGAGCAAAATATTCCAAGCCCTGAAAGAAAATAACCGCCAACCTAGAATGATGTACCCTGAAAAACTCTCTCTCAAAATTAATGGAGTGACAAGATATTTCCACAACAAAGAGGAACTGAGGGAGTTTGTGACCACCAATCCAACCCTTCAAAGAATACTGAAGGACTTTCTAGAGAGAGAGAAGAAAACCACCAGGGTTCCAGGAATAATGGCAGAAAGGCCTCAAAGAAAGGGGCAAACAGTGGAATGAAGGAGAAAAGTAAACAAATAACAACAGAAAAATAGCATGGCAGAGTTAAAACAGAGAAGATTGGTTATATCACTGTTTTATCTTGACTGATTTTATTTGAATCTGGTATGCTTGAGAGTGTCGAGTCTGAGATTAGGGGCAACTACTCTGAAGATGACAGGATTCAGTAGGATACCCATTCTGGTTTGATTGTTAACTGCCTTTGAAGTCCTATAATGTCTCCAATGTTTAGATTTTATTAATAGTGTAAAGCAATGCTAAGTTTATATTATATTTGACGATATGGACAATTTTATTGAAAATAACTAGAGACATCATAGTGACTACTGTAGATCACCTAATGTTGTGTTTTTGTATGTTCTTTTCATTTCATGTTTCTCTAGGAATTTGTATTGCTGACTTGTTTTGATTTGTTCCTCCCTCTAATACAGAAAGGCTAGGTATATGTGTAGAGACTTATACATGTGTAGAACTTCTAAGTAGTTTACGAGAATGGATTATAGTTATTGTAAAGGAAAAAAAGGAAAAGAGAATATTCTAAAGGATATAACTGCATGTATGTTTGAGTGTGTGGAATTAATAACCATGTTGCTAAAGTTTTAGTTGGATGGATGAACAAAACTGACTGCAGTCTCACTGATTGGGTGTCCACTTTGTGGACTTTAGTTTTGTAACTTAAACAACTGCATCTAAGAAGAAAGTATATAATTATCAACTAGTGATTTTTACTGGTTGCTATTTTTGTTTTTTGTTTTGTTTTGTTTTTGAGATTTTGTATTATTTCTACCCTCCTTGCATTTCAAAATTTTTTCTTTAAATAAAACAATTAAAACAAAAAAGCAAGAGGAGGAAAAGAAAGTCCTCTAAAAGAGATAACTGTATGTAACCTTAAGTGTGTAGGATTGATAACCATGTTACTAAGTTTTTGTTGGATTGGTGAATAGAACTGTTTGCAGCCTCACTGTTTGAATGTCCACTTTGTATGCTTTAATTTTGTAATTGGAACAACTGTATCTAAGAAGACAATATGTAATGTATCAAATAGTGATTTCTTACTGTTTATTTTTTTGAAATTCTGTATTGTTTCTACCCTTTTTTTCTGTTTTGTGTCCCCCCTCTTTAAATAAAATTTAAAGAAAATTTTATTTAAAGAGAAACAAAAGCATGTAAAGGGTAGAGATATCATCAGGCATAACTGAATATAGCAGTATAATTGAATATAGCAGTACATAACAATATTAGTAAAAATAAAACATTGTAGACAGTATAAAACTTCAAAGGCAGGTAATAATCAAACCATAGTTGATATTCTAGTGAATCTTGTCATCTTAAGTGCAGTTGCCTATACTCTCAGACTTGATACTATCAATACTATTGATACTATCAATCATAACAGCTTTGAATAAAATCTATCAATACAAAACAGCAATCTAACAGATTTGATTATGATTATGATCAGTCATCGCAAAGCAGTGTAGGTTTTACAAAGCTTTAGATTAAGTTAATAGGAAATTAGGATTATTACTGTATTGTATCCTATTATTTTGGGGATTACTGTCTGTGCCCTCAAATGTAGTACAGGGAGAATGACTGGAACAGAATATAATACATCTAAGCAGAGTAGTGTGAGTAATGTGGGTTTTAAATCCTGGTACACTATTAACAATATAGTGTATCAAGGCCATCTATGTTAGAGATTCTAGCCATCCTTCTCTGCCTCATTTCTGCTATGTTATTTTTCTGGCTTTGTCTAGTTTTCTCCTTCATTCTACTGCCTGCTCTGTTCATTGAGGCCTTTCTTCCACTGTTCCTAAAATCCTAGTATTTTTTTCTCTCTCTCTAGAATGTCCTTCAGTATTCTCTGTAGGGTTGAATTGGTGGTCACAAACTTCGCCAGTTCCTTTTTGTCATGGAAGCATCTTGTTTCTTCATTAATTTTAGTGACAGTTTTGCAGGTTACATCAATCTGGGCTGGTGGTTATTTTCTTTCAGGGCTTGGAATACTTCACTCCAAGCTCTTCTTGATTTGATGGTCTGTGTCGAGAAGTCAGCTGTGATCCTGATGGGCTTACCTTTATAGGTAATCTGTTTCTTTTCTCTGACTGCTTTTAATATTCTGTTCTTGTGATGGATTTCTGGGATCCTGATTATTATATGTCTGGGTGTAGCTCTGTTTTGGTTGTAGGTGGCTGGAGTTCTGTATGCCTCACATAACCAAATGTCATTTTCTTTTCCCATGCTTGAGAAGTTTTCCTTAATTATTTCCGTGAAAAGCCTTTGTAATTCACCTGTTTGTATTTCTGCTTCTTCGTTCATGTTTCTTATTCTTAAATTGTAGATTCTCCTGTCATAGTCTAGCCTTTGTATTGTTACTGCCTGTTTCCTTGTTATTTTAAAGAGATCTTTCCTTTCATGATCACACATTGCAAACTTGTCTTGAAGTTTTGATAGTCTATCCTTAGATTCTTTTAAGGAATTTTGCCAGCTTTCAATGGAGTTTTTAATTTCCTGGTAGTCTTTGTGAATCTGCTTCATGTATTCTATATTTTCTTTATATTCTTTATCGAATATTTCTCTCCTTTTTTTGTGTTCCTCCCTTCTTCCATCTGTATCTTCCTGAGAGGTGCTTCCTGAGAGCATTTCTTTTATTAATCTACTCATATCCTGCTTTACGTGATTTAATATTTCAGTTTTGAGCTCATCTACAAGGTCCCAAAGATATCTCTTATTGTCCATTGAAGCCAAGTCTGATGTTGTGTGTTTGCCACCCTCAGTCTCCCTTGTTTTTCCCTCTCCTGGATCAATGCTCTCAGGGTTCTGGCTGGGAGCCTCCTCTTGCCTCTCTCTCCTGTCATGGTCCTGGCTTCCTCCACACAGGTTACAGTGCAGGTCCCAGCCCCCTTCCCTGTTGGCCACTGTTCCTCCAAAGCACGCTGGCGAGGGACCTCCACCCTCTCCTGCCTGCTCTTGTCACTGAGGTTTAAGCAGGGGCTCTTTATGCCTGCCCCTCCCCACCCGGCCAGCCAAACTTCAGGGGCCTTCACCCGGTTAGTGCGTGCTAGGTGCAGGGAATCGATTTGGGATGGCTCATTGGGTCCTGGCCAGGGGTGCAGCCCAGTCCAAGCAAATCCCATGAATCTTCTCTGGGGAGGGAGCAACCAACTTAAGTCACTGTCGCTCTCAGTTCAGGCTCCTCCTGCCCAGTTCCAACATGTCACCCATTTGGTCGCGCCCTTCCTGTGGAGGGGTCTCCTTCCCAGCACTGACCGTGGGTTAATGAAGGTCCCTTTGCTGGCTCCACTCTCCATTGGGCTTACCAACCTCTGACTTCAGTGCTGCTGTGGTTCCTGTGAGTGGTGGCAGGAATGAGTTTGGGCGGCTCTGCTGGCTGGCACGGGTTCGAGCTGGTGCAAATTCAGGCCAGTGTAAACTTGGTGGGTCACAGCAAAAACGCTGTGTCCCATAATTTTTAGCTGTTCCAGTTGTAGTCCCGAAGTGTTTGACTAGCTTTTTTACATTTTAATTTCTTCCTGTGTCAAGAGGATCCATCTCCCTCTGTCTAGGTCTCTCCAGGATGTTTTATTCTAGCATATGAGTTGTTTCTCCCAGGAGGCTTTGTATTTTGTTGCTCACTGATCGGCCATCTTGACTTCTTCTTCTTCAAAAAAAAAGCATTTTGAGACATGTAAATTAATTGATACTCAAGTGTCACTGAATATTAGCCCAGTCGTATGGGAACACAGTTACACTCATCATTTGCGTACTATGTACAGATGCTTTTATACTACAACGGGAGAGTTTAGAAGTTGTGATAGACACCTTAAGGCATGTGAGGTGCTACGATAGTTAAGTTTGGCCTTATGAGGAAGAGTGTGCTGACCTCTGATATGAAAAAGGAATTATATTCAGATTAACCAGCTCTGTTACTTGTTGGCCATGTGACCTTGAATCTTAATTACTTTCTTGTTGTAGAGACAAGATACCCATCACCAAAAAATTAAAGAAAATATTTATTTTTAGCTCCCAGTTTGTAGTGGTTTCAGTCCACAGATGGCTGGCTCCAAGACAGGGCACATGATAGAGAAGAAACAGTCCATGGTAAGCAGGCTCAAGATCAGTGGTGATGTGCATATCTGTCTGTTTCTGGGCCAAGCACGAAGTGATACAGCTTCTCCCATGGGGCTTTACCTTGCACCCTCATACCCAGCTTTAATCTCATCAGTGGAATAAATCAGTATTGTACACCCCTGATCCAGTCCCCTAACCCTAACCCTGACCTAACCCATTTTTTCTTCAAAAGCAAAAGTTGTTTTAACATTGCAGCATGAGATTATCTTAATTTTTAATGAATCAGAGAAGCGCCCTTTGGCTGGGCAGTCAGTGGACTAGGTACACAAATACTGCCTGGCATAAGAAGCAGACATTTTGGACCATATCTCTACTACCTTTTCATGCAATGCTTTCACTCAGAATGAATTCTTTACTCCTTTTTTTGTACTGTGTTTCCAAAAAGTACATTTCAATTCTCATTTTAGTTGAATCATTTTAATTTAATTTCTATTACATGTTCACATAGAGTGCAGTTTTTGGACTATATAAAGTATATTCATTTATGTGTTTTTGCTAGTCTTGATTTACAAACAGTGTTTTCTTAAATTGCAAGGAGGGTAATCATTTCTGTATTTTTCCACACCAACAGATTTTTCACAGCTGCAATAATAATATGAACAGCTACCAATTACACACCATGTGTGCTAGGTAGGGCTATAAGCAACATACATGCAGTCATATAATTCAGTCTCTAAAAACAACCCTATGATGTGGTTCTAATTATCATTATCATTTTATTTATGAGGAAACCAGGTGGTTTTTATTTATTTTTATTTATGAGGAAGCCAGAATGTGGTACAGATTTGCATTTAATTCTATGATTTTAAACCCTCTATAAGTGCTACTTTGTGCTATATAATAAGGGCTTTCTTACTATTCTACCATCCTCATTATCATCCTGCAGCCAGGGAATAACTCTTTAGCACAAGAGACAGTTTGCTCAAATCTGCTCTCTTGATCCTGAATCCCTAGCTTACTGCTTCTGATATTCGCATTTGGGTGACTGAAGTGTGGCTGGTAAGTGCCATCATCTTGGTGGAACAGTGTGCAAAGACTGAATGGTGCAAAGACCATTTTATTTCCTTGTTGCAGAAGCTTGGAAGGTACCAGAATAATTGGAGGTGGAGAAGGACGGTGAGGCTGGGCTCTGTGGCAGTTGGATAGAGGCTGCTCCCCAGTGTATAAAGAGACTTTCTGAAACAAAATAGTTCAGAAGTTTCCTAGAACATCACATTGCCCTGTGTAGTGCTTCCAAGAGGGAAAGTGCCCCATGTGTGCTAGTCATATTAGGGGTGAGTCAGTGAAATAATTATGATGGGCTTATCTACGAATTGGTTTTTGGCTGTTGTTAATTCTCAAACTTGTTAATTATTTGCTTTTGAAAGATGCTTCACATATACACATCAGTCATTGAATGGAGTTTGAGAGTGAATGAAAGGACAGGCTTATGCAAGCACCCCAAAGATCTTTTCTCTCTTCTTTTCTTTTCTTTTCTTTTCTTTTCTTTTCTTTTCTTTTCTTTTCTCTTCTCTTCTCTTCTCTTCTCTTCTCTTCTCTTCTTTTTCTTCCTTTCCTTTCCTTCCCTTCCCTTCCCTTCCCTTCCCTTCCCTTTTCTTTTCTTTTCTTTTCTTTTCTTTTCTTTTCTTTTCTTTTCTTTTTTTCCTTCTTTTTTTCATTACCAGTGCTGAATACTGTGTCTGATGTACAGCAGGAGCTGAGTAGAAACTACCAAGTGTGGCATGAGTAAGTTCACCACCACCAGTTTATTATATTTTTATTATCAATGCTGTTATTGTCACTAATCGGGGACTCACCATATGTTCTAGTTCATTTAATTTTCAATGCATATCTAACTTTAAAAATATCATTTCTACATATGAAATATACAGAGGCTAAGTAACCTTTTCACACTTTTCCAAGATGAGAAACCTGGCATTATGGACTCAGAGACCATGGAACTTGGATTTACTAAGTAGGGAATGCTCAGGCAAAGCTGGGTTGTGACCACCCTTCTCACCCTCTTCCTAGTGCCATGTCGTACTTTTGCACTGCCATCCTCACAGGTGGACTCATTGGCAGAACTCAGTGAATGATCACAGCTCGGCCATTAACTTAATGGAGGTGGCTCTGCTAATTCCCTTGGCACTTGGCATTGAAAATGAAGTTCCAGTTATGTCAGGATAATAATCACCACACAACATACTGACTTCCACCCTCAGGGAGCTTTATGAGCTTTGAAATATGAGTCCTAACTACCCTTCTATGGTTAGAAAGCTCACACTCCCTTCTATTGTGAATGGCAGCCCTGGGGCAAAATTAGAAAACATATCATTTTTCCTCCCATTTTCTTGTCTCCTGCTACAGAAATGGAAAAGAGAAGAGAATTTGGCATCAAACATATCTAAAAGGAGCCCTAAGTGCAGACATTTTGGCTCCACATGATCACTGCTGATAAATCCTGTGTGTGTGTGTGTGTATTTCTATCCATTCTATCCATTTCAGCCAGAAGCCGTGGTGTGTGTTTGTGTTTCAGAGGATGATACTGACTGAGCCCAGGGGCTCAGGCTATGCTGTGGAGGCTGCACACAATCAGCTCCTGGTGTTAATACGAACACCCTCTGCTCACACAGTGGTCTCCACCTTCTGTCACCTGAGAAGTAACAATGACTCTTCCACATCCCCAGTTTCACAGTTCCTGTGGATTGTTCCACCTAAGTATCAATTGAAGCCATCTCTTCCTGTCCAAACCCACTCCGACTCTGCTTTCTCTCTGCAATACTGAATCCAGGGCCTTTGTACTGAGCTACATTCAGTCTGTTCTTTCTCTCTTTCTTTCTCTCTCTCTCTCTCTCTCTCTCTCTCTCTCTCTCTCTCTCTCTCTTTCTTTCTTGTCCAATAGGGTTCAGTAAGTTGCCCAAGCTGGGTCTCAACTCCTGACTCCTCCCTCAGTTGCCAGAGTGCTGGACACCATGGGTTTGTACCACCATACCAGGCTCACTCCTACTCTTAATTCTAGCTGTATTATTTCTTGTCCATAGGGCTGAAAGTATCCCCTAATTGGTCTTCCCAATCCATGTTTATGTTCCTTCTGTCTATCATACGCAATGCTGATCCAATTATCTGGCCCCATCACCCTCCTGCTGGTCACTATTCATTGGCTTATAAATGCCTATACGATAGTGTAGAGGATGTAAATTCATGTGTTGGAGCATATTAAAGGTAGCAGAGAAATTCTTGGCATTATCTCAGTAAAACATGGGGCCCATTTTTTCTCTTGTTAAATCTAGGCTGGTCTCTGACCATTTTAATCAGTAGTGCATAGCAGAAAATATATTTTTCAATCTTGGGTTTTACTGTAAGAGAACTTTCTGGTTCAACCTTGTTCTCTTGGAGCCATAAGCCAATATGTAAAATATACACATACCTGCTGGGGCACCATCTGAGCAAGTCCTAAGGTTATGTCAGGAAAGATGTAACCAGGGGCTCAACTGGACTCAGCTTTCCAACCTCTTCCCAAAGTTTGAGGTATGAATGAAGCTGACTTGGGTCCTGCAGTTTGCCCAGTTGTTAGCTGGATTCACCACTGAACAATCCCAGTCCACAGCACGTGGGGCATGAGGCTAAATGAGTGAAAAGAAGACAGGTTAGACAGAGGGTGATAAATACAAACATGCAGGTACAGAGTGCCATTGGAGACAAAGCAGCACAGTGTAGTGTGTGGAGTAGGAGGAAGGAGTGATTATATGAGGAGAAAGTTTCATACAGGAAATAGAAATGTATAAGCCACAATCGGAAATATGAATAGTCCTTTGATTCATTTTGCTATTTTAGGAAGTCGAGGTTTTACATAATTAAGACTTTGAAAGCTGGACTCTCTTTTCATATGTGAGGGCATTTATTTAATATAGATTTTGGTGTTGTTTCTGGGTTCACACTGGAGCAAGCCCTACCCAGGGGTCAGATGGAATGCTCTCTAATTTGATATGCCCATCAGTACTAATCATTCTACATGCCATTTAGATCCTTGGCCTCAGTTCCAAATAGCTCCTTTCTAGTTTCCTGCATGTTTAAGTGCACTTTTAATTCTTCAGTGGATACCTACTGAGTTCATATCAGAATCTCAACTCTCAATTAGCTATAGAGGAGAAAAGAGACCTAAAATAGGTGACCCCTTATTCTAGAACTTGCAAGAAAATGCTACAATAGAGAGGACACTGAACTTGAAGTCAGAAATAAACTCAGGTGCTGGTCCTGCCATCAACCTTCAGAAGTCAGGCAAACTCAGAGGAGAAGAATGGAGAGGTAGATGAACAAAGAACTCTTGCTGTCGAGCCAGAAGTCAGGCCCAGGATCAGAGCCCAAGGCCAAATGCGATGGCTTTGCTTGTCTAATAATTTTTTTAAAAAAATGTGTGCAAACACTTAAATATCCAAAGATATGTGAAAATAAGTGAATTTTCATTATCTTGAAAAGCAAGAGATAGAGTGATATAAGAACCAATTTTCATATGGCAAAAATAAGGTACAACTGCCTAATTTGAAAAGACCTGTCCACTTTACAATAGTTTCCACCTTCCTTTTGGTTTCTCTACTAGTGATCTACTAGCATATTTAACTAGTTAGTCTGACCTCTGTGACTATTCATTCCAGTTGTTGTTGCCGCACAATAACTATTCCCTAAAAATGGTGTCTCAATATAACAAATAATTTACTTTGTATCATTTCCTTGTAAATCAAAAAATTAAGCATGACTCAAATGGGCAAATCTTAAGCTCAACATAACACTGACTGGTGTATTATGGCAGATGAAATAGTGACACCTTTCCAATTAGTTTCCTGCCTTTGTCCGCAATTTCTTTGTGGGTCTTAGAAACACCTCCAGAGTGATTGATTGTTCTCATTGCTTTGATTGTTATTAATTGTTATCCACACTGTTTGCTGACCATCAGATTTAATCTGCCCCTTACAATGGCATTCATATAGTTGTACCTGGGCTGTGAAACTGTATGGACACCATTAATTCCAGTGAAAGTGATTTTTCCACAGGACCCCAACTTCCTCTTAAATCTTTTCTATCCTATGCTATTGTTTCACTGTTTCCAGTCTTATGAAATGCTCCATGATCTTTATTACCACCCAATTCCATCTTCTCATTAGCAGCCCTTTCAAGTTTTCCTTTAGCTCCTGCACAGGAGATTACACAAGATTGACAACACCTCTTTTTCACTCAAGCAGAATGGAGACCACTTGTGGGCTTTCACTTATTAGCATGATGATTGGACAGGCTAATTAGTGTCTTTGGGTCATGCTTCCCTCATTTCTGGGCTGATATTAGAATTCTGAGCTCTCCAATTAATAATGCTCAAACTATTCACTGTCATCTACCAGAACTCATGTGACCTAGACCGTATCTGTCTTCTCTGTAGTGTCTCTTAGTCTTTTATGATAGGTGCTTACCCTGAGATTCCCACATCAAGGTACACATAATCTCTCAAAATTTTGATTTCTTCTTTCAACAGGCAGAAGTGTAATATACAAAAGCTTTAAGATTTTACATAAAGACAATGGAGTCAAACAGTTTGAATTCTGAAAAGAAAAATTTTTGTGACAGGATCTTCCTATGTAAGTAGTGTTAAACTCCTTATGCAGCCTTACTTGACTTTGAACTCACAGTCTTATTCCCTCAGCCAAGTAAACTCTTAGATTAGATGTGTGCACCAACATGCCTGGTTGGATCCTGAATATATGACATTAGCACTTTGCTTAATCCACCTATTCCTCAGTTTGATTATCCATAAAAGGGATATGATAATTATAATGTCTCCACATGGATTTGTTTTTAAGATTAAGTTAGATGCTAGGTGAAGTAACAATAGTACCAAGAAGTATTAGGTAGTTTGATTATTTTAGCCCAGGTCATAATGAGTAGCATAGTACTCATCAATATGTTATGTTGACAAACTCAAGAATTTAACTGTGATATACAAAATAACAGTCTCAGGAAAGTTTTCATAAATTATTTGACATTAATGATTCATGAATATGCTAAGATTTTACATTAAAAACTGCTTGACAGTGCAATAATATTGAGTCCTTGCTAATTAATCTCACCATTCTATGGCTACTGGTTGAGTTTGTGATTAGTGATGACATTCACATCTGTCACATGTCTGTCAAAAGGGCTGGAATATTTCAAAACTGATGAAAAATTTTCTATGGCTAATTTTGGGAAGAGCACCATCAGGTAATTTAGATAGGACTAGAATCACCTTGTCCTTCCCTTGTAGATTAGTAAAGAGTTTCTTTCACTTAGAGTCACAGAAGGAAAAACAGAAACAAAGGAAAACCCAGAAGCTTTGCCTTGTTCTCTTATACAGTGTTAGAAAGATATTATTTAGGCAGAAAGCACAGTCAATAAACAGCCAACTCTAAATGTCAGTGTGGGTCCTACTGACTATCATTTTAAATATTCCTTAGATACCTGGGCACTATTTTGAGACTTATTTGTTGAAAAATCAAGTCCTTCATTTAATTTCTATGAGTTACATCTTGGGTTTTACCTTTACAGGTCCGGTGATAAGATCATGGCATACACTTTACCTCAACAGATACTTTAGAAATCTTCCCAGAAATACTGTGCTGGAGTCACCCATGCTGTTTTATGTCTTGACACTGTTGACAAAATGAGGTATGTATTAGTGAAGACTGTGCTTGAGTATTCTGAGATTCCTTTCCTGGAACAAGGATCAAATAAGTTATGTAATTTGTTTCAGTCAATAGGATGTTAGTGAAAGTATCATGTATCCTTTCTGGTAAAAGGTTTCTAGAACCAGAGTCCTTTCCGACACCTTCTTATGTCTGCTGTGGTGATGATGAAGGTCCACCATGCCACGTAATCTCTATCAGTGGTAACACCGACCAAGCCTCTCCCCAGTCTGCTTTGAGCAAGGGAAATGAATGAAAAGAAGACTTTTGTTCCCCTTATCATGGAATTCTCTACTCTGTTTCTTTGTATAGTATAATCCTATCTATTTTGAATGACATAGGAGTGGACACCCAAAAGTGGGGGTGCTTTCATGACAAAAACAAAACAAACCGTTGTTAACATTACTGGCTCATAGTTTGGTTGGTGTGCAGTAAGGAAATATTACTGGAGGCTGGGAATGGAGATCTGTTTTATGCAGTAGAAACCAAGAAGTTTTTACTCTTTGAAAACTTTGGATGCAGGTTATATATTTAATGTACTTCTAGTTCTAGGAGAAACATCAAAACCAGAAAGTATATACCAATATTCTTGAGAAATCAGTTAATGAGTATGACTGGCAGAAACCTAGATAAGCCTTTCTACATTAAGCCTTAACTATTGTAAGAGCAAAGGACTTCAGCAGAGGGTCTTGCCCCTAGAGAAAGTGATCGTGTTACAAATGCCCAAATGAGCAGCGAGGATGCTTATAACCCAAAGGGGCAAAACAGGTGCATGCATTTCAGAGTCTTTCAGCAAGTAGCTATTGAGAGCCAATAGTGGCTTTGGCTGGAGAACAAGGCCTGTTGCTCTCAGACACCCCAATTTTCCTGGGGTGATGCGATGTTCATTCAGTCTGACATTAGACCTGGGCTCTCATCTTCAGTGATCACTAGCTGTGTGACCTTGAGCAATGTCCTTCATCCTTTTGAGCTTCATTTTCCTCCAGTATAAAGTGGAAATAACAGTACTGATAATTGTGGGTTGATGTGAGCATGAGGAGGCGTTAGATACTTGCTATTACTATTCTGACGATACTTACATGATGATAATAGAGAATGATAAATGTTATAAGGAAGGGCCAGGCAGGGCATAATAAGTGAACTAAGTAAGGCTATCTCTTTACTTTGGGACCCAGGGAAGGCTGCCCAGGGGGGAACGTTTGTCTTAGGATTACCAGGTGAGTAAGCAGGGAAAGAGCACTTCAGGCAAAGGGTGATGGGTACTGTGAAAGATGGCTCCCCAGGGCCAGAGTGGAGATTCATGGGATCACATGGATCTCTACTATCTATATAGAGAGTCAATCACCTGGGCGCAGCTCAATGGAGAGCCAAGAAGGGACTCAGCACAAACCCACCACCATTTTAGAAACCGTTGCTTCTTTTTCTCTTCAGTGGATATTTATCAAGGTAAACTGAGAGAAATAGAGAGAGAGAGAGAGAGAGAGAGAGAGAGAGAGAGAATAAAAAACACACATGTAATTAAATTTCACTGCCAATACTGTGTTTTTCTGTTAAGTTTGGATTCATTTTTCTACCCCCGAGTAAACTTTCTTGGACAGGAGTGAGTAAGCTCTGTGACTATGGAAGGTAGTAGCTTCTTTTTATTCAATGGCAACATCCTTTCCAATGCAAAGCTTGAGGAAAATCCCATAATCCATGCTTAGAAAGCCTCTATCTTCTACTCACATCTCGCCATGAAAAATGCTCCCAATTATCTGCCTGCTTCTATTGTTTGAAGTCGTTCCCTATCAACCATACAACTCAGATAATTGAGCTAAACCTTTAAAATGGGTTTTTAATGGGGAAGCCAGGCAGTGGAGAATAAGTTGTTCATGGTAAGTAAAGTTTCTCACAATCAGTGGCAGACTAATTAAAGCTTGATGGCCTGGTGAATATGCACATTTCAGAAGTTCAGCTCTGTAGACATAAAACACCACAGGGAGGCAGGTTAGCCATGGTGTCTCTTCCTGTTCTATAAGGTGGTGGTACATGGCTTTCCAAAGAAGTGTGCAGAGTTGTTTGTTTTCTAGCCATTGAACCCATGTATCTCCAAATGAAGCTTTTTGGACAATGTTAATATTTTTAAAGGATCAGTTTAGTGGTGCTCTGGGGTATCAGAAAAAGGGCATCATTCCAGAAATTCCCCTGGGTCCATACTTTTTCCTTGCAAAGTCACAGGTATGGAACCCATGGAGATGGTGACATGAGCAATAGGTCAGAAGCCCTTTCTTTGATTTAGTTGTCTGACTTCAGGTAATGTGTTTGAGGCTTGGTTTTGTTATTCACTAGCTTAAGAGTTCTTGATGTGAAGATCTTGGAACTCTTTCCGAGTGGTATAAGCCTATGAATTCAAATAGATGCTTTCATTAGGTAGAAGTTGTGTTTAGAATTAATATTAACAACTTCTTCTCAAGGGCCCATGTCACACAGTTTATTTAAGTAGCTGTGAAGTCTCATCATAGCATTGATTCTTCAGTATAGAGGAGGACCATGGGACTGGGTGATGTGCAGACACTTGTTCACATTTGCATCACTTGTAAGGGAGGAAGCAGAGACTGAAATCCAGTTCTATTTCTAAAGCCAGCACTTTTTCTATTGTACTCATCCAACTCTGGCTGCGGGAATATGATATTACCTGTGGTGGGGTTTTAGGATTTTTGTTTTATATCTGTAAACAGTGCTTATGATGGAAGTCAACCTTATACTCATGTTGTTCACCAATACTAAGCCTATGTTTTTGGAGGCAATATTTCCCCTTTGATTTAGCCAGGAGAACAACTAGAAATTCATGAGAACAAAAATCTGGATTTAGGTGGCAAGAGGCACATACTAGGTGTCCAAAGTGTTTGTCAAACAGCACATTCTCTCAGACCCCAATAAATGGAACCAAGACCAGTGAAGGTCTTCCTAGAAAGACTATCTGCATGGCAAGACTCTTGTTGAGAAGCTCACAAAAATGGAGCATCACAAGACTGGTAGAGAGAGCCTTTGGGATCCTCACAGTGGCAGATTCTTGGAGTGACACTCCATGGAATCCTTACACCTTCTAAAAAGAGAGGTAGGTGATGCCCAGCTACCTGTTCAGCAGAAAATGAGTAAAACTGGTCTTAGTGGAGTAAGGATGAGCCAATGGCTCCAACCCTACAAGGTAAGGTGAAGCACCAGGATGTGGACGGTCCTCTGCGCTCTCTGCTCATGCTTGTTTCCTTCCTTTCCCTCATCATAACCAGTGATTATTTCTTTCATTTATGTGTATTTTTGATCATTTTCTGGTTCTTCCATCATGTATCATCAGGCCTAACAGAATGGCTAATGTAGGATAAATGCTTAATAAAGATGCCTAAGTGGAAGGAGAAGGACTTAGGCCAAGACAAACATCAGAGTAGATGAGAGACAGTAGTGCTGGAGGAACTGAATTTCCACAGTAGAGGTCCCTGCTCTGTTCCTTTCAGTGCCTACCTTCTCCATCAGTTCGCTAAAGACCTGTGCAGGCCCGGCCCCACCTGCCCAGCTGTCAGAGAACCAAGGACCTGTCGTGTTATGCGGGAAACCTCCTTTTCCTGCCACAGGGGACTGGGAGTATAACTCCTCCTGTGCTAGCGGATCCTATTGCTCCATCAGGTGACTGCAGATGTCACAGTGCACATTCTAGCCCTTGCCCTATTGGGTATGGCTCCATCTTCCCCAAAAGGAATCTGCAAACATAATGCCCAAACAGTGGATTTACGTGTAAGAAAGAAGGCAGGCAAGCAGGAAGGAAGGGAGGAGGGAAAGGAGGAGGGAGGAAGAGAAGGAGATTATAAATGGAGAGGATAGAAAGGAGGGAGGAGATAAAGAGGAAGAAAGGGAAAAACTTGGGGCGAGGGAGTGAAGAAAGCAAAGAGAGACAGATATGCTCTTCTACTACTCTAATATTTGTTTCTTGCCTCCAGAAGCTGGATTATTTTCTTCTCTGCACACTGCTAAACTGCAGGGAGAGATGTCCTCCACCTCACTGTGTCCCCCTGGAGTTTGTAACCATAGCCTGCCTGACTGAGGGACACTTTTTCATCCTAGCCTGTGTCCTTCCAGTTTCTAGATGATGTCCTTGGGACATGCAGGGTGGGGTGAAATCCCTGTTCACCAACTTACTAGCTGCGTGCCCTGGAGCATGAAGTTTCAAATCACTCCACTTTAGTTTCTGCATCTTTAAATTAGGGGTTAACATTTAATTAGGGGGCCATTGAGAGGAGTGAGTGAAATAACACTTGTGCAGTGCTTGTTACATGGTAAGTACTCAACAAATTCTCCCTCACTTCCATTCCCCTTAAGGCACCCTCTTTCTCATCCTCAAAGCAAGTTGACACTGAGCCTGTTCCCTGGGGAGGAGGGCACAGAAACATATAGAGCAGGAGAAAAAGGCAGGGCCAGCTCCACTGCCAGACACAGCCACCAGTAGCCAGCAGTAGCAATGTCATTCTCTGCTTGGCACCTTTGACTAATTTTCTTTTGCTGGGCAAAGATCTGAGCTCCAGAAGCTATTCAATTTGCATGGTTGGGGGAGTAGTAAAAGAACACTCTTATGAAATGAAATGACCTGCGATCTCACTGCAGAGCTGGAGATTGTTGCAGGGAAAAGGCTCCTGTCCAGTGTAGCAAATGATCCTTTGCAAGGAAGAAAATCCAGCAATTTCAAATAAAGAGCACGTGAGGAGCTTCTAGGGCAAGAGATTCTGTGTGTGATAACAGACATTGGACACGAATCTGCAACTTGCTTTCAAGTGATGAGCTGAGCACAGAATAAAAGTGGCAAAGCCTCCCCGGGCTTGGCAAATGTTGAGACAAAGTCATCGTGGATAAATTGCTACATTCCTGTGGTGGACAGCTGAGGGAGATTTGGGGGAAATGGACTATTTCAGACTTTGCTCCCTGTCAATACCATTTGATTTAATTTGTTCTGAATAAGAATTGAGGACTATTATTTTCCTAGGGAATACCCCTCTTGCAACTATTGCTACCCACACAGTAAGAGATAATAGCTGATAATTGAATGCTGGACGCCTGACCTGGGTTTGTCCATCTGAGGTCTTTCATAAGAATTTCTCTCTCCTTGAACTGAGAAAGTTAGTATCTGGCTCTTCATGCATGGCAGTTCTAAACTGAGGGACTCAGAAGCTCTCAGAATGCACATTACCCAGCTAAGGGAATTTCCCTGTCAGGCGAGAGCCCTGGAGCCCTGGAGACAGATGAGGAGGAGACCTGGGTATAAAGAGGGTTGCTGCCTTTTAGTTCTCATGGGACTCGCTTGCACCCCGCCTTTTCCTCATTAGACTTTAGATAGAGCACAGCCAGTGGGGTCTGGCCCACTCTTGCTGCTCTCCCTTGGGTGTTCTAAGCAAGAGAAGCAAACTCAGAGAACATCAGCCTTAGGCAAGGCCAGGAGAGCTGAAGACGAAACAAGACTTCTCTATGCATGAGCATGAACTTTGTCCAAACCACAAAACAGGAACTGTCCCCACCCTGGCTATTATGAGCGACTGACTGAACTATTCCGTCAGTTATAATTCATCTGTGCTCTAGTGTGTTTTCCCTACAGATGGGATTGACCAGTATCCTCAACCAGAGAACCACCCTTGCTACCTGACGGTGTCATCCAGATCATACTCCACTTTAAAACCTTCTTGGAATCACCCAGTCACTGGTCAGCTCTTGCAATATAAGTTCTTCCCAATGCCTTTTTCCTGAGATGCTCCCTGGTAACCCTAGGAGAGGACTGCGACTCACTGGGTGAGGAAGCTAATCTGGGTATTTAGATACAGGTGAGTCCCTGGTGGCCTTGACCTGGAGGATGCTAACCTACTGCTCAATCCACTCTACGCTCCCTGGAATAATCTTCTCCCTAATTCCCTTTCTCCCTAAGCCAGATCCTGTTGGTTTCTGGCACTTACATCAAAAGTTTCCTGACTCATGTGATTTGATATAATATCAGTAAAGGAGCTTTGATCCCAAACTATGGTGGATATTTAAAATTATTTTTTAATTTTTTATCATACCAAGAGTCAAACCTAGGATCTTGCACTTGCCAGGCAGGCACTTTGCAGCTGAGCTGTATCTCCAGCTGCCTATTTTTAAAATTTTATCGTTTTAATTTGTGGAAAAAAGGTAAAACAAAAATTCATAACAAGATAATAGGAGAATATGAATAATTAATACATTGCATGTTATTTGTAAAGTAGTTGTTTAGGGTGCAAGATATGGATATTTTTAGCACTAACTTGCCTTTTTTAATGAGCTAAGACACAGTAATAGCATAACTGACCTGCACTTTTCCCTTTTCGATATTGCCCTTTCCCCTTTCACCCATCCTAGCTTCTTTTTCCTGTTGAACAATTTCTTCCCATTTCACAATATGTATTGTTCCTTTTAGACCTTATTTACCCTTTCAATTTCTCACACAAGGAGACAATACAGTATTTATACATGTCAGTCTGATTTATTTCACTTATGATCATGGTCTCAAGTTATACCCACTTACCTATAAAAGTTTCAAGTTTATCCTTATTTATGGTGGAGTAATACTCTATTGTTAGGAAATACCACATCTTTCTAATCCATTCTTCATTTATTTCCAAGATTTAGCTAATACAATTTGTGCTCCTATAAACCTAGGTGCATGTATATCACTGTGGTGAGAAGTTTTCAGGTTTTCTGGGATGATACCCAGAAAGGGAATAGCTGCATTGAATGGGATCTCCAATCTTAGGTTTTGAGGAATCTCTACACTGATTTCCACAGTAGTTGTACCAGTTTACACTCTCATCAACAGTGAAGAAGGGTTCCTTTTTCCCCACACCGCTGCTCCCACCAGCATTTGTTATTGTTTGATTTCTTGATAATAGCTATTCTTTCTGGGGTGAGATGGAATTTCAGTGTTTTTAATTTGCATTTCTCAAATGACAAGTGATGCTGAACATTTTTCATATATTTATTTTCCAGTTGTAGTTCAACATTTGTAAAGTTTGTAATAATCTCAGATGCTCATTTTTGGTTCGGGTCTTTGAATTTGGGGGTTATGAGTTTTTTCAATTCTTTGTACATTCTAGATAGAAGTTCTTTGTCTGAGGGACAATAGACTAATTTTTTCCCACTTTAGATTGCCCTTTTACCTTGCTGGTGATTTGTTTTGCTTTCTAAAAGCTTTAATAACATGTGAACACAGTTGTTGATTTTTTGAAGTATTTTCCATGCAGTCTGGGTTTTGTTCATGAACTCTCCACCTATACCTGTGTTTTCAAGATTCCAACTTAATTTCTTTTCCAGTAGATTTAGTATCTCTGTTTTAATATCTAGATCCTTGATCTAGTTTGACTTTAGTTTAGCACACCATGATAGACATGGATGTGCTTCAAATAATCATGCTAGAAACTCAAATTTCTGGGTATCGTTCTGTGGCTACAGCTAGCTTTAGTCTTCAGCATGTGGAGAGCCAGTTTTTCCAATATTGTTTATTAAAAAGGCTTTCTTCCGATGAAAATGTTTGGCTCCATTGTCAAAGATAAGGTGACTGAGTGTGTTTGTAGTTGCACCTGCATATTCCAATCTATTCCACTGGTCTTCAGGTCTGTTTTTATTACAGTGTCATGCTGATTTTATTACAGTGACTTTGTATTATAATTTCAAGTCAGGCATTGTGATGCCCGTTGCCTTGTCTGGTTGCCCAGGATTGCCTCTGTTAGTCTAGGTTTCTTGTGGTTCCAGGTGAATTTTAGGAATAAAAAACTTAGTACTTTAAAATATACATTGCTTTTAATTCCCCTTAAAGTACTCCCTTTCCTTTAAACACTGATCCCATCATGCTTGCTACTTTTGGAGGAGTTCTGGGATTCCTCTTCCATAAATGTCTATGTTTGTGCCATTTCAGCAGCCTTGATATTCTCAATTGATTCAAAACATTTACCTTTCATGGTCATTTTGATTTTGCCAAAGATCTGGAAGTTGGCTGGTGCCAGATCTGGTAAATAAGGCAGATGGTGACAAAACATTGTGTTGTTGTTGATGTTGTTGTTACTTAAGTCAACAATATTCATTTTTTCTGATGAAATTCACATGATATAAAGTTTGTTATTTAACCATAAAGATATACTCAGTATTAACAGAAGAATTTCACTGGCAGGGATAGAGAATAACAGTCACTCACTCTCATGCCTCACAGTAATGCTGTCATCATCCCAGTGGGCCCTGGGGACACTTGGTCTGTTCTTATCTCCTTTGGCTAGGAGGGTGCCCAAAATCTGTCAGCACCCCAGTGTTATCCTGGTTGATGCTCCTCCTCCCCGCAGTGCTGTACCACCCACCCCTCCTCCTCTTCCTCCTCGGTCTCCTTCCCCTCCCCCAACTCTCCTCTTCTTGTCTCCTTCTGCTTATTGCTTTACTTGATTAATTTATTGGAACAACTTAGACATAATTGATTACATTCATTATAGAGAATTTGTACCTGCATGTGATGTATTTTGAGTCCTCTTTTTTTCCCAATCCCTCCCCTCCCCTCAACTCCTCTTCTTCTCCCTGTTTACAAAGCTTTGTTTCCATTTTGCCCCTGCCCTTTTTAAAGCATTTGCCCTTTTTCTTCCCCCTTTCTAATTCCTCTTTCCTTTTGAACAATTTCTCCTATTTCAGAATATGTATCGTACATTTTGATCCTCATTTACTCTTTCAGATTCTCACACCAAGGAGACAAGGTGATATTTAATATTTGTGTTCAATTTATTTCACTTAAGAATGTTGTCTCAAGGTGCATCCATTTACCTAGAAATGTCTCAGATTTATCCTTCTTTATGGCTGAGTACTACTCCACTGTATAAAAAAAGCACATTTTAAAAATCCATTCTTTGGTTTTTATGAGCCAGTCTTCCTTTTAGATGGCACTGGGAGCAGCATCCACTGTGTTTTTTGCCATGCCTTATGAAGTTGCTCAGGGAAGAGGACTTCCAGAACTGCTTCAGGAAGTGGCAAGAACCAGGATAGGTTCATTTGAAGCAAGGAATATTTTGAGGGAGATTCAAGGTGATGTGTCTTTTATCAAATTGAAATGTTCTCCATATACAGTATCTGTCATTTGCCACTGAGCACCAGGCCCTGTCCAAGGTACTGAGGACACAGCACTGTGAAAAACACTGTTTCCCCGGAACTTGCTGCACTTGAGTGTGTCGTGGTCCTCCTCATGCTGAAATGCTTCTCATTCTTCGGGATGTCACCCAGGTGCCGAGACATAGCAAGGCGTTTGTGTTTACAAACAATGTTGGGAAAGGCCAATGACACATAGTTAAAAGCAGGGCAAGGTGTGGAGGGGATGCATAAGTGAAGAGAGGTCCTTTGGCTCTGTTTTGCTGAGCTTATCTGGTACCAATTGGGTTCCCCAGGTAATAAACAAAAATATGACCTGTACTGGAGTTGATAAGGCTAAGCAGGAAAATGTCAACCAGGGCAGGAGGTGCTAAGTGGCATGGATACAGTTCCGACCAGAGAGAGTGGGGTACAGATCCCGATGATGTGTAGCTGAGATAAAGCAGTGACTTGTGCACTACTGGGAGAGCTCTTGCAGGCAAAACTGCAGTGAGCACAAAGACCTTGGGGTGGCAATGTGCTTTGCAGTTGATAAACAGTAAGGAGTCAGGGTGGCCAGAAAGGAGACAGCAAGGGGCCCGGTGTTGGAAACATGGTCGAAGGAGTAATGGGGAGCAGTTCTGACAGGGCCTCATATGTAGCCAGGGAGCAGATGACCAGTGAATTTGGAAAGTATTCTGAGAGCAGAAAAGGAGTAAACTCTGATGCAATGTGTTTAATTCATCCCTTTATCTTAGGAAGAGTAATGGTTATAGATCCAAGGGAAATAATAAGGTAACAAAAGGATTAACTAGGAATGTTTACAGACTCTCTATGTGCAAAGTGATAGATCCAGGGACAATGATATTAGCAAGGAAAGTGACAAGAAATGGTTGGATCTTGGTATCATTTGGAGGCAGAGTTAATACAATTCACTAGTGGATTATGTACAAAGTGTGAGAAACAGAGAGGAGTTGACACTAACTACCAGAAGTTTGGCCTTGAAATGCAAACAGTAGAACTCTGTTTAGTAAGTTGGGAGAGAAGAACATGGGGGAAAAGATTAGAGAATCAAGAATTTAGTTTGGACTAGAATGTGTTTGAGATGCTTGCTACATGTCTAAGTGTGAAATCAGGTTATCTAGGTCAAGCATCTGTTTGCCATCTCTTAAGAAAATTGTTTCCTACTGTCTAATGCCCATTTATTCAATGCAAACATTTTTACATCTTTTCTCTTTAATGAAACCCTATTTCTCAAAAAGTAGTTTCAAGGCTTAATTGTCCACAGCTATCATTGATTTAGTACTTAACATCTTCTACAGACTTGTGAGGGTCAGGAGGGAGCTCAGGTCTACGCAGCCATTCAGGGACTCAGATTCCTTCTATTTACATCTCTATCAACTCTGAGGTCATGAAGAATCCTGCTAGACACTACATCTGCTGGACACATAGGCCAGGGCACCAATGAGAGGGAGGAACAAGATCTTAGAGAGTGTGAGCATCACTTTGATTTCTACTCTGTCCACGAGTCAGAGACATGACCTATGTCAGTGGGATAGGGAGATTTAGCTATTTGTGTGGACAGGAGTGAAAAGGGAACTCATGTGAGCACCTAACATTATTTGAGCTCTACTTCCATGACGAAAGGATGCAGTACTTTTCTGAGAAGCCTAGTGCAGTGTCAGGGCTGGACCAGAAGCCTTCTAGTGAATTGCTATAGCCCAGCTTGTAACACTGTCCATCCTACCCCATCTCCATGTGCAGATCTGTCCTATGTACAGTCTCCAGCAGAGGAAAAAGGTCCTTTTGGGAGCCTTCCTGAATGGATGCTCAACAAATTCGTCATTCCAATTGGGCTGGTTGGATTTACAAGGTTTAATTTTTCTGCTTCTCTGGAGTCCCTCATGGGTAATTGTAGCAGACAGGTTTATGCCTCATGATGGGTGTTTTGTCACTTAGATCCAGCTCTGCAAATGACTCTACAGTCTATCAAGCCTAAACCTCTTTAAGCCCTGTCAGATAATGTTGGCTGCTGTAATTCGAGGCTGAGGCTTACTCTGGCATGGAATAAACCAAATCTTCAGCAAAGAAGGAACTAAAAGCCCCAGAAAGGAGGCAGCTTCTCCTGAGAGAGGAATGGAGGCTGGCGGATGCAGAGGCACATTGTGTGGATATGTCTGTGTACCTGGAGCAGGTTGGAATGCAGGGTGCTGTGAAGATGGCATCTGTGCATGGGCCCAGGCATCAGTTCAAATGCAGCCATCTCGGTTAGTCAGGCAGCACATTATGTAAGCTGCTACCTTGCCTCTGTGCTGAGGGGAAGAGCAGAGGACACTTAAATATGAGCCTGGGGCAGAGAATCTCTGAGAACCCCACTGCCATTGTCTACCACTGCGATAATAATGCCTACCTTAGGGGGTTCTGGGGAACACATGATGCTCTAAGTCTTGATTTTCACATAAATATTTAGAAGCAGCATCCTTAGACTATTCTAGAAACTGTCTAGACATGGGAAACCAGTGTCTGCTCCCATGAGGCTTAGGAACTGAGGGTTAAGAAAGTAAACAAAATGTCAGATGGTAAGTCTTATGGAGGAAGCAAAGCAAAGCAAAGCAAGGTACCTGCATTCCTTTCTTCTTGTCCATGGGTCCTTCACTGTCCCTGTTGGGGTCCCAGCAGCTCAAGGTCATTCCTATCACATTTCATCTCGTATTTTCCCCTCTGCTGTACCAGATGTGTGTTCAGTCAGAGAAAGCTTTCTGTAGGTTAGATTGGGTCCCCTGGGAAAACCCAGAATGATTTCCTGATTTTAAGGTCTGTCACCTTCATTGCAAAGCTCTTTTTGCTGTGTAAGGTAACATGTTCACGAGTTTCAGGAATGAGCATTTGTTGTCATCAAGGGAAGTTTGTTATTCTGCCTCTGACAACTCAAGAGACTATGTCCAGAATCTGGCCCTGGGCACCCTGACAGCCTATAGATGCCAGGATCCTGCCATTGCATTGGGCAGAAGCTTTTCTCTGGTGCTGCTCACCTGTCATAGTCTACAGTTCTGATCTTTCCCCACTTCCTTTTCCATAGCCAGAATGCCTGGTGATTCCTTCTGACTGCTTTTCTTCCTCAGCAAGGATAACCGGGGGCTAGTTTGGACTCCTCTGCCACTATATCAATATCTTTGTGTGGTCACATTTTGCATTATTTATACATTTACAACATTTACTGGGTACTTATATCGTGTCAAGAACCATTCTGTAGAAATAGCAGTGATGAAATTCAAACTCTCCCTGTAGCCATGGGGCTGGCCTTAGTGATGGCTCTTACACCTGCAAAAATTCTACTCTACTGCTATGGCCCAGTCCAAGTGCTGCTTCAAGGGTAAGCTCTTGTCCCAATTTCCCTGCTAGAACAAAAGATAGTGCCTCTCTGAGAAAGAAAATATCTCCAAAACAGTTTTTCCTGGAACCCTTAACAAAGTAGATTATTTATGGAGGATGGTGTCCCACTGGCCTAAATACTGGGTGTGAAGAGAAGTCTCAGTCATCCCTGTCACATGCCAAGAATGCCTGCCACCCAATGGAGCTGGAAGTCAAATGACCACACTCAAATCTGCATTCTCAATATAAACTGGTTTATCTCTTGAACCAGAATAGAAGATTGATTTCAAGTATCCATTAGAGAGATGTGTAACTTCTATTCCTTAATTCTGTGTCCTATTAATTGATATGCCTCGTGCTCTATTAACTAAGCCACACACTTCAGATCAGCAAACCATTGATTCTCACAAGATCATCGGGGTGCCGCCCTCCCAGCCACTAACAGGACTCCTCAGGATGGCCAGTACTCTTTCCCATGACTTCCCTCCCTCCATTACCTTGAAGGTGCCCTGGATGTGACCCCCTCAGCTTGACTTCTTGTGCTCACCCAGGCTGACAAGATGATTTAGGCTGAGACTAGCATGCAGACAGAGGGAGCCTCACACCCCCTCTCATATGTTTTTAGGGGGGTGGATATTTTTTGTTTTGTTTTTTTGGTGCCGGCGATCGAACTCATGACCTTGCATTTGCCAAGCAGGCACTTACGCTACTGAGCTAAACCCCCGGCCTCTCATATGCTTTTAAAGGGTGTTTACTTGTGACAAGCAAGAAATCTTATGAGACTGACTCCTGATTTTGTTTCAATTTAGGTTGTTAACAGAGGATGGCTTGATCAAACATATGCATGTATGAAGATTCTACCTTGTAACCCAATATTTTAAAAATGATATACATTAATAAAAAATATTAAAAATATTACTAACTCAAAAGGAACTGTGCTGTGGTTCTCAAGAATGTGGCAGAATTCAGACAATGTGAGAGTAAAGTGACTTCAACTCTTCCAGAATGTTCCATGGTTTTTGTATCTAACTGGCTATACTGATAAAGACCTTTGTCTGAAATGTGAGATTTGGCAGAACTTGACTGGATCCACACAGCCCCAGTAAAGGAAAGTTCTGAAACAATGTCAAATCTCATTTGCCATACTAGAACTAGAATGTACTCCTAAAAAGGAACTAAAACTCCATTTCTTACTCTTTATTTGTAGGTACATACACTACATATTAAAAACAGGGAAGACTCCAGGTGACTGGCTACTCCTCCTACATCTAGGCGGGACCAGACAATCAGGAAACATGTCAGTCACACAGGAGAACCCAGATTAGGTCAAACATGATGGACACGCAGAACTAGCAGGATAGAAAAGTTCAAAGAAATATTAACAATAGGAGCCAGGAAGTGGCAAGTTAGGTGAACCAGCATTTTGCTTTGGGACAAAGACATACAGAATAGAAGTAAGCAGTGGGGCCTACTCTGCTCTCTTTTTTGTTGTTATTTTGTTTTTTCTTTCTGTCTTTTTCCTTTTATTTTCCTTTTTTTCTTCCTTTTTCTTTTCTCTATTTTTTTCTAAATGACTGGGGAGAACTCCAGCCACAGGAAACTCATCCTATCCCCAAAACCCAGAGATGAAGTTCAGATAATCCCTTGCTCACTCCCTCAATCTTTCTCTTTTACTCTTTCTTCTGGTTTCTCAGATTTTGCATAATCATCCTTTATTGTCTAGCTTTGCTTCTAAGTTCTTTTTGTTAGCTTTCTTTTCTCCACTATCTTTCTTAAATCTCCCCACCACAGGGTAAAACCACTCTACCAAGGAAAAACACTTTGAATACAAGCTCCCAATTTACAATTAGTTCTGTTAGATAATTGTTGATTTTGGTCCTATGGTCTAAGACACAAAATTAATACATACCACAGTTTGTTAGTTTTTAATCTGTTGATGCTACTGTAATTGCTAGTTATACTACCTTAGCTAGGATGTCATTGCTGTTGTAATCAGTTGTTCTCCCTACTGTAACAATGCTGGGAAGCTCTAGGGTACTAACCTTTCCACAGCCCTGCACCAAATGACTGGAGATTGAGCCAAACAGATACCAACATCTCACTCTTAACTAACTGGGAAGGTAGAACCTTCAGAGGGACACAAACCAAAAATCTTCTACACAAAGAAGAAATGCTTGAAGAGCAGACCTTTCCTAGAGAGGCCTTGATACTAATGATATAGCTGCCTAAGACAAAAACTAAAATGATCAACATAAATTTAAATAGAAAATGGCAAGATGCAGAAGCAAAATGCAAACTCAGACCTCACGCCCACCTGAACAAGTCCAGGAAACACTGAGATTGAGGAAAATGGAAGGCACACACTAGAAAGTTCTGAAATGATAGCAATTAAAGTAAAGAAACAAATCCACAAAGCTATAGAGGAAATCAGATCAGAAATAATCTCTCAGGTAGAAAAAAATGACAACCATAATAAGGAAATTTCTCAGAAAATCTGGAGAACACATAGCCAAAAAAATAGAGGAGCATAGGAAAATGCTGGAAACCTTGAATGAACAGCACAGGAAAGAAATACAATGCATGATACAGATTCAAAAAGACATGCAGAAATTAAAAATTCCATTAATATCTGGAAAAACTACTTGAATAAAACTGATGATTAGAAGATGAAGAAACAACTCCACACATACTCAGCCAACTTATCTTTGACAAAGTTGCCAAACACATTCACTGGAAGAAAACCTCTTTAATAAATGGTGCTGGAAAACCAGCTCTGTACATGCTGAAGATTAAAATTAGACCCATTCTTTGTGCCACATAGTAAAATAAATTCAAAGTAGATCCAAGAACTAAACATTAAAACAGAACATTAAATTGGCTGGAGGATAGAATACTCTTGAAGTCTTGAAACTCTTGAAGACATTGATGTAGACAAAGGCATTTTGAATAAAATAGTGATTGCACAGGAACTATCACAAAGAGTCAACAATTGGAATCTCATCTTATTAAAAAAACTTTTGTATAGCAAGAGAAACCACAAAGAGAGTGAAGAAACACAATGTGGGAAAAATGTTTTCCACCTGTTCCTCAGACAAAGGAAAACTATCGAGTATCTATAAATAGCTAAAAAAAACCCCAGATCTCCCAAATTCAAAGACCCAATCCAAAAATGGAAACTTGAGGTGAATACACACTTCTCAGATTCAAAAAAAATACAAATTACAAATAAATACATGAAAAAATGTTCATGTAGTATGTGTAGGTGTGCAATATATATTTACAATATGCACATATATTCAATTATGGCACATGTGTTATACAGTTCAATGTTTTAGGAATCTATATCATGCAATACTTAGTGCTTTACTATTGTTCATGAGTGTTTGATGCTAATGAGTGGAATTTTATTTACTTGGGTCTTTCAACCTAAAATTTCTACCTCAATCCTTGTTCTCAGTGTCTATGTGCTTGTGCAGGACTTTGAACAAGTCACTTGAGGGCCTGAGGGCCCCTGAGCCTTGTTTTCTGTTATGCAGTTTTAACTGCTTGTATGTGAAGATACAGTCTAAACACACACATGCACACACACACACACACACAAACACACACACAAAACACTTTCACATGCTGTGTCTCTTCTGCTGTACAGAAGGAGTCAGTGTGGATAACTGGGCCACATTCATTTTTCAGGTGAAGAAACTGAGTCTCCGAGTGGTTAACCAACCTGCTGTTTCCCCTCCACTGATGAATGGTGGAGCCTACAGAGCCAAGGGTTCTAACTTCTATCACTTTTATACATCTTACAGGTTATGCATGAGATCAAAGGCATAAAAGCCAAGGATAATGAGAAGTCAACTAGCCAGATGCATAGAAGGGTCTCTTTATTTTGCTACTTAGCTCCTGGAGGGTAGAACTCCATTTTATATGTCGAATTTGTGCAGTTCCAATGATTTTTTTCTTGCATTGCTGTATGGTCAGTATGAGAAAGCCTATGCAGAGAACACAGCAAGGGAACCTGAAGCTCATGGGCCTCAGGCCTCACAGCTGGCAGAGGCACTGAGTTCTGAGCTGATGTCTGCCTGAGGTCTCGCTCCTTCGACTGCTCCATGCTGCCTCTTAGAGGCAGAGACACAGCAGGAGAAACACTCTTCATTCCTTTTAGTGACCCTCATCAATACTAAATTGTGTTTTGTTCAAGTCTCCTGGCGAATAGCCCCGCTCCTATCATTGTGCCAAACCACCTTATTCCAAGTGTCTTATTTTAGTCTCTAATGAAGCCTCCAATTATCAATTTCTGTGAGACTTGTATTACCTGTTGGAGGACTTTTGGCTGGAATCTCTTGCTGCAAGCTTCGTCTGTCTTTCTGCCCCTCTTTTGCTTTTAGGGTCTTTCTGTTGGCTATGCAGTACACCTTATGCTAAAGTAAGGCTCCCTTCAAGGTCAGAGTGCTGGAGTGTCCATCACCAGAGACGTAAATTTGAAACAAAGCTGGCTCCTCTAGGCCCTAAAATGGCATGAGGCTTAGCCCTGGGAGGGTCTTGAAAACCTTTATTGTGTTTCAGCTATTTCCATGGCAGCACTGATAGGTGGTGTGCAGCAATTCATCTGCAATTGCTCCAATGAGCCTCTCAGATCACAGCATTTGGAAAAAGTAGTTCTTTTATGTGTCAAGAAAAACTTATTTAAAGGAAGTTATGAGGAACAAGACAGTTTAAACTATTTACATGTCTGCTTAACTGCTGCAGTGTAGGTATTTATTAGCAACTCAGCTAATACCATTAGCTATGCAGTTGACTGCGTAATATATTACATTGAAATTCAAGAGATAAACTGTTCTCACAAAATTTCTAAACAAACACATGAGCTTCTTTATTTTATTCTTTATTTTTTCTTTTCCTACATGAATGGGGTGAAATCGGTGAATTCATTAAACTTCTATTATGTAATGGATGTTTTACATATAAAATCTTATTTATTTTCTCAGTATGATACATATTTATCATTGTCAATTGACAGATAAGAAATCTGAGGTTTTAGATAAACGAAAGGACTTGATTGTGACCACAGTACTGGGATTCAAACCCAGGTCTTTGTGATGAAATGTTTTTCATTACCCCTATTGTCTCACGGAGGCCTCCAGCATGCACAAACTATTCCAGTGAGCTCTAGCACTTGTTATGCTTTTTCAGTCACACAGAAGTGCTCACCCTCCTCCCAGGACATAAATCTGGCCCATTCCACCCAGCATGAAATGGCTGATGATGTCAAAATCTAACTGTAGAGAGTCATCATCGGCCAGCAGAAAGTTACATCCCAAAGGCTGAGAATGTCTGTGTGATGCTGTTTCTTAATTCAGTGTGTTGTCATTTTCTCTGATTCCATGATCCTTCAAAAGACCTCAGTTTTATGGAATTTATGTTTATTTCCTACATGATTCAACTTTGTGCAACTAAGTCACATACAACAGATATGTTACTAGGTGAGAAGTCAATGTATTTGAGCCAAGATCTGCCTCTTGTTAATTAGGTGAGACAGCATTTCTTCATCTGTTGCAGACTCAGTTTCCTTAATTCCAAAATTAAAATAAAGAGAAAATGCCTTATTTATCTCCCAAATTTTCTATCAAATGGTAGGTGAAAGAAGAAACCACAAGTGTACATCCACCAAATGTTGATGCAGTATGTTAGTTTCCTCTTGCTGCAACAAAATACCTGAGAATAACAATGTTAAGGAGTTAAGAGTTAATTTTGTATCAAGGTGTCAGAGGGTTAAGTCCATGGTCAGCTGGCTCCACTGCTTTTAGGTCTGTGGTGAGGCAGCAATTTCATGACAGAAAGATGTGGCAGAGGAAAGCTCTTTACCTCATGGCAGCTAGGAAAGGAAGGAGAGAGAAAGGGAAGGAGGGGAGGAAGGAAGGGAGAGAGAGAGAGAAAGAGAGAGAGAGAGAGAACTAGAAGGAAAAAAGGAAGTGGCCAAGGACAAAATACAGTCCCTCAGGCCATGTGTTCATGACCCGCCCCTTGAACTAGTTCAGCCAGGCCCTCCTTGTTTCTATTATCTCAAAATAATGTCACTGAATTGTGAATCCATTAGTTCACCAACAGAGTTCTTGTAACTCAATTGTGGTTGATGTACTCATAGAGAAAAGCACCATCCCTGAACTTGTAAGACTTTGGAAGCATTTTAGATCCAAACCACAGCATGCAGATATTACACATGCAATGTATGTTAGTCTTAAAACTATCATCATTAAAAACCATCAGTTCTCTTCTTTTGCCAATGCATAATATCAAGGTTAATTGAAATATTTTTTCTTAAAAACCTCAACTGTTAATAATTTTTATAGATTTCAGCTACTGTCTCATAACTTATAAGACATTTTGTCTCCATTTTTTCTATCTCTATCTCTATCATCTCTCTGTCTCTGTCTGTCTGTCTGTCTGTCTCTCTTTCAGTTTAGAGGAGATAAGAATAAAAATGCTCTCATATAATCCCAATAAAAAAGACACAGTGTTTGTTGTAGGAGAGAAGATAGTTGACTCTGCTGGAAGTAGAAAAGAACACTGCCATAAAGGGAAGACCAGGAATGATCTAAAAAAAGAGATGACATTTCACCTATTTGATGAAGACAGCAGAATATTTCTAGATGTAAAATGGGCCTATGGACATGTTTTCTAAGGTAGATGAAATGATATGATCAAAGGCACAAAACTACACAAAGTGAGTGAGCCCTGGAAAGTCTTTCATACACACTCCCACCCCACTGTCAGACGGCAGAGGAGACTGAGACCTTCCCTAGCACCCTGCCTCTCTGGTTCCACCTACCCTGCACACACTTCTCTGGAGCAAACAGCAATCATCAGGAAAAAGATTGATTATGTATGAATATAGTTGGAGTCGGTGTGCTCTGAGCTAAGCTAATGGCCCTGGGCATTAACGCTGGTTCAGCAAGGAGCTGGTGATAAGAAAGCCTAATAGGAGAAATGTATTTTCTTTATGAGTACCTAATCTGTGTTGTATTTGAAAGAAAAGTAAAACTCATTGTGATGATCCAGAAAGAATGGCAATCATCAAGGAATCAAATAAAAATAAATGCTGGCGAGGCAGTGGGGAATAAAAGAATCCTTCTATATTATTGGTGAGAACCTAAATTAGTACAACCACTGTGAAATCATTATGGAGATCCCTTACAGAAGTAAAAATAAAACATTCCATTTGACCTATCTATTTCTTTGCTAGGTGTCTTGACCAGAGGAATTAAAAATATCATAGTACAATTATACATACACATCCATGTTTATAGCATCACAACTCATGATGGTTAAATCTGGGGAATGGACCCCTGTCCATTACCAAATGAATGGATAAATCATATGTGGCACTTGTACATGATTCAGTATACTCTGCCATCAAGAAGGACACACTTGAGTCATTTGTAGGAAAATGGATGTACCTTGAGATCATAAAGTTGTGACTTGAATTGGATACTTATGTTTAAAAATCACATGGTTTCTATCATATGAGGAACTCAAAGAGTAAATATTAAAAGCACACAAATAAAGGGCCTTTTGCAAAAGTTAAGGGGAGTAAGAGATGAAAGGAGAGGTAAGGGAGGAGAGGAGAAGAGGAAGTAAAAACTTCAGACATCTGCAATCATAATTAACTATGTACAGGAGCCAATTCTCCACAAGGATTGTAATCACTATGTACTGCAAACATGTACTAATAAAAATAAAACACTAACTAGGAAAAACTCTTCATGATGACGACTGTTCACTCCAGGGTAACTTAGGAACAGCGGCACTGACACTTATCTCTTCCTTCTGTTCAGAGAGCCAGAGCCTAGGACTAACCCTTACATGGCAAAACTTGGGAAAAGGAGAGTCTTCGTTAACTACAGTATTTTCTAGAAACAGAAGGGCCTGAGTGTGAGTTTATTCTCACAGATGCTACTGGAGTTAAGTAGAGTTTTTTCCAGAAGTTGGGACATGTGGAAGGAGGTCTGCTGGGGTACAGGACTGACGCACCAGAGAGAACTTCTTCTGCCAACAGTGTGGTGTTTCTGAGCCAGACTATAGATCCCCCTGCCATAAACAGTTAAAATTCTTGTGTGAACAAATACATCTCAGTAAATGCATGATCTTATAACAAATAGAATGAAATGCTCAGGTGTCTAAAAAGAAGCAGAAATCAAATACAGAAACGGGAAATGGGGGTGGATGTCATAGATGCTGCGAAGGTGTTAGAGGTCGAGTCCCCATCTTGATCAGAGTTAGGTTAGAGAAGCAGGAGCCCCATGTGTTAGAACAGGGAGACTGTCTTCAAGATGTGACTTACTTTGTTGGCCCTGCTGAAGCAGTCTGCACAGGCAACACTTCGGTTCCAGTGTCAAAGGGACATGAGTAGAGCAGGCAGTTGGGAAGGATGGGGGACATAAACTGGGATAGTGGGAGTAAATGGTACCACTGAGGATGCACCGGAGTCTACACTTGTCCCCCACTGCCTGTATCCTTGGTTCTGCTTGCAATGATGAAAACCTGAGGGAAGGTTGGCATCTTCGGCAGGGAGATGCCAGGAAATATCAAGGAAGCTGAAGGAGGACGTCTTCCAAGTGCAGAAAAAGGCTTTTGTGTCACCCACACCTACACAGTGAGTTGGGAGAATGTGACAAATCTACTATGCACAACACGACTGTTGTTTCATGGTCATTTTCTAAATTTCTTATCAAGATTTTTGAGGACATTATTAACACTCTCAGTCACTTCTACATTGCTGAGACACAGCAATCAATGCTCACAACTTACAGGAGGAGAGAGGCTTATTTTGGCTCATGGTTTTGGCAGTGACGGACTGTCCCCAAAGCATAGGCAGAGAAAGAGGCATAATGAGAAAAGGTTACTCCTATGATGGCAGCCAGGAAGCAGAGAGACCAGAAAGGATCTGAGGATGGAGATACACGCTTCCAGGTCATGTTCCCAGTGACCTGCTCCTTCCAACCAAACGCTGTCTACCAACAGCAAGCCAACTACATCATCCCATCATTCAATCTCTTTCCCAAAGCCCTGCCTCTGTGTGCAAAAAGCCTATAGGGAACATGTGAAATCTAAGCCATCACATTCTGCTGCTGGGTCCCAGTGACTCAAATACATCTCTTTATGCAAAATGCATTTAGTCTATCTATCAGAATCACTCTAACTATGGCCCTTTTCCTGTGCCAGGTTCTGCTTTGGAGATAGCCCATGACGACCAAAACCATGAGCCAAAATAGACTCTTTTACCTCAAGCTCTGAGTGGTGAATATTGTGTTATGGCAATATTCTAGCAGTTTCAGCATTGCCGAAGATTCCAAGTCCAAAGTCTGCACGGATACTCAAGGTAAACTCTTAGTTTGAGGTCCTGGAAAAAGAAAAAAAAAGTTAAACATTACTGACATATGAAGGCATACAGTAAACATTCTCCCTCTAAAAAAGAGAAATAGCAGGATAGAAAGGAAAGGGAGCCAAACAAGTTCAAGACAGCAGGACAATCATAGCTTGGTATCCAGTACCTAGATAGCTTGGTATCCAGTACCTAGGGCAAAACTGTGAACCCTGAATAGCTTGGACAGTCCCATCCTACAGTGTTGCAGGTTGACTTCTGTCATGCTCCCCTCCTGTAGATTTCTTTAATATTCACATTTCTGGCTTCTTCAACTTCCTGAGAACTCCACTGCACCCTGGGCTTCACTCTCACAGCTTCCTACACTGCCCTATCAAGGCACCATGCCTAGGCTCCTGGGCCTTCTTTTGAAATCTGAGTGGAAGCCTCCCTAAAACCACAACTCTTGTTTTCAGCATACTCAGAAAACAAGCACCACATGGGTAATACCAAGGTCTCCCACCAGCTGGAGCAGTAGTTGGACCCCGTGGGGTAATGACTGAGAGCCTGGGTGGCTGAGCACTGTCAAGCAAATCCCAGCAAACCAATTCTCTAGCCAGCTCATCTCAAGACGTTTTACTGGGGGCTTTATCCACAAAGTACAGTCTTTAACTTTAGCAGCTTTGAGCTGTGAAGATCGGGGTCTTGCTCATTCTTGCAATGCCTTCCAGGCATCTTTGCTCTCATCCTGATTTAAAGTACATGGCTTTCTTTTAATGCTGATATTTTCAATAACAATGTTTTCCTCTACCAAAAATTATAGACCTCAACTTTACAGGTGTTTCTTTTCTGGTGAAACTCAAAACTTTTAAATTATTCAGATTTGCTCTTGATTTATAATATAGACATGTCCCAAAGCCCCCAAGAGTACCCACTTCAGAGCTTGAATGTTATGCTGCCTTGAAATTTCTTCTGACAGATTAATTATTATGCCACCTTTAGTTTCAATTTCCCACGTAGTCTCAGGACATGAGCAAAATGTAGACAAATTTTCTTCCAAAGCATAACACACATGGTCTCGGTCCAAGAGACTGAGGTACAAGGCGACTTATAATGTAGCCATGTAACCAACTGCGACCTCCTGAGCCTTACCACCTGCATTTTCATTAGCATTCTGGTATTCTGAGCACCAAACAGTATCACCCATCATGCTCACCTTACATCAGTCTAGGGCTTCTTCCCCAAACCTCTCCAAATTTCTCCTTAAATCACATCCAAAAGCCGCTGTAACATGTGGTCAGGTGTATTTACAGCAATGACCCCACTTCTTTGTTATCAAAATCTGTCTTAGTTACTTTCTCATTGTTGTAACACAATACCCGACACACACAAACTAAAGGAGAGATTTATTTTGGCTGATGACGGGCTGACTCCAAGGCGGAAAATAACATAGCAAAAAAGCAGGTAAACTGCTCATGTCATGGTGGTTAGGAAGCTGAGAGAGAAGGGAGGAGATAGGGAAGGAGAGGTACCCTTCCAGGTCATCCCCCAGAGACTTGCCTCTTCCAGCCAGACCCCATTGATCAAAAGCAAGTCAACTTCTGTTCCATGGACCCCATGATCCTGTCACCCTTGAGAAGCTTCCAGTGCATGTGTGAGTGCAGTGCATTGGGTAGAGACATTCTCTACCCAAACCATGACATTAACCAAGAATCACTCAGGGGAGAGGCTCTGGAGGACAGAACTCGAGCTGAACAGTTAAAACAATACAAAGTCACCACCATGACTTTTAGGCTTAGGTTTTAAAACTGAGGGTGGAGCAGGAGACACTTGGTGCATCTGTCATGTGAGTTACAACTCAGACCTCTGCATAAAGCTGTGTCTCCTTTATAAAGTAGTTGATAGGACCAACTTGAAATTGCACATTGTACTCTCAAGTAAATCTGTTCCATGCTTACACTTGTAGATATTTTACAAGCTGAGCTATGATTTTAGCTGATACCTAATTTCAAGACTACCTTTATTTCTTTTTATACAGTGATAGCATAATGGAGAAGCTATAATGAATAAATGTATCACCTTGTAGATGGGCAAGATCAGCATTTTATGACAGATATCATTTATAAGATAATAAATATAGTGTTGTCAGACAAATATTCTAAGGATGTTTATTATATGGCAAACAGAACAGTCTCAGATTGCAAGTCAAAAACTTTTAATTGCAGTACTGCTGTAAATCTTTCAAGAAATGATTTTGCCTGTTTTAGGAGGCAGCTAGAAACTCAGCTTTATAATGAGAAGATAGAGAACAAATACAGATTTAACAATTTTTTTTGCTAACAAGTATGTTTATATTTGTGCTTTTTTTTTTTTGTCCACTCAGGACTTACCTTCTCAAAGTATCTCAGTTTTAAAATGTTCTTTATTAACTGTTATCTGAGTTTCATTTAGATTCTGCTTTAGCTAGACATTTTAGCCAAGAATGAAACAAGGAATCAGATATTTACAATTCAAAGTTTCCATAAATGTAACAGCAAAATAGCAGAAAAAGCTCATTTCAGCCTGGGTTCTGGGAAGGAAAAGCAGAGAAGTTTCACAAGGTAGAGAAATCCATGTTGGGACTGCCTTTGTATATGGGGTGGGGAATCATGTTCATGGTGTGGGTCCAGAAGGTCCACAAGAAAGTTGTGTGCATGGTGCTCAGTCACTGCAATTCAGGCTTCTCTTGAGGACAATATTCCAAACATACAACAGGAAAGATTTTCAGGGGAAAATAAAGCATAACATTAAAGCTTTTATGTGATAAAGATATTGAAACATTTTTTCTTATTATTTAAAATAAATAATAAAAACAAAATGTAAAAACTTCCCTGTGTAGGAATCTGTGGGCAAAACAGTGACAAGTCTGCCTAGATACAGGGGTAACAATCACAAAATAGAGGCAAATTCAGTGTACTCAATGTGATTCAAGACTTGGAAAGTAAAACAAACAAAAATCTAGATCACCTAAAAAGACCTGTAAGTCAAGAAGAGTCAAACAAATTTGAAAAGGAATTTACTTTGTGTTCTACACTAAAAATATTTATTCTAGGAGAGAGACCTCCTAGGAGTGGGCAGACTGAGCATCCCTTTAGTAGCAACTAAAGAGAAAATTAGTGGACCAGAAACTCCATTAGAGGGTTACCTGGGCCTCAGAAAGTGGAGGAGAGGCAGAATATGAAAGGAAAGTTAGAAAATCACAGATGGCAGAAGATTAGGAAGCTCCTGTTGGCCTGTAGGAGTTCTAGAAGGAACAATAGAGAGGATGGGGGGCATATTAAAAAGGAAATGATTGTTTTGGGAAATTTGTAAAAAAAAATGTGAACTCTCAGAGTCAAAAATTTATGCTAAAGAGCAATAAATAAATAAACAAATCCACTCAGATACATTATATTTAAATAAAAGACTAAAGGGAATGGGAAGAGAATTTTTTTAAGTAGACAAAAAAAGTCATTAAAATTCTAAAAACAAAAACCCAGGTTTCTGGGATCCACAGTAGAGCTGTCTCTGTGGTAGATATATATCTACCACTGTGAGTTCTACTCACAGTGATTTCACTGATAGACACTATATAGCAACATCTTCAGCTTATCAGAGGAGCATCGTGACCTGGAATTTTATACCTTGCTAAAGTATCATTCAAGAATAAAGATCATATAGAAAGGCATTCTCATAACCTTTTACCTTCCCCAAAGAAAGGAAATCTAGAGAAGACTGCTACCCACACCTCTTAGCTGGATGAATCACTAAAGCCAAGAAGGTGGAAGCAACTCTGAAAGGCAGAGCAGAGAGTGGTGAGGAAACGCAAAGGGTTGGCTGGGACATGGCAGCACAAAACAGAACCTGTCCTAGACACTGGCCCCTCTAATAATGACCATGACTGATTTATAGTGTAAATACAAGATGAAACGTAAATGTTAAATAACATAATGAGTTAGATGAGTTAAATAGTGTAAGATCATTGTATAGTTCAAGGCAAAGAAGGAAAAGGTATCAGTTAGACTTAGATTTTCTTACCCAAACTGTGCCTGTAAAAGTTTAAGGCTGTAAATTAAGAGGAGCGAATTGAAGCATATTGACACTGTAGAAACTTTCTTCATAGGGAAAGACAGGAAAGAAGATTGAAACAGCATCTCAGAATCTTCTCTAGATGATTTGTGGAGAGCCACATCCTCAGTTTGCTTGAGCCTCACACCAAGGGGGCAGAAAATTTGTAAGGTAAAACTGGAAACTTTTATTGAAAGATAAAACAATGCCAGGATAAATCAAAGTCTTGGAGAGAAATGTGGGTTGGCAGAACATGAGTGAAGTATGTGAAGTGAGAGTGTCACTATTTGGTTTCCTCTTGATGCTGGACAACTGCCCAATTTCACATATGCGCGGGTAATTGACATGGACCAAAAATACACACATGGAAGAAACAGATTGTGTAACAGTGAATATCTGGTCTCTTTTCCAATGAAAATGTAAGGCTCTTCTAACCCTTTAGGAGACCCAGCTTTACATGAAGTAGCGCCGATAGGGGTCAACACCTGCAGGACACAGATGCTCAGAAATCCAAAAGGGACCACTTGGGGGAAAGGGGTTGCTTCTGAATGAGGACACTTCATGCCTTCTCTGTATCTTTCCCCCCCATACGTCATCATCTGTGGCTTCCAAATCTACTGATAGATGTACAGAGGCTGTGTTTGGAGGGCCTGGATTACAGAATAGGACAGAACGCTGAGACTGGAGGGAGAGAGACAAGGGTCCAAGCCAAGGGCTCATGCTGTGTGTTACAGGCCAAGGTAAACATTCTCACAATTCTTTAACAGACTCTTGCTGAATTTACATCAAAACTCTTTGACAGATAAAGGAGCCATGCTCAAAAGGTACAGTGGGTATTTAAATTTAAAAATTTTGTTACAGTGAAAAAAATTGCCATTTATCTCCCTCCACATACTCTTCCTAAATTCATATGGACTTATTCCATCATACTTGTCACTTTCTAAAGCAGTTCTGGAATTCCTCTTGTCTGTTTTTAATTATAATGTCATGGCTGCCTTGATCTCCTGAATCAGTTCAAGTATTTACCTTTCATGGCCATTTTGACTTTGAGGTAGAGCCGGAAGTTGCATGGTGCCAGATCTGGCAAATGTGATGAAAATTCATGATATTTTTACTAGCCTGTCTTTTTATTAGATAGCATTTAGCAGCAGCATTCACTGCTTTCTGGTTATATATTTTAAGGACATTCATGTAGAACGATCTCTAGAACTGCTTCAGAAGGTGTTAAGAAGGACAAGGTCTATATGTTTAAATTTAGGGTGAACATTCTGAGGACAACTCATGGAAATGTGTCTTTTACTGTAAGAAAGTTCTTTCAAATTTAAAAACTTACCATATATTGATAACATCATGTAATCACTCTCATACTACAAGGAAAGAACATGATAGTCAGAGATGACTAACTTGTCTGAAACCACTCAGGAGCTTATAGGCAATAGAATTTGAACCTAGGAATTTGGATTTCAAATTCTTGCACTTTCTAATTCACGACACATCTATTCATTTCCTAAATTAAAAAGAAAAAACTCCCTCTGTTTCTACTCTCATTGGCCTGTTTTTAGAGAGCAACAACAAACAATGACAATGCACATTTTTGTTCCCTCTGCTGACAGAGCTACACATAATCACAAGGAAAAATTCCATTTTCCAGTCTTAAGAACTTTGCTGTAACCTTCTGCTTTGCAGTGGAGACATTTAGAATTAGCAAGGGTAACCAGAAATAAATCTGACTCTTTTTCCATTACACCCTTCTCTTTGAAGTCAGGTGGAAGAGGACCAGAAGGTCTCCAGGGGCTGGCGATTCATCGTGGTTCTGGGACATTGTAGCACCGCTTCTCAGTAGAGAGGAGCCTAATTAAGAAAAGAGAGAGAGGATAATTTGAGGTCCAGCCTGCTGTAGGTGAATTTCTTAAAGGGAACTGAAGGATGAGATGTGAAGATTGAAAGATAAGGCATTTAAATTGTCAGAATGAAACTGGGACTCAAATCACAAGCTTTGGGACAGAGAAGCTTGCACTTGGACTGCAGACTAATCTGCTGGCCACCTGGCCTTGGGCAGAGTCTAACACGCAACTTGAAGTGGAACCTCTGCTTGTTCACCTCCTTGCATGTGAGCTCATGCCTCGTAGTCTTTTAAAGTACAATATCTTGTTTATTCCTCACAGTAACTCCATGACTTACATCTGTTAGAAAGTTCTTATTACACTGATTACCTTACACTGATAACTTCCTCCTAGGTGATTCATAATATGTAGCCTTGAGTCCTGAAACCTGTGCCTACTCTCTGACTCCACTGCTTACTCACATGCTTCATATGCTGGACCACTCATCCTCTGGGCTCCGAACCCTCCATGCCATGGAAAGACGAAGACCCTGCTAGGCTGTGAAGATTGAGGAAATATGTGGGAAGTGCCCTGCTGCTTTGTGGGTGGCTTCTGCTCAGCATTTCCAGCTGGTACCTCTCCCCAGGGCCACACGACTGGCTCATGTCCCACCTCCAGGTCTACTTCTTGCCCTCTCTAATACTATTCCACTCATTGGTGACTGTCATCTTTTTGCTATATGCTGAATCACGTAACCTCTCTGTCTAACTTTTATGACAGCTCTCTAGTACAATCTGATCTCCACACTAAGGCTGGCACTCAATGTTCCTTCTGGCTGACCTCTCACATCCTCCTTCATACACCAACAGACTATTTCATGGAGACATAAACTTTTGGAGATTCCATGTCTGCTGCCCAGGAGATTCTCTGTCTGTGGCCAACAATATCCCACCCAATCTTAAGGTCAGATCAAAAGTCAGCCCTAGGGAAAGATTTTTCCCTGCCCCCACTAGACAAAGGTCTGGAATCTCACAACTCCTGTTTACATTTCTCCTACATGACTGCTATAAAGTGGATTTTTATTTTCCTTCACTAGACCACAAAGGAGAAATGAAACCTGTTCACTCATAGGTGCTAGAATATAGCAAGTACTTAAACCTGAATGATTTCTTCCCCTTCAAATCACACAACCCTTGTGCCAATGATGGTTTCTTGCTCTAATAACTCAACCGCTGTTAATCTTGGTTAATAACTTCTTGTCCAAGAATTTGGGCAATGTGCCCATGATTCTTTAATTATGTCTTGCTCTGTCTGTGCTAACTGAGCATTCTGTAAGAACCTGCCCCCGTTTCAACACTCACCCTTCAAAAACTTCTCTGAGGGGTTGGTTTACTTGGAACTTTAACTTCAATAGACATGGTGTACCTGAAGTCTGGAGTTCAGGGAACTTGGCAATCTCTGAAATTTCCAGCAGGTCTCAAAATTGCAGATTTGTAACCAACATTGATGTTGCTTCATATAAATAATTATATGAAAGTTGGAGTTGTATGGAGTTGATTTTCATTCGGTGATCTCCAGTCAAGCTGAGTTGTAGATTATAATGTTGTGTTCCTTATTCTCACTGAGAATTATCCAGAGCCAGTGTGTCTGGGTTCCGGGGATCTCTGTGGAAGATGATCACAGTCCTCTTGTTTGGTCCTTGGTAACTCACAGCAAAGAGTTTCTTAACCTCCACGGCACCTTCTTCCCTCACAGGTGTCATGAGGAGCCGGAGGAGGGGAGGTGTGCAATGGAAGATGTTAATGTGATTTTCTTCTATGCACATATAAATTTATTTCATCACCCAAGTAGAAAGGTAACTGCAAGTAAAAAATTTTAAAACTGCTTTAGCAAAGTTCAAGATTTATATAATATATATATATATATATATATATATATATAGAGAGAGAGAGAGAGAGAGAGAGAGAGAGAGAAAGAGTAGACCTTATGAACCTGGGGGTTCTACATCCTTACATTCAACTAAATGTGGATCAAGAAAAAGTTCTGGAAAATAGGCAAAACTTGAATTTGCTCTACTTTGAGTATCATGTTGAGTCTACATGAATGAAATGTTTTGTAAATATTGTGTTCAGTATTATAAGTAATCTAGAGATGTTTTAAAATATGCAGAAATATATGAGTAGGCTATATAAAAGTGTTATACCATTTTATATAAGGGACTTGAGCATCCTTGGAGTTTGGCACATTCAGGGACTCTCAGAACTCATCCTCCGTGGATTCCGAGTGATGCTTGTATGTTGTCTCGCCTGTGATGCATCGAAACTCATCATACAGCAATTTTGTCTTCTTTTCAATGAAAAAACTGAGGTATCCAACAACTTGTCACTTTACAGAGCTCTAACACAAGCAAATTTACAATGTAAGTTTAATGATGAGAATAAGGAACCGCATACTTTTCAATTTACTTGTTTGCTTAGTTTAATGCCCATCACCCTTATTAATATATAAGGACAGTAGGTCCTGGCACCTACTGCCCATTACTGCGTATCTCAAATCTGGAATAGAGTTGTCATGTGAGGCTTTCTCAGCATAGATAACACAAATGTTTGAATAGAAACTGAATGAATAAATCTTAAGTGTCAGTATAACAGCTGACAGATAATGCTCTTCAGAAAGTAGACATAAAGAAAGAAGACTGAAGGTGACAAAGCAGAGTGGGAACAGGACCCATCTGGCCCCCTGCTTCTTGTCACTAGAGACCTGAGCCTTTTGGGCACATTGCCCAAATTCTTGGACAAGAAGTTATTAACCAAGATTAACAGCGGTTGAGTTATTAGACATGAATGAGGATCCAAAATAGCCAGTCCCAGCATTTAGGGCAAACATTAGAAAAAGTAAACACAGTATACTAAGTGGAAATAAGATGAAAAGATATCTGTTCCAACACCTAATTGCCCAATGAAACTTGGGAGGTGTTTGTACACCTATTGATTAAGAGTCAGAGAAGTTTCAATGAAGAGTTTCTCCAACCAACTAAAAAAAAAAAAAAAGAGAAAAAAAAAAGAAAGAGAGGTTCTGGATTACAAAGAAGCTAATTTAAAACAAAATAGTAAAATTAAGATCAAATAAACTACAAGACAGAGGTAAGAGATATAAAATTGAATGATAAATATTAATATGCTTAATGCTGCCTTAACAGCCACAGAATACATTCATGCAAAAACAATTGGATATAAGTTGTCCTGTCTTAAGAACAGGACCTAATGCAAGGTAGGGAAGAGCAGAGATAAATAATGATTACAGAGAAGCTGATTACTATGTAACGAAGCAATTGAGAGCTTTTTCAGAGAGTAGTATCCTGGAAGAAGCAATCTATCCAATAGATGAGATTATCCTAACAACATAGACAAATATTTCAAGATGGCTTCATGTATCAGGAATAAAAGTTCTAAGAAAGAATTTTACCTAAGAATTGGATACCAAATTGTTTTCCAAGGCAACAGATGAATGTCTTTCAGCATGCATTATTCACAAACACTTCTTATAAGAACTGGCAACAAAATACAGCCTACTAGAATGCCCTTCAAATGGCATGCCAAGGACTGGAGGAAGCAGGAATTTGAGGCAAAAGAGAAGAGCAACAGGAGAAAATACATAAACATAAGGTTTTTTCTTCCTACTTGTATACAGATTTTAAAGATAATTAGCAGAAATAATTTTTTATTTTAAAAGTTGTCTTTGTATTTTTTGAATAAGAAAAAGTCAGCCTTGTCATAAATAACACCAATGAGTCACCACAGGAGAAAAGATGACTCTAAGTCAATGCTCCATACACTATACTTCCTTTGTAAAGCACAGCTTTCTTATGGAGTTACTATATGCTGGGCTCTTTCCGCTGGTGCAGCATGACACTGACCTAAGGGTGCTGACTTTTGAGTGGAGTATAAATACCCTCATTTTCCAGCATCTTGTTTCCAGGAAGGATTCTCTGACTGCAGCCAGTCTTTACTGAGACAAAGGGCTCAAGGAACGAGGGTTATTTCTGAGGCGAGTGCTAAGAGCCTCATGACTGTGGAATTGCAACGGGAAATGAGGCAGAGGGGCAGCAGGCCAGCTGGATCCTGCAGTGTTGTGGAGCGAGGCCTCAATCTTGGTGTGCCATCGGTTTCCCAGTTCACTTCCTCTAGCACTCTCAGGCACATCCTTCAGCGGCCTTAGCCTGCTCTTGTCCTGAGCCAGACTGAGGCTGTAGGTTAGGTACACTGTGCCTAAAGCAGTCACTGAAGAGGATGGAAATGTGAGCTGCGATGGTCCAAATCCCACGCTGAGTTGACAGAAGGCAGATGGGGAATTAAATAGACCAACGTGTCTGTCTCTGCATTACAGATCACAGCCTAGATGCCATACATCTCTGCTTCCTGGTACGTACATAAAATCAGAGTACGCAATAGTAAAATAAGACTAATAGCTTGACTCTTAAATGTCTCCTTTCACTCCTCCTTAAGGATGGAATATTGGGGAAAGCCTTCCATTAGCATTAAATACTTTGTAATATTTTAACTGTTAACATATTTTTTGCTTCATTTTCTTCTCTGGAATCCCATCTTCTACGCTTCAACGTACACTCCCTTGAGTCTTTTCAGTGATACATGAGAAATAAGCCTCACAGCCAAGCATCTCTCTCCATTACTACCCTGACTGAAACCACCATCATCTCTCACTTCTCTTATGAAAAAGTTCCAGCTATCAGAGATAGTATCTCTCCAACAATAGCCATGCACCTCTCCACAGTGGCGGATTTGTTTTGTTTTGGGCTTAGACTTGTGGGTGTTTCTGGTCCATGGATGAGATGTGTTACTTCTAGTTCTAGAGGGTTGAGTGAATGCAAGGTCAAACAGGTGTCTTGGGGGTCACTGACCCTGTGACCGGGTTCCTGTCCCACCAAACATGTACCTGCTGTCGCTTTGCCAGTCAGTGTGTCTAAACAGTGGAAGTTCACTGTGGCCTCCACTCCCAGGATTTGATGGTGAATGGTGTTGGAGATTTTATAATGTTCTTGCAGGTGTCTGTCTGGTATGTTGCCTTTTACAAAGCACCTGGGTGAGTGTTTGCCCAGCTTTTTGTTAACTGAATTGTCATTTGTTGTTTAGTTGTAAGGTTTCTTTATACAATTTTTCAGATATATGTGTTTTAAATATTTTCTTCCAGACTATAAGTTTTCTATTCCTTTTCCTAATCAGCTTTTTTTTCATGGAAAAAATTTTTAAATTTTCCATAAAACTGGATTTATTATGTGAAAGGTACCAAATGTTTTGTAATATCTCACTAAAAAACAGGTACTTGCTGCAATGTTACAAAAATGTTATCTTATGTTTGCTTCTAGAAAATCTAGCTTTAGTTTCTATGTTTACATTCATATTCCACTTCAGTTTAACTTTTCACATGGTATAAAATAAGAGTTGCAATTAGTTTTTGTCTCTTAGTAAGAAGTCCTTTCTTTAGCTCTTGAATTGCCTTGGAACTTCATGGTATAGGTGTGCATTTATTTCTGGACTTTCAGTCCAGAATGAATATATATATATATATATATATATATATATATATATATACATATATACATATATATTCTTTTTTACTTTATTCTAGGGACAAGGCTAGGTAATAGAAATACTAACTTGAAATGCTTTGCTGCTCATTTTTAAAAGAAAATATTAATATTTCATAATTAGGCATGGATAATGCTGTAGAGAATTCTCTAATATCCTTGAAATAAGGAAATCTGCTTTCATCTAGTTTGTGGATAGTTTATACCATGAGGGAGTTGGCTTATTGGATGCATCTTATATTTATGAAAATGATCATATGTTAATTTTGAGTGTTACATAAATTAACTTTCACAGATTATGAAGGTTTAAATGTTCATGGTACTTGATCTCTTGTAACGATCCCTACTCTGCGAGGAATAGGCAGTGATCTTTTATATAGTATGAAATTTAATTAATATATTTGGTTTAGAAATTTGTAGCAATATTCTTGAGGGATACTAGATGGTAGCCTTCTATTAATGTCTTGTTCTAGCTGTGTTAACAGGTTTTGCTAGTTCTGTCCTTAAAACGGACAGATGCAAGAAATAAGGTACACTTGGAATGCTTTTACTTCACATCTTGCAGAATTAACTGATAAGTCATGTGGACCTGACATGTTCTTTGAGGGAATGTTTTCTAATTAAAAAATAATTTCTTCAGCCAGAAGTGGTGGCATATACCTGGTATCCTAGCATGCAGGAGGCTGAACAGAGTATTGAGTTGAAGCCCAGTCTATACTATGCAGAAAGACCCTCTCTCAAAAAAAAAAGAAACAAAAAATAAAAATAAAAATAAAATGAAACAATCTGAATTTATTTAAAGGATATATCCTTATATTTTCTTTAAGGATACAACTTTACATTTATTCTTATTTTCTATTTCATGTTCTATTTAGTAAGTTGTGGTTTTACAAGCAATTTGTCTATATGAGATGTCAGATTTATTGGCATGAAGTTGTTCACAGGATTTTCCAGTTACCATTTTAACATCTGTAGAATTTGAAATGATGTAGCTTTTAAATTTATTAATAACAGTAGTCTTCTCTCTCTGATCTTTCTTCCTAGTGATTCTGCAATATTATTAATATTCTTTAAAAACCAAGTCTTAATTTCGTTGACTTTTTTCTATGGCTTGTCACCTTCTGTTTCAGTATTTCTGGTTCTATCTTTATTATCATTTCAATGATTCCCTTTACCTACTCTAGGTTTAATTTGCTTTCCTTGTCCTAGCGCTTTAAGGTGGATTTGAATTCTAACTCTGACAATGGTGGATGTGGGTCTTAGGTGAATTGCATAATTATTCTGCACTTTGTCTTATTGCTCAAATGGGAATGATGCTGTTAAGTGTTTCTTGTGGTTTTATAAAAGATAAATATGGTACAAGGAGAGTGTTTTCATGTGAACCTGTTACATAGTAAATACTTAATAAATGTTAGTAGTTATTAGCCATTTAATAATAATAGGAGCATGCGTTTGTGCCTAAAATGATCAGGTCACAATAAATTCATGAGAAAAGTTCTAGCTTTCTCCAATTTGTATGTACAAGAACAAGGGTTTAGAAAGATGCTTTGTCCAGAGGAAAAAAGATAAATGGCAGAAGTAACACTAAACATAGGTCATTTTGACTCAAAAGCTTAAGTTCGAGATCACAAGATGGCTAACTGAGTGGCGGCACGATAAGAGAGCTTCTCTGAGGAAAAAAAAAATAAAAACAACTCAGATGCTGGAATCTGGCAACATAGAAAAAGCCAAACAAAAGGAGAGGAATTCTCATGACCCAGGAAGAAACTGAGGAAAAAGAAAAAGAAAAAAAAAAAAAGAAGAAAAAGAAGCACAGACAGAGGGCTGGAGCTGGGCAAGCCCCGATCGCTGTACTGGCACATCTTAAATTCAGATGACTCACAATCGAGCTGAGAATGTGGCCCTGCCGAGAGCAGGAGTTGGTGAGCTCCAGACCCTTGGCTGGGAGAGGCCCTGAGACACAGAGTGGAAACAGCTAGTCAAGCTGCATGAACTTTGGTGAGTGATGGGAACTGGAATTCCCAAACCGGGAGGACTGGCTGGGTGACATTTTGGAGTTGGGCAGGGCCGGTTTGAATCAAAACCAGAGGCAGCGTCTGCTGATGACTCCTAGTCCAAAGCAGATTGGTGGGATCTGCTCGGGCAGGGCCACACCCCTGGTTGAAACCCAATAGCCAGGGATGGGGCTTTTCTGGGCCAGTGGCATCCCCAGGGAACACACAAACTTGTTGAAGCATAAAGTGGTTGACTGGTGTAGGGGGAGGGGCTGGCTCACAGTGTGGAACCCGCAGATCTGCTGCAGACTGAGGGGTGGTACTTCCCTAGCAAGTGTGCTGCAGAAAAACTGTAAGCAATAGGAAAGGCGCAGAGACCTCCACCACCCACCTGTCTGAAGGGGGCCAAAAACATGACAAGACAGAGAAAGATGCTGGAATCTGACAACATGGAAAGAAAGAGCAAAAGGTCCCCAACTGCGGAAACAGGGAAAGTGAGTCCAACAGAAGTAAATGCAGAGGAGGTTGAGAGCAGCAAACCTGTAATGTCAGAGACAACCTCATCAAAAATAAAGAAATACATCCATGACTTCATCATCGAATTTAAATCTGTAATTCTAACTCAGGTGAAGCAAGATATAAGAAGATTAATAAAATAAGTCCTGGATAATCCTCAAGTAGACACAAATGAAAGAATAGAGGAACCCAGAGAAAGGAGAGAAGCCTTTGATGAAGAATATAAACAAAACCTAGAATATATGAAACAGGTCCAAAGAGAATATCAGGAAAGTAAAAAACTCCACTGAAACCTGGCAAAACCTTTTAACAGAAACTAAAGACAAACTTTCAAAACTTGAAGATAGGTTTGCAAAGTATGATCATGAAAGGAAGAATCTCTTAAAAATACAAGGAACCAGGCAGCAATGATACAAAGGCTAGAAGATAACAAGAGGATTTATAACCTAAGAATAAAATATGTGAATGAAGATGCAGCAACAAATACAAATGAAATAAAAAGTCTATTCACAGAAATAATTAAGGAAAACTTCCCAAACATAGGTAACGGAAGTGAAGTTCAGCTAAATGAGGCATATAGAACTCCAGCCAGCTAGAACCCAAACAGATCTACACCCAGACATATAATAATCAGGATCCCAGAAATCCATCACAAGACCAGAATATTAAAAGCAGTCAGAGAAAAGAAACAGATACCTATATAGGAAAACTCATCAAAATCACAGCAGACTTCTCAATGCAAACCATCAAATCAAGAAGAGCTTGCAGTGAAATATTCCAAGCCCTGAAAGAAAATAACCTCCAACCCAGAATGATGTACCCTACAAAACTGTCTCTCAAAATTAATGGAGAGACAAGATATTTCCACAACAAAGAGGAACTGGGGGAGTTTGTGACCACCAATCCAACCCTGCAAAGAATACTGAAGGACATTCTAGAGAGAGAGAAGAAAACCACCAGGGTTCCAGGAATAATGGCAGAAAGGCCTCAAAGAAAGGGGAAGACAGTGGAATGAAGGAGAAAAGTAAACAAATAACACAGAAAAATAGCATGACAGAGATAAGACAGAGAAGATTGGTTATATCACTGTTTTATCTTGACTGATTTTATTTCAATCTGGTATGCTTGAGAATGTCGAGTCTGAGAGTAGGGGCAACTACTCTGAAGATGACAGGATTCAATAGGATACCCATTCTGGTTTGATTGTTAACTGCCTTTGAAGTCCTACAATGTCTCCAATGTTTAGATTTTATTAATAGTGCAAAGCAATGCTAATTTTATATTATATTTGACGATACAGACAATTTTATTGAAAATAACTAGAGACATCATAGTGACTACCATAGATCACCTAGTGTTGTGTTTTAGTATGTTCATTTCATGTTTCTCTAGGAATTTGTATTGCTGACTTCTTTTGATTTGTTTCTCCCTCTAATACAGAAAGGCTAGGTATATGTGTAGAACTTCTAAGTAGTTTACAAGAATGGATTATAGTTATTGTAAAGGAAAAAAAAGGAAAAGAGAATATTCTAAAGGATATAATTGCATGTATGTTTGAGTGTGTGAAATTAATAAACATTTTGCTAAAGTTTTAGTGGGATGGATGAGCAAAACTGACTGCAGTCTCACTGTTTGGATGTCCACTTTGTGGACTTTAGTTTTGTAACTTGAACAACTGCATCTAAGAGGAAAGTATGTAATTATCAACTAGTGATTTTTACTGGTTACTATTTTTTTGGGGTTTTTTTTGTTGTTTTGTTTTGTTTTTGAGATTTTGTATTGTTTCTACCCTCTTTTTTGTTTCAAAATTTTTTCTTTAAATAAAAAAATTTTTTAAAAAAAGCAAGAGGAGGAAAAGAAAGTGCTCTAAAAGAGATAACTGTATGTAACCTTAAGTGTGTAGGATTGATAACCATGTTACTAAGTTTTTGTTGGATTGGTGAACAGAACTGTTTGCAGCCTCACTGTTTGAATGTCCCCTTTGTATGCTTTAATTTTGTAACTTGAACAATTATGTCCAAGAAGACAGTATGTAATGTATCAAATAGTGATTTCTTACTGTTTATTGTTTTTGAAATTCTGTATTATTTCTACCCTTTTTTCTGTTTTGCTTCCCCCCTCTTTAAATAAAATTAAAAAAAAAATCTTAAGTTCTTAACTACCAAATATGTTGCCATTGAATAGAATTAGTAATTTCTTATTTGGGCTACTAAATTCATGAGTTTTCCAATATGAGACATGACCTTATTCTGCTCTTAATTATAAACTAGACTACTTGTCTAATATGTACACCTAAATTGTGGTGTTATAAGAGATTTTATTTCTTATCCACATATATTAACTGTACAAAGTGGTGGTTTTCATTTTGCTATATTCTTACATGCATCTCAGATACTTCAGCCATTCTCATGATTCCCAATTCTCTTCCTCTTCTTTAATAGTCTTTCTAATTTTATGGCATCTCTCCTTTGAAACAATTTCCATAGATTCTTTATATGAGAGAGAAAATGCAATCTTTGGTTTTCTGAGTCTGGCCTACTTCACTTAAGATAATGGTCTCCAGTTCCATCCATTTCCGTGCAAATGACATTTCTTTCTTCTGTCTGGTTGAATTATATTCCATTGTATAAATCTGCCACATCTTCTTTATCCATCTTTTAGTGAGTGCTTAGACTTTTTCCATAGCTCAGCTTTTATGAGTTATACTGCAAAAACCATGAGTGTGAAGGTGTCCATACAGTATGCTGACTTTAGTTCTATCAGAAATACTAGACTGAATGGTAACTCTATTTCTGGTTTTTTTAGAAACATCCATATTGATTCCCACAGTCATTGCACTGATTCACTTTCCTACCAGCAATGTAGAAGAGCTCTTTTTTTTCGGGGTCCACACCAGCACTTACTGCTTTTCATATTCTTGATGATAGCCATAGTGGCTGGAGTGGCATGGACTCTCAGTGTGATTTGTGTTGCATTTCCAGGACAACTAAAAATATTGAATACTTTTTCGTGTACTTATTTGCCATTTTGAATTTCCTCTTTTGAGAAAATTTTATCCATTTGCCCTTCTTTTGGGTTATTTGGTTTCCAAGTGTTATTTTTGAGTTCTTTATATATTCTGAATATTCTCTATCAGAAGAGTATGTGGACAAGATTTTTCCAATTTTGTCTCTTCACTTTGTTAATTGTTTATTTTGCAAAACCATTTTTGGTGAAGTGAAGCACTAGCCATTCAAACCACCTATGTTATTTGACATGACCTTATTCTGCTCTTAATTATGAACTAGACTACTTATCTAATATGCACACCTAAAGGAAGAGGGGTTTAATTTGGCTCATACTTGCTGGAGATTCCATTTTCTTTGATTCTAAAGCAGAAATATCATGGTAGAAGAACATCACAGAAGAAAACTGGTCACCCAATGGCAACTGGGAGGTGGAGGATGGGGCAACCAGGGAGAAGAATTTCCCTGCCTAGGTTACAACCTCAGTGACCCACGTGTACTTGCCAGTCCCTGCCTCAGTAGCATAGTCAGCTGTGAACTCATTAATGGACAAATCATAGTGCCCCCCTGGTCCTGCTACCCGCCAAATACATGAGACATCTGGGGGACATTTTAGATCTAAACTGGAACACTACCTTTTTTAGCTCTTCTTTCCCTTATTTTTGTTTTCCAAATGATATTTCAAGGACTGAGCTACCATGTACCATGCACTATTTACCACTCCCATGGTCTCAATATTCAGCCTCTCTTTCCTTAGATGTACAAAACTAACAGGAAACTTCGTGAGTTTTCCAATATGAGACTTCGTCCCCTTTGTCCCATGACTTATTTCAAATATGTGCACACAATAAATATCATATGCTGCAATAGAATTTCATGTGTCCCATTGTCTAAGATTAACTTTCAGCTATTAATTTTCAGCTATTGTAGTCATACAAAAATTAGAGAAATATGCATGAATGAAATGACAAACTATCTCACTTTTCTTCTTTATGTTTGTAGAATTATGGAACTTTGAGCATCATATTTGTACGCATTTGTAGAAAGAACCTTTCAGGTAGTTTTAGATTTGGGTCTGGTGTGCTGCAGCAAGCTATTTGTAACATTAAAAGGCTCACCCATCACTGATTCAGGCATGTTACACAAACCTCAGTTTCTATGCGATTTTACCCTTTGTTTCTCACCTGTGGTTTAAGTTTCACATCCAAATGGCTGTGATTTGTCTTCTGTGTTACAGGTATAGTGCTTTGTTGGTTTTGAGGGACACGATGGGTAGATGCAGAGACAGAGTGCAACTGTCATTTAACTCTAATGCATTTTGCATATAGGTTGCCACTTAGTTGCCACAAGAGCCTTATACAAGATATTACGATTTCCATCTTGTAAATGAGGTTACTGATTCCTCTTCAGAGAGGTGAAGTGAGTTTCACAAGTCCATACAGTTGGCAAGTGGAAACCAGTGCATTGAAGTGTGGGTCTATATAATTTGCAAGGCTGTATTCTTCTATTTATATATGTCCTTTTTCAGATTTTCCTCTGTTATGTAAAGGACATAAAACACTTCTTTTTACTCCTGTATATAGGGTTAAGGCAACAATTTTTGTTTCTCTGTTCTCCAGTGTATTACTCCAGACAGTAAAAGGAATCTTCCTAACACTGATACTGAGGTTCTACAATGCAAGGCTTTGGGAGGTTTCTCTGTGCCAAGAAGACCTCCAGATCCAAGCTTCTTTTAACTTATCCCTGAACCAACCCTGGCATATTACCTTTCAGTTTGTATATGCTTTCCAAGCAGCAGGATGGAGGAAGGAACAAAAAATAATGGCACATCCAAGTTTTTGGTTTTGTGATTCATATTTTAACCAGGGTCTAGTAATGGGTTCAGAGATCTTTTTCAGCACATAATTGTTGGTTGTGTCAAAACAGTTGGCCTTGCTTCAAAAAACTAGCCATGCACTGTTAAGTCTCCAGTTGTCATTTGTAAGATGCTTCATATATTTCCTAACCTGCCACAGACACATGGAAAAGTGTTGGATCTGGTGGATCTTAAGGCAATTGCCTAAACCACAGTCTCTTCCATGTAGAGAATCTTTGTGGAACCCTTCTTAAACCTGAGCCTTCAAGTTACTCAGCAGAGGTCAGATCATTATTAGCACGGCTAATTTAAGAGGTCTATCTCTCTCTGATATTAATATCTTATGCATCAAAGTATGTAACTCATTTTATATTTTTATTTTCTATTTTAGTAATTCATAAGTAAAACTTGTACATTTAGACTGTATAAGATTATTTTGAGATATAACACACACACACACATACACAACATGAATTACAAAATCAGCAAACATATTTATTACCTTGTATGCTTATTTCTTGTAGCGAGAACACTAAAAAATCACTGTTAATAACTGTTAAGCACATATTACAATGTTATTAGCTATAGTTAATATATTATACAATAGCTCTCCTGAACTTGTTCTGCTAGTTTAACTAAGAACCTGTATCTTTTGATCATCATGTCCTGGCCCTCTTCAGTCCCCAGTAACAACGATTCTACTTTCTACTGAAATTAGTTTGAAACACAAATGAGATGAGCTAGTCTGTAAATTTTAAGGCACTTTCTACTTTCTGTTCACCTAGTCCTCTCAGAAAGACATCATATGTGTGTGTTCATTGCAAGATGGAATATCAAGATGATCAAAGTTCCTGTGTCCTGCAGTTTGAAGAAAGCCTGAATTATCATAGCCTGGAGTAATTTTAGACAAGTGTGTATCCGTCTGTGCTAAGAAACTCAGCCTGCTCCTGGGCTGTTAATAAAACAGCAGAGAACAACAAACTTTTGAGAGGGGCAAGATAGTGAATAACTTAGGTTTTTTGAGTTGTTCAGTCTTAGTGATAACTATTTCACTCTACCACTTCAGCATGAAGGTAGCCATGGGCAGTCTAGTATGTAGATCAAGGGGCATGGTTTTGTTCAGTAAAACTTTCTTTACAAAAATATGAGGCCAGCTTTTACCTATTTGTGCTCTGTGAACCCTTAGGATAGACATATTTGTTTTCGGTGTGTTTATTTGACCAGGTAAAATGACTACATGTGGAAAAGCCATGAATTAAAGTTAACACTATGTTTCTGGTGGTTTGTTGACAATGTTCTCAAGCTATTCTACTTCTATAAGAATAAAACAAGCAAGTTTAATGGATATATGATTAGAATTACCCCACCCTAGATTTTTCAAGGTATTCACGTTAACTCAAAAATCTGGCTTCTCTTCAAGAGTTTTCGCAGTGCTTTTGTCTCTGTCATGCTCTTCCTTCCATCCTCAGTAACCTTTACTCCACTGGTGAGGAAGTCAACGTAAGGCGTTTCAACTGAGTGCAAGTCTGTGGTTGCGTTATTTACACGGATCCTGTTACACTGCTGTCGAAATTATCGAGTAGATTCCCATGGCATATGATTGAGTGTCCTTGGCATGGCAGCTTTCAGTAGCCCAAGTCAGCCACTGGTTCCTTCTCTCCAGCCTCGTTTCTCCTTCTTATGCTTCATATCAGATTCAACAGCCTGAGACTTTTAAAATTCTCTAAGGCCACCAGACTGTTGGCTTCCACCTTGTTGGTGAAAGCCTCTTTTCTTTTGCTCACTGCATAAGCAGTTCCTGATTGTGTCACTTCATCTTTTCACTTTCCCTACTACTCCACTAGGCATAACCAGGGTTCTTTACGTAGTCATTTCACATAGATGTATTGGACTATCTTGTGCATACATGTATTGTGAACCATGGAAATGTTTTACTTGTATGTATGTTTAATAATGTTTGTTTAGTAGTAAAACTCCAGGAAAAACATTACAATGTTCAGAAATAGTGTGCAATGCTGCTTCTATCAGTGTCAGTCAATCAACACTGGAAGCCACATCTTTCTAAGCATGTTGTGTATGTTCGTGGATTATTGGTTTCGAAACACGTATGCTTACTACACATGATATAAAAATGAGTCTTCAGTTGGAGAATTCATGTAATTTCATAGTTCTTCACTTAGTCTACCTGCCAAACTAGGGCAAAGACAGAGGCTTCTCCCTCCTGGGGTATTGAATATCTGAGATCAGCTGAACTCTACACCAAGAAAATACTCAGAGGGTCTCAGAAGGCAGCACAGAAAAAGAACAGCACTCATTAGCTATTTTGCATCTCCAGGCACAGGAGTGACTCCAGCCTGTCCTTTCCAATTGCACTTTGAATGTTAATTACACACCCTTAACATTGTTTAATCAAATATGCTGGTTTGAATTCCTCAGATAAAGAGTGTAAAGCAGGGTATGAACCCTCCATCACCTTATGGAAATGAAATTTGGAGTTTGTTTATCACTGAGTTGTGAATCCCAAGTGGGAAATGCTAAGTATAGAGGACAGGAAGAAGGAGATGGAGACAGAGTATGTTACACAAACCAGATACATCACAAAACTAAATTTTGATCCTTCTCTGCCCATGGTAACATGATTATATATGCTAATTTTTACCTTAGGTGCTGTGCATAATTTTAAATAGCATACATGGCAAATAGATTATAAATGTGAAGGACCACCTTATCAAAAGTATTCATTCCATCGACCTCAGTGATTCAAAGTGAAAGTGATAAGAGAATCAAAATATCATCCCAAAGTTTGTGCACTATTCTGTCTTTTTTATTAATGAATTCTTCTGGGCCTCACTGTTGCCTTAAGATGTTAAAAACATGTTTGGGATTGCTTCAGGCACATAGTAATAGCTGACAGCTGATATAATATTTAAGAAGATAAGTTATAAAGAAAAGCTACAAAAATTCGCAATAAGCATAGGACTATTTAGGGACAAAAAGCCTCTGCCATATACATAAACATCTACAACCCCCAATTTCACATTTACATTAAACTCTGCACACACCACTGTGTTTTGTCACCATCAATGAAATCATAACAAATGCCCAGCGGCATGATATAGAGACCACGGAGTTTCTGTAAGCCCACAAAAGACAGACAAAAGATGACAACTATGGCAGCAAATGATGTTTCTTATTGTTTACGTTACCTGTTTTTAGGCACTTAGAAAAAACTCTGGCCACTCGTTGAATATTGACCCTTCAAAGGAAAATAGGACTTTCTTTTCATTTTTCTTCCTAGGTTCTTTAAAATATTAAAAATAGGCTCTTGGTCATTTCAACTGTGATTGTTTTGAAGTGAAATGTTGGTTTCTAGGGGAAAGCTAGCCAATTCTCCTGTTTCAAATGAAAGGAAGAAAGTAAACTGCATACTTAAGGAGCATTTAGTTAGTGCCAGGGATTTTGATGCTGATCTTGTATTACTTTTAATTTTTTAATCCTCTTAAATTTTAAGTGGCAGATTTTATAATACAGCCATTTGTAGTTAAGAAACCTGCAGTGTGTGTTTCTTCCTACACTGTGTGTTTCTTCCTACACTGTGTGTTTCTTCCTACACTGTGTGCACCAGTATACAGGAATAGGGTTTGAAAATTTTATAGAACCAGAAACAGCAAGTGATTAATTTTACCATGGTTATGTGGGAGGAAGGCATAGATTAAGTGACATTTAATCTGTGGTTTCAGAAGTTATATACCCTTGTTATCTCATGTCTTCTCATCAAACGTAGGACATGCTAGGCTTAAAATTCCATCTGCAATTCATGCACTGTGTGTATAACGCTGAAGTCAAGCAGCATTGAAGAGAGATAATTCATTCTATAAAAATGTAGAATAAGACCTCTTATCAGCTCGATGTTAATGAGATGCTAATTTATGCCAAGACAGAGTCTGAAAGAGCTTCTAAAAAGTGGACTTCTCAGAAGGCTCTTGCTTCTTCCTTTCCTATTACTGCATTTGATAAAATAAAATCCAAAATAGATGTGGAAGTCTTTCTATATTATTAGGTCTCTCATGCATGGTTTCCCATATCGTCTTTGTCTCCAAGAACCTGGCAAAGAGGATATTATGTTGTTACATACTTTAAACACCTAATTTGGTTTAGTTTACATACGTGTTATCTCCCTTGCTTGACATCTCAAACTATTTCTAAGTGTTTAAAGAATTTAGCCTTTGAAAAGGAAGGGAGATGGGTGGTGCTGGGAACAGCAGCTCAGCACTTTTTATTTTCTTCTGCAACTTTGGGACATGTGACAGGAGACTTAAATGTACCTGAGATTAATCCAGGAGATGGAGCAAACATTGATAATATGGAACAGAAAGAGGTAGAGTGCAGACCTGAGTCCTCTTGTGTAAGATGAGCTGGAACGTAGTGGAGTATAGAGAGATGGGCTTAAAGTTGAGGGCGGTGGTAACGGAAGAGAAGACAGAGTTAAAGTATGGCTGTAGCTGGATGGTTTGGTGCAGAGAAATTCAAGTAACCTCACTTTTATGTCTAACCGATGGCTAATTCTGTGAGAGGTTGGGGCTTCAGAAGGGTTTAGCTAGTAAACACCCCTCAGGGGGTGGTCCTAGAGATAAGAGGAACAAACAGGAATGCAGACATGATGGACGCCATCTTGATTCTCTTATGGGAAACTGCTCACGTGACAGTTCTCCTTCTGCGGTTGGTCTCTGTGCAGCACATACTGGAGGAGAAGTAGGTTTCAAGCTTGATGTTTGCTCTGGACTCTCCTAACCCCTGCTTGCTGGTGGTAGTATCTTAGTGAAAGAGAAGCTCTGTAAATCACTGACATCTAATCCATCTGACTCATGGCCCAGTAAAGAAAATGGACGTAACCTAGCAACTGGTCTGAAGCACTTCCGTTTCTCTTCATCTTTGCTAATCTTTCCATGCTGCATTGAGTGTCTCTATAACTATGTTATGTATATGTCAGGGGCCCTAGTCAATGGCAGCATGTATTGTCACAGTGAAAATACTTCCTGCTTGATGCAGGTGGAAAAATGATTCCAGAAAACTGTCTTACTGGCATGACTTGGGTTGTGTACACAGTCTTGGATAAACTAGAAATATTCTCTTATTACTTCAGTGTCCAGCCCTTGATCAATTGCTGTAGCTGGGAAGTAGGGTCTTGTACTAAGGTTGCAGCACTCTTTTAACTCCTATGGCAAGCAAAAATAGGGATATCTGGTCTCCAATATGGTAGCTGAATACAGGACAACCACAGAGTGCATTCTACTCTACACGATTACTTCTATCTGTAGACTGTGACTGTCTTTTATGTCTCATGTAGATTCCCTAATTCTCAGCCTAATGCCTTCATGATTTCACTCCATGATTCCTTTGGGATCTTGTCTCTTATCGTTTCTTTCAAATACTTTGGATTTACTGCTAGAAGGGCTTTGTTCCTATAACTCCATCCACTCCATTCCACTTGGAATGCCCTTCATTTCCACCTCACTTCTCAGCCATCCATCCCTGCTGATTACACGTCTGTTGATTCCACTGTGTGGCAAGATATGCACCACAAAATGAGTGAATTGTTGTCTACATTAGGAAGGATTTATGACTGGATGCTTAAGACACATGCATTCCTAAGCAATGTGAAAGATCACAAATCAGCCTTTGATAGAAATGCAGGTACCTGGCCAGCCTGGGGAATAATAGGGGGAGCTTCCTGTGGGGATGATGCTTTACCTGACTTCTAAAGTGAAATTCACGGAGGACAAAAGAAATGAGACACAAAACTGAAGCAGTGTGAGCGTCACTAAGGAGTGAAATACTCCACTTCCTAGAGGGATGGCCTGGATTCTACACATCTGTTGAGACACTGGGTCAACATGGTTCCTTTCAGCATAGTTTACAAAATTATTTATCTTAATCTTTTATACCAGTTTCTCTGCACCTTGGACAGGTTCACACTACTGTGTGTGTGTGTGTGTGTGTGTATACATATTTGTGTACTGAACTGCTTGCATGTGCTTCTTGTCTTTTTTTCTATAGTTTGAGTTATTGGAAGAAAGTATTGCGTCACACCATCAATCACGAGGCTGTCTCATCTCACACACAGTTGACATTATAAATGTGGTTAATTGAACTGATGCAGAAAAATGAGAAACGTACTGTTCAGCCCATACACAAATTAACCCTGAATTGAACAGAGAAGCATGCCACAGGCTTCTCATAGGACAATGCATATGAAGTGGCTTCCATTGAAAGGTCTGTTGATCTTATAAAAGTCATAGCAATTCATTTGGGGAGAGGATTCAGATGTATTTTGTCCGTGTCATAGATCATTGTAATGGGGAGAACAGTGAAGGCAATTTTGTATGGAAATGTCTCCAGCTGCCTGTAACTCTGGCTCGGAAAATGTCACTCCACAACTATTTACTACAATATTTATTACCCTGTCTTTAAGTTTTAGATAACATCAGCCTAGAAACGGAGGGAGATGCCATGCAACAGCAACCACGATGAGGTTTTCAGAAAGGCAAAGAAGCCTACATCAATGTCCAAGAAAGAGACGTAAAAAGTAAACTCCAGCAATTACCAAGAATCATAACTTTCCCCGTAAAACAGTCTGAGCAAAGCCTAAATGGTGCTTAAAATAGCGTTTCTTGCCAAAACTCCCTCATAAAAATCAGAGAACCCAGTGGAGATAGCTATATCTGTCATAGACTTGCTGGCAAATAAACCTCAATTGATGAGGGTGATGTCAAATGGAATTCCTTTGGGTTTTCATATTCACACTGAAATTCAGATACCGAGCACTGAATTAGAGTTGGAAGCCAACTGGTTTATTAGTCGTGTTTTTGTAACAGAGCTGAGGGAAGTAAAGAAACTTAGGAGGAAAAAAATCTTAATAGTGATCTTGTGTAATATCATGGAACAACATGGCATGCCTTATTAGGGTCTCATGGTACCAGAAACTAAACATCATTTTCCCAAATCATTTTTATTCTGTATTTTGTCATTTGGAACATTTGAAGAGTGAGTTGTCATTATGATTCTAGTCAGCCCCAGAGTTCTCTTAGGTCTCCTCACTTGTCCACTCTTTGGACATTGAAACTGTCCTGTACTATGAGGCCACTCCTAGGAGAAGCAGTCTCTATTTTCTGTGAATCTCTAGGGTCCAGCACAATGCATCCCAGAGTGGAAGTCAGGAAATATGGAAGCAGCATGAACAGAAGGATGGAGGATGTATTTCTTGATGTGTGGTGTGCAGAGCATGAGAAGCTATGGTGATGAGTCTTAGGGCTTCAGCCTGGTCTTCCAGCATGTGGCTTTGAAAGGAAGTCAACCATGGCCTCTCTGGCACTCCAAGATGGATGGTGGAAACTCCTTAATCTACTTTCTTCATTTGCAACACAGAAGTCCCAATAACTCCCTCATAGTTTTGCTGTGAGGAGTAAGCAAATGATGAGCATGATGCCCGGTCCTAGAAGCACACAGCAAATGACTTCCCTAACACATAGGTTTATCCACCCTTCCCCACTTAACTCATGTGTATATGGGCACCTTGAAGAATCTCCACGTGAATGTTCTCAGAAGAGCAAGGCATGGAAGACCACACTGTTGGACTTCAGATCAGCACTTCCACCAAAGCTTGGCCCTGTGAACCATAGGGACCAAAGAGGCAGTGACCAGAGACATGGGTCCCTTCCCCCCATACCCTCTCTACTTGTATCTCTACCACTGCTGTGGGGTTAGCTCATCCTTTCTTCCTCCTACAGCTGACTGTTCAATTTTATCTCTTGTTGACTGTTCCTATCTGCCCAAATAGCCTTCTTTCCCTGTTCAGAAGGAAACCACTCACTCAACCTTATTCACCTTGCTCCCTTTCTGAGGTGCTCACAGCACATGGAACCCTCCTTTACTTCTCATCCACCTCCTTCCTACTGTCACAGTAGAGGGACACATAATATAATTCAGATAGCTGGGGTACATTCCCTCCTTTACCCTCTCTCTCACTGGGAGGCTTTGATTGTCTCACGGCTGTAGTGACTGCTCCTTGTGAAGTAGTTTTGGCCCCAGCCCTTTGGCCCATTGTTATTAATGAATATTGCTGCACAGATGTCGGGGACACATTTGTGGTCAGCGGTTGCTGCCTGATATGTGAGGCCTGTCAGCAAGTGAGGAGTCTTAAGTTCATTCTCTTGCGGAACAAGAAATAAGTGCAAAGATGCTTGGTCCTTGACTTTGCTTTGATAGATTTCAGCAAAAAGCTCAGAAATACTTGAAAACTAGTTCTCAAGGGGGCAGAGGTGGGAAGGGACATGGTTTGCTTGAACCTGTACAAGAACAGCTCAAATATTTTGACTGCATGAGCCCCTGACCTTAACCCTACCTCTTATGAAGTGCTTTTTTTCTTTAGGTACCAAGAAGAGAAAACATAAAGAGCAGTAGAAAGAGTGTAAGTCAGAGAAAAACTTGGGAATCATCTACACTTTGACCCCACATACTGAGGAAAGCTGTCAGCTAGTAAAATAGAAGGCATGTAAAAATGTCACTGCTTATGTCACAGAGCAGTTGATTGTCACTGACACCCTGTTTTCACATCTCCTGTGGGGACTGGTAGGGAAGAGAAGTCCAGCTAAAAACACTGTGCCTGAGTTTTTCATTTGTGTCATTTTAATTTAATTTAATTTTTAAAAAAATGTTATTTAAAGAGAAAAAAAAGCAAAACAGAAAAAGGGTAGAAACACTACAGAATTTCAAAAAAAATAAACAGTAAGAAATCACTAGTTGATAAATTACATGTTGTCTTCTTAGATATAGTTGTTCAAGTTACAAAATTAAAGCAAGCAAAGTGGACAGTAAAACAGTGAGGCTGCAAACAGTTCAGCAAACAGTTCTGTTCAACAATCCAACAAAAACTTAGCAACATGGTTATCAATCCTACACACTTACACATACATCCAGTTATATCCTTTAGAGCACTTTCTTTTCCTCCTTTTGCTTTTTAAGTCCATTATCTGTTTAGTTATATCATGTTGCTTGCTCAATACCTAACTGATCTGTTTTGTTGTTGTTATTTACTTTTAAATCACCTTATGTAATTCTGTTGCTTTGTTTTTGAGTTTCTCCCCATCCATGCCCCATGGATCAGCTTTGGTGGAGTTTGGGAGCTTTGGGGTTTTTTTTGTTACTTTGTTGTCTTTTTAAATTTTTTTAAAAATTATTTTGAAGGTATTAAACTACAACAGAACAAGACAGAACAAAGCCAATTGAGACAATGCAGTGAAATTGGTACAGAATTTCACAGCAGGTTACCAGGATAAGAGTAACAGGTACCATAGTATATCTTTTTATCTTCACAGTAGTTGTCCTTCCAAAATCAAAATCAAAATCAAAATCAAAGGAAGTAGAGAACATTATAGAACTGATCAAAACAGAATATTGGATAGAACAGTACAACTAATTGGAACAAAGCAAGACAATGATAACAATATTTGCCTTTGAAGAGATGGTAGAAGGAAATACCCCTATTTGCTACACTGCATATGGTCAACCTCTCAAGAGCTGCTCAGGCCTCTGGCTCCCATTTGCTAATGGGGTGGTGGTGGGATGGGATATTTGATTCTCAGCCCCTGCCCTAGTAGGCTTATAGCCGCTTACCAGGGAGGTGAGCTGGTTGCTTGGTTTCCCTGTGCCCTAAGTTCCAACTAATTTAATTTTAAATGAATGCCTATGTACATACATCTGGGGTACCCATGTAGTATTTTCTTACACGAGTAATTTCAATTACACACATACACATTGTGTAATTTCAGAGTACAGTAAGAGTATCTAGCTCCTCAGTTATTATTTCTTTCTGGGAAAACATTCTAAGTTGTTTCTTTCACTTTTTTGGGAAATGTGCAGATTTAATCATCTCCTATAATCACCATACTGTGCAATTGAGCATCAGAACTTTTTTCTCCTATTTTGCTGTAGCTTCAATGAATATTTTTGAAAATGTTTTCATAAGCTTTGCTAATGAACTGGGCAGTAATTATGACTCTGTACAGAAAATGTCTTTGGGAGACTGACTGGATCCGTGCTCCGGGTACCATGGATGCCACTCCTTATCTCTTCAGGAGTCACTGGCCTGACTTCAGAGGGCAGATCCCTTACTCCCTTGCCTATGGTATTTCCATGGTGGCCACAGTGCCTTTTACCGGTGTCCACTGTCCACGGCCAGGGCGCCAGCACCTCCTTCCAGCCACCCTCTGCTGTGGACTGCTGGGAGGTGGTATATCAACCCTCAAGTTTCTTCGCTATGTGGGTGGGTAGTTCTAATGCTCTGCCTGAGATTCCTCCAGAAGTCACTGGTGCAGAGCAGTCCCCCGACCACTTCCTTCTTATTCTGTCTCATTTGTCACCTTTCTACTGGTGGGTGCTGACATCATCCAGTCCCCGTCTCAGGGTTTTCTTTGGGAGAAAGTCAAACTAAGGAAGGAAAGTGTGAAATCCTTATGGTATTTGATGGCAGAAGTGGAATTTGGTAGAAGCAGTGTTTCCTCTGGAGATCAAGGCCAGCGTGGGGAACAGGATGACTCAAGACCTTCAATGTAAAGCAGACAGTCATGGGAAACTGAGGACAGTGGTCATCTACAAGTTCACCACTCCGACCTCAGTTCCACCATGCCATCTCTTCTTCTGATTGAGAATAGTGACTGGATGTGAAAATGCCACTCTAGAGCCTTCTGAATGATGGGGTGGGTAGCAGTAGTAGGCTGACAAAAGAGTTTTCAAACACATAGGGAAGGGTAGTGGTCTTCCTCTACCCACTGTTAAATGCTACCTGAACCCTCCAACCATCAAGAGTCAGCAGGGAATGGGAAGTATTGGAGAATGTGAATACGTTCCTCTTTCAGAGAGGATATATTGGGTTGTGATCTAAGGGAATGTCCTTAAAGAGAGCCCTAGGATAACATACAAGAAGACAGTGACCCAAGACATTTCACTATTTATACGATTTGATAGAAGTAAGAGAACATAAAATTGGCCCCAAGTAATCAAATTGCTTGCAATTGGCTATCATTGGGGAAGCTTTAGACTGCTTTACTGAGGGACCCTTGAGATATGGAGGATACATATTTCTTTTCCTTACAAGAAAATAGATAGAAAAAATAGGTAAGTTAAAGTATTTTTGTTTGGCATGTTGTGTCCTAGGTAACACTTATCAGAGAAAACTTTTTGGCATTTAACAGAAAAAGACAGAAAAAATTGATAACAAGCACAGAAAACAAAGAGGGTTTTGTGAATATTTTCAAAACATAAAATATTTGTGAATATTTTAAAACATAATTATGTACTGATGATATTTTGATACATGTGTACAGTTGTAGAAACATTTAACCAACTTATCTTGTTACCTCATCTTGTTTTGTGTTGGGAAGATTTAAAAGCATAAAAAGCCATAGGTCACTAAATCATATTCCTCCTGTCTAACTGAAACTTTTGACCCTTGGACTAACATCTCCCTGTTCACCATCTCCTGCCCACCTCATCCTCTGGTGACAGCCATTCCACTCTCTACTTAGCATCAACTTTTTAGAGTTTGAATATTTTTATTTTATAAAGAATGGCATTGCTCTAAATTGATGGTGGTTTCTCATCAGTAACACGAGGAGTAAATATGGCAAGTGAAAGTAGAAGCTCTCCCTTGACACAGTGCGATCCACTGCCCCTGCAACCCTAAGTGCTCTATGCCTATAATTGAAATCAAAGCAAGGTAATAAAATACCAGCTAACCTGAGGCCTGGGATTCCTCCCTGAAACCTCTGCTGGAGATGAGAGTTCTTAGACATCAACTAAGTCCATCTGGCCAGGGAAGAGGAGGAGGCTAGCGTTTTACTAGAAAGGGGAGCCAAATTTACTATCATTCCTGGCATCTGAGAAAGTTTAATCCAGTAAGTTAGGAATTGAAAAGTTTTTTTCTACAAATTTATGGTTGTAGCTCTGAAGTTGAAAAGTCTTATTATCCATTCTGAATTAACTTTGTGTGCCTCATACAGTAAGAATCAATTTTTCCTCCTTTGAATAGTCAGTTATTTCAGTAACTATTATCCTTTTTCACATGCAATTACTTTAACATTCATGTCAAAATATTATCTTCCATTGAGCTATATGATATCCTTATGCCTGATGATTATAACCTTAAATAAGTCTTGAGGTAGGTAGTATATATCTTGTAATATAATTCTTTTTCAAAATTCTCAGTCTATTTCTACTGATATAAGTAAGACTCAGTATATTTCTACTAATATAATTAAAACTCAGTCTATTTCTACTAATGTAATTAAAACTGAAAGGATTTCAGTTGGGGTTGTTTTGACTCTGTACGTGAATTGCAATATTTAGTCTCATTTAGGAACATGATAAATTTTATTTTAATCACATCTACTTTAACTTCTCTGAGCAACGTTTTGTAACTGTTAATGTAACATGTCATATTAAATTTTCTGTGTTTAGCATTTGTGACACTTGGTCATTGTTATCTATTTTATTGTTTTGCAACTGATTGTTGTTTAGATAACTTAGCTTTTATGTTGACCTTAATTTTATGATCTTAACTCATTAATTTTAATAGCTTTTTTGATATTCCCTGGGATTTATTAAAGTTAAAAACAGATAGTAAGTGAATGAAAATAATTTAGCTGCTTCTTTTTCAATCTGTTTTTTTCCTTCCTCTAATTTATGGGCACAACTTTTCAGGATAATTTTAAATATAAGTTATGTCCACAAGCACCTTTCTCTCTTCACATTTATTTGATGAAAGGATTCAGCCTTCTACCATTGAAAATGACGTTAACTCTAGAAGTTTTGAAGAGGTTTTGCTCTGTTTGAGTAAATTATCTTCCAACTCTGGTTTGTCGAGAGCTTTTCTCATAAATTGGTGTGCACTTTAGTCTTAAATGGGTACTTGTGTAAAGCTAGATGCTTCTTTGTATTGATCTACATAGTAGCTTGTTTTGTTCTACAAACAGTAAATTACATGACTGACTTTTTCATATTAGACTTACCTCATAATTTTGTGCTGCACAGCTCTTAATGGTAGAATTATAATTGTTCTGTATACTGTTGGATTTACTAATATTTGTTGAAGATTTTTATGTTTCTGTTCATGTGATGAATGTATACTGCAGTATTCTTTTCTTGTGATATCTTTGTCTAGTTTTGGTATCAGGTTATTTTCAGTCATAATATTTCCACATTTGTTTTATGAAACAGTTCAAGTTAGAGAATTACAATTTCTTTCTTAAATTTTGGATTTCATCACCAAAGATATAGGGGCTCACAGTTTTATTTATGGGAAAGTACTTAAATTCTGATACATTTTCTTTACTAGATAGAGGCTATCCAGACTTCCTTTGTTTGCTTGTTTGTTCTGAGACAGGATCTCACTATGTAGCCCAGGCTGGCCTTGAATTCATGGCAACCCTCCTGCCTCAGCCTCCAACATGCTGAGATTGCACGCATATGCCAGAACATCCAGTTTATATTTCTTTAGAATTTTTATTTTTACTGGATTTGCTTTTTGCTTTATTGCATAATAAAATCATATTCAGTAAAATTCACCTTTTTAAGTGTATGGTCTCGCAAGTTTTGACAGGCATATATAGTGATGTAACCAGCACTACATCTGAGACACTGAATAGTTCCATCATCTCCAAGATTTCTCTGTATGACTGGTAGATCAGCCTCTCACCTCTTACTAACTCCTGTTCAGTGCTTCCCTGTTTCCAAGCTTATAATCTTGTCTTCTCCAGAAGCCACATAAATGGAATAATGTACTAGATAGATTTTTGAGTATAGCCTCCTTTGCTTAGAAAACTGAAGAACAGTTTTCTCATTGTTGCATAGATTGCTAGTGTTTGATTTTATTGTTCAGTAATATTCCGCTGCATGGTTGTATAGTAAAACCCTGGATTGCAAGTGACTTGTTCTGAGAATGTTCCACAAGATTAGCAAACATTTCCAATAAATTTTAACTTGTTAAATGAGCGATGTTTTAGTAGGTGATGCTGAATATCACATGATCTCAGCTGAGACAGTGAACTCTCTCTCTGGCTGTGGGGTTGTGGGTGATTATCTCCCCACAGGAAGAGGTTATGGAGGAGGTATCATCTGAAGAGAAGGATAAAAAGGTACAAGAATTCCTCACTTCAAATGAGATTTGGGAAACTACAAAATTTTGTAGAAATGCACCACCCAAATAAGGCTGGAGCAGTGCAAAGGATGAATACACTTAATGACAATACAAAGGCATATTCAAAAGCAGGCAAAATCAAGTACTATTGGGCAGATTTCTTATAAAAGGCTCATAAAATAAAAAGATTCTATTGAGCCAATAGGTAGCAGTGATTCTGTTAGTAGATAGTGATAGTTGTCCTATACAATAACCCTCCCTGTCTTTTTAAAGGTTAGTGAAGGTTAATTTATTTTTCTTTATATTGTCTATTTTTTATTATTTTGTATTACATTACAGAATTGTACTCAATTTTATATGAATATTTTTGGGTTATGGAATCAATATGATTTCTATAGGGAAATTCACTTTGATATGGAAGTGCTTTGGATTACAAGTATGTTTGCAGAATAAATCATGCTCACAAACCAAGATTTTACTGCACTGTTTCCCCATTCTTCAGGGGAGGAACATTTGGGTATTTCCACTGTGAGAAAATCATAAGTACTATTTCTGTAACGTTTGATATGTAGATTTAGTGAAAATACAGACTTTCATTTCTGTTGGGTAAAAATTTAAGAGTGGGATTGTGGAGTTACTTATATTTAACTGTATAAAAAACTATCAAAAAGTTTACCAAGGAGGTTGTGGTGTGTTACATTCTCCACGGTAGTGTCTGATAATTCTAGCATCTCCACATCCTCAAAGGGGGTTGATATACCAGTTTTTATTCATTTTAAACTATGGTCTGGTTTTTATTTGCATTTCCATAATGACTAATAACGTTGTGTTTTTACACGTGTTTATTTGAATCTGTATATTTGCTTTGGTGAAGTTTGTGTTCTAACTCTTTACCCACTTTTCATTGATTTTTTTTGTCCTTTTTAATTGAGTCTTGAAAGTTCTTTATGCAGTTTGGTCATAAATCCTTTATCAAGCATGCAGTTTGTAAGTATTTTCTGTCTGTGAGCTATCTTTTCATTCTTTTAATAGTTTTCAAGAATTAGACATTCCATATTTTGGTGAAATCCAGAGTTACTAATTTTTGTTGATGGATTGTACTATTTGTTTTGTATTTAAGAAATCTTTGTGTAATTTAATGTCATGCAGAATTTCTCCTTGGTTTTCTATCAGAATTCTTTTTTTATTCTTGGTACCAGGGATCAAACTCACGACCTAGCGCTTGCCAGGCAGGCACTTCTGCCGCTGAGCTAAATCCCTGGCCCTCTCTCAGAATTCTTATTGCCCTAGGTTTTCCAGTCCTGTCTGTTATACTTTGTGCTATTTTTCCTAGAGAATGCAAAGCACAGGCTAGTATTCATTATGTTGAATGTGGGTATCCAATTGTTCCAACACTATTGAAAAGGCTGTGCTTTCTTCATTGTTTCATTTCTCTTGTAATTTATAGACTAATACCAATTGACTACATAGTTGTGAGGCTTTGACTGAACATTTTATCCCATTTGTTTGATTTATATATTTTTTCTTTAAAACTACTTTTTCTTTACTGTATCTTTATAGTAAACCTGAAAAATATTTACTGTGAGAACTTCAACATTGCTTATCTATTTCAAAGTTGTTTGGACTGCAGTATTTGCTTTTCTTTACACACATATTGTAGAATCAGTTTTATTTTTACCAAAATTCTTGTTGGTATTTCATTTGGAATTATGTTGAATATGTAGATTAAACAGTATTGATATCTTAAAGTTGACTACCCCAATTCATGAACATGACATATCTTTATTCAGATCTACTTTGATTTCTTTAATCAAGGTTTTATATTTCTAGCACATAGATCTCGAAGATATTTTGTATTATGTGTAACCTTTTTATTTTCTTTGCTTCATTATAGATGGTGATGCTTACTTTGATTTTCAGATGTTCACTACTAGCACATATAAATATTGATCTTGCGTTTTGCAACCTTGTTAAACCAATCCATCAGGATGTCACTTTACAGTCTCCACTCTCTCTCTCTCTTTCTCTTTTGCTCTCTCCTTTCTCTTTTTCACCTCATTGCATTGGCTAAGACTGCTAATATAATTTTAAATAAGAGCCATAAACTATATTGTTCCCAGGTTAAAAGGACTCACTTTTTCACCTTTAATATTGATGTTGTTTCTGGTTTTATTGGTATATGCCCTTTATCAAGAAAGAAACTCTCCTTTTAGGTTTGAGAGTTATTTTTTTTGAAAAACAAGAATGATGTTGAGTTTTTAAAGGCTTTTTTGTGTCTATTTAGTTTTTCTTATTTTGTCTGTTACTATGGTGAATTTTATTTATTGATTTTAAAAGTTGAATTAGTTTTGCTTTCTCAGTGCAAACTCCACTTAGTCTGAGTGCCTTATCTATTTTATACACTTAGAAAGAAAGCCAAATTTCCCCTTGAAAATTCAATAATCAAGTCTGCTGAAATGAACCATTAATAGACAGATTAACTGGAAAAACATGCATATTTATTGCCATTAATAAATGTATAGGAGTCACATGAAATGTCAAAAATCAAAGAAAGGCCATCTGGTTGAATCTTAAGAGGTGTTTTAGTAGAAGAGAGAGAGGTAGAGGTTGTAGGCAGTTTGAAAGGAAAGAATAAGATTTTTATTGGAACAACTCTGCAGCAAAGCTCCTCTGGACTCTGGATGTGGAGTTTGACTTTCAACTTCTTCCCACAAGTGGGGGGTTTAATTTCCTTTGTTAGTGACTGGATCAGCCATGTTCCTCTTGGGAAAGGATCAGTTGTGTTTCTCTTGAGCAAATGGATGAGGAAACTGCAGAGAAAAGCCTAACCTGCATTTGCTGCTGTGAGGTGCTCTGATTTTGAAGGCTTAGTTGACATATTTTGCATTATCACTTTCTCCACCCAACTTATTGTGGGATCATTTTCTCTTCACTCTTTTAATTTAGAATTTTTTGCATTGATATCCATAGCAGATTATTACATATAGTTTTCTTTTAAAATTTTCCATATTTTTAAAATTTTTGTCTTACTCATTTTGACTAAGCTATTATATTTGTTGCTATTTTGTTTATAATATTCCTTCCTTATAATGCTCTGGCAGGTAAGGTAATATATCTTCTTTCATTTCTAATTTTGATAATATGTACTATGTATTTTTTTTCTTTTTCAGTTTTTCCAGAACTGGTATTTCCAAAGCTTTTGATCTGATTGCTTTTGTTTGCCAATGCTTTGCTTCACTGATTTAAATTTGTTTACTTATTTCTTTTTCATCTGTATATCTTTTTATTTAGTTTGATCTTTTTTTTTAGATTCTTCTAGTAGAAGTTGGTCACCAGTGCAAAAGCATTTGGTTAGTTAATAGCACAGGAGTGATGCTTGCTGTGTAATTAGCATTTTAAATCATGGCACCAGTCTTGTAGACCTGGCAGCATTTAGTCTTGAGCTGGCTGCTGGTCAGCTGGCAGCTACTTGATATAGCTAGAGGATGTGACAAAGGTAATAGTGAAACAGTGTCTAGGGATTTAAAGAACCTTGTCTACAATGCTAAGTAATTGCACTTTTGCTAACGGCTATTGATGGAGTTGTGAAACATTGCTCTGGTTTTAGAGAGGAGAATAGATGAGACTGTGCCTGAGCTGAGATAAACCTCCCTCCACTGGGCTGCTGCAGGGATACAGAAATGGAGAGACACAAATCTTAACTAAGGCAGGCAACCTGGGCGTGGAAAGAAAGTATAGGCTAGGAAGACTGGAAGAGTAGACCTGGTGATACAGATGGTGGTGAATGAAAGGAGGAAAATTCACACTGACGGTCTGAGGAAAATACCTTGACTAAGAATACAGGAAGTGGTAAATAGAGTGAGACTATATGGACACATTCAGAGGGATTTTAAAATCATCTTCTTGTTTATTTTTAGGGTGATATATATGTATATATGCCATTCCTATAATTAAATAAAATATTACATCCTTCATCTCACATAATTACTTTTCATGGTTAGAATTCCCCCAAAAAAATGACTCTTAGCAGATTTCCAGTATGTAATAAAATATTACTAGCTAGAGTCAACATGCTGTACTTTGGATGTCTAGACTAATTCATTCTACATATGGGAGCCTCGCACCTCTTCAAGGCTTTGCCCTAAATCTCTCCACCTCTCCCATGTCATCCTTGGCTCCACTCTATGGATCCTCATCTTGTCTTCCGTTTCTGTGAATCTTTAAGATTCCATATGAAGTGCACAATAGTTTCCCTTCTGTGCCTGGCTTACCTCAGTTAGAATAATATCCTCTAGGTTTATCTGTGTGTTGGAAATGACACAATTTGTTTTTAAAAACTAAATACCATTCTACTCCATGTGTGTATCTTACATATACATGCATATCACAACCCCTTATTGGATGTGTGACTCATAAATTTATACTTTTGCTCCAACTGACATTCTTTTCAGTTTGTCAGTAGTTTCCTTTACTATGTCAAAATATTTCAGTTTGATGTAGTCCTACTTGTTTACTTTTGCTTTTGTTGTTTGTGTTTCTGGTGAAGTATTCCCGCCAAATCATTGCCAAGTTTGATACTGAGGAACTTTTTTTCCAATATGTTTTCTTTTAATTTTATGGCCTCATGTCTTACATTGGAAATATAACATGGAAAATAAATGGGATAGATAGATAGATAGATAGATAGATAGACTAACTTTGAAATATAACATGAGCAAGTGGAATTTATAGCTGAGGAGCAGGGTTGGGGTCAGAGAATGGAAAATTACTGAGAGGAAATATCAGCGGTAAGGAGAACGCCGGCTAAACGGACCCAACAGGATTCTGCTAAAGCCAAGTCGGGGTGATCAGACATTCTCTGAGGAATAGTGGAGATGAGAAACTTGATCAGATATTGAGGGTGATGAAGTATCAAGGTTCATGGAGTTACTGCTAAACTAACTTAGCAAAGTACTTTGTAAAGTGGCTTTCACAATGAGCTGCACAGATTGGTCTGAGAAGATTTCGGAGCCTAACGTCTGGTCAAGGACCTGTAGTTGGGGCATTTTTGCTCTGAGTGATGATGACAGAACTTCCAATTTTAGAGATTCAAGACTTTGAGAAAAGAGTCTGAATAGATTGATTTTTTCAGTAGCTTATAAGACTCACAGGAAATTAGACACTACACCTCCTAGAGAGGTCTTCAGGAATATAATATCTTTGATAGAAAATATGTCGGAAAATATGTGTTTCAAAAGAAAAGTAAGTAATTTCATGATGCACTATCTTTACAAATGAAAGTTGAGTTGGCCAACAGGAACGAAAGCCAACTGTGAATAGTGGATTCCAGCTCCCACACTGTCTAGTCGCCTGTGTTCAGAGGTGCGGTTGTCAGGAGGCAACTGGGTCGCTTGTGGAAAGTTGGGCACTGACCCCATCAGTGGATCAATTCATGCATGAGCTCATAGCCGAATGGGGTATCGGGGGTTGCAGCCTCAGGTGGAGGAGGAGGAGGGTCCCAGGGGCATGACTTAGAAGTGTGTTTTCCTGTCTCTGGCCCCTTTTCTCTCTGTCTGGCTCTCATATTTTCTCTCTGCTTCTAACTGTCATGGGTTGAGTAGTTTTCTTCTGCCAAGCCCTTCTCCATGATGTTTTACTCTTGAAATCAGCTGAAAATGGGCTCAAACCTCTGAAACTATGAACCATATAAATCCTCCTCGTGTACATCAGACATTTTGTCCAAGCAATGGGAAAGTGACTGATATGCTGCTATTGAAGTATTTTTATGGTTGATTTTTGTTATTTCTGAAGAAATACACACACACACTGTTTTGTTGTCATGCTAAAACTGAAGAATGCTAAGTCTTTTCATGTCCCATTCTTCACCTTGTCTGCTTGGAAACTCCTACCCAGCCTCCCACAGAGATAGGAACTTTATATGCTATGGCTGTCTGTTTCAGCATTTAATTCATATATATATATATATATACATATCTATGTATATGTATGTGTATATATATATATGTGTATGTATATATGTGTATATATATAGCATGCTTACAATGCTATATAAAATTATATATACTTAAATATTTCCGTTTTCTTCATTTGTTGTATAGCATTTCATTACTCTTAACTTCCACTAAAAAGTATACGTCCTTCTCTTTATCTAAAACTCACAAGATAACCCAGTAATTCTGGGAAAGTCAATATTTAGTTTTTAATTGTGACTATGTAATGAGTTTAACATGACTCCGTGAATAGGGTACTCTGCTGAGTCAAGTATCATGCCACAATTATGTGCCTTTTCTTGGAGACTTTTGTATGAAAATTTGTGTTCTCATTTTTTGTTTATAATTACGTGTGTTTTACTACTTTTCTCTGGATCCAGCCCTAATTCTTGCTCCATACACCAACAGATCTAAAATCTGCTCTCAGCACTATTTCCCCTTAATAATCAGCTTCATTAATCTACTGATTTGTACTACACAGTTTCCTCCTGAAGGTCTCTGGCTCCCTGTTCCCAGTGGCAGTGGGGAACATGGCTTAAATTCACAGGTTCTGGAGGCCTCCCAGTAACCTTCCCCGTAAATGGAGATCACTCAGAGGGGTGCAGTTAATGGGAAAAAGGGAAAAGCAAACACTGAGTTAGGATTTCCTATTTCAGCCTCCTCAAAACAGGAAGAGAGACAAAGCAAACTCTTTGTTCAATTAATTTTATTGGTACATTTTAGATATACATAATGATCACATTCATCATAAAAAATTTTTGAGTATGTGATAAACCTCATTATTCTTTCCTCATTCTCCTCTGTGCCTTTCAAGCTCACTTCCCCTCCTTACTTAGAAAACTTTTTCTCCAGTTCTCCCTTCTATTCCTTTTCTTTTCCCTTCTTCCTCCCCCACCCCTTCCTTTGTTGCCCCTTCCCTCTGAACATTTTCTTCTCATTTCCCAATATGTATTATGCATTTTATTTAACTTTTCAGTTTCTCACACCAGAGAAACAATGTGATATTAGACATGTATGTCCAATTTACTTCATGTAACAGTATGGTCTCAATGTGAATCCATTTACCAAGAAATGTCTGACTTATCCCTCTTTATGGCAGAGTAGTAATCTGTTACATATAAAAATATATCTTCTTTATCATTCACTGGTTGGTGGGCATTTGGGCTGTTTCTAAGATATAGCCAATACAAACTGCCACTGCAAACATAGGTGTGCATACATTACTGTGGTAGGATGCCTTTAATTCTTTTGAGAAGATACCAAGAAGGGGAATAGCTGGGTCAATAGGGCCTCTAATCCTAGTTTTTTGAGGAGTCTCCACACTGATTTCCACAGTGGTTGCACAGATATACTCTCATCAACAGGTGAGAAGTGTTCCTTTTCCCCCACATCCTCGTCAGCATTTGTTGTGGGTTGATTTCCTGATGAGAGCCATTCTTTTTGGATGGAATCCCAGTGTTGTTCTAATTTGCATCTCTCAAAAGATCAGTGATGTTGAGCATTTTTTCCATATATTTATTTGCTGTTTGCACTTCTTCATTTGAGAAATGTCTATTTCAGATGCCCACTTTTGGATCAGGTCTTTAAATCTGGGGGGTCTGATTTTTTGTTGTTACTGTTCTTTATATATTCTAATGTGTCAGTCCTTTGAAAAAGACAAATTTCTAAAGTCTAGTTAGTCTCTTGCTGATGTTCAACTTTCATACTTGCAAACCCTTATCTTTTTCTCTGAACTCATTTTCCTTTCTGTCACAAACCTACCTATCATCACTGTTCTATAAACATCACACCATCTATGATGACCTGCAATTTGGACACCTCTGTAATTTGTTTATTCTTTAGTTCACTGCATTTAACCTGCTTACTTCTAGAAAGGATCCCAGGTGCCTGGGATTGAAATACACCGTTGTGCTTGGTTGAGCCAGCCTTGCAGAGTCTCACTGCATCACTCTCCCATTGCTCTTCCCACACATGGATTCCTGGTTTCCAGTTAAACTTGGTACATTTCCCCCCTCCCTGCAGATGCTGCAGGAGGAGGTTAACCTTCCCCTTGTGGCCTGAAAGGGGTGTATTATGGTGTGTATCCCTTTTGCCATGCAATGGGTGCTAGAAGACATAGAAAAGAGAAGCTCTATTTTTCTTTCTCTCTCTCAAATATAAAAATGTCATCACCTTTTAACTGAAACAGTAAATAACTGATGTAACTGCCTTAAATCATCTGTCCTGCAATTGACAATCCAGGTGTCTAGAACAACTATAGGATTAAAGCAATAAAATTCAGTTTCCAGCTCTAATTAGCAGACAGAACAATAAAAAGGCTGGATTTCTGTAGTCATGGTCAATGCTAAAGATTTAATCAGACTATCTACATGTGGAGTTGAATCCCCCAAAAAATTACTTCTCATACTTGAAGATTCTAAATTCATCTATAAATAAGATTTTTTTTTAGTTAAAAAGGAAAAGCTCACAAGATCACTGTAAATGTTAGATTTCTTGTGTCTTTCTTACCAGAAAATTTAGTCAAACTCATTACTCAGTCATGCTAGACATGTCATGAGTGCTGCTGCCCCCTCGTCTTCCTCTCCCCTCGGTGGGATTTAATTTCCTTTGGTACCATAAGGAGCAGCATTTCTGGGCTCCAAACATTCTCCCTTCATATCTTTCTGACTCCCCTCTGCTCCCTGTTTTCTCACGCGGAATTAGTGTTTGTTCCAGCAGGAGCAGCGGGCACTGAGGTCTCACCAAGATGCTAACTGGCAGTCTTGTTCTGGCTGGGGCCTGGAGCTGTGAGTGCCATTCAAACCAGAAGCTGGACATGGTGGTATACACCAGAAATTCCAGCACATGGAGAGACTGATGCAGGAGAACTGTGAGTTCCAGCCCAGTCCGGGCAACTTAATGATTTAGCAAGACCCTATATCCAAAATAAAAAAATGTTAAAAGGATTTGGGGGAATATAGGTTAGTACAAAGACCCTGTGTTCAATCCCTAATACCCAAAACAAAACCAAACAAAACCATGAAAAGCAGGCACCCTGAGACACAAGTTGTAGCACTGCTTGAATCTCAGCCACTATTGCAGCAACCTAAATGAGTTTTTCAACTTTGTCATTAATAGAGAAGCACACATGTCTTTGCTGAACTGAAAGTCCTCTCTTACTTGCTCATGGCTACATGCATAATACTAGTAGATTGCTTGCTGAATAAATAAATGAGGTGCATATTTGCTTTGCTCTTGGGGAGCTATCTTCCCACAGGGGAAGGCATTTCCTCTCCCTGCTGCCCCCATTTATATCCCAATACATAATTTACCATGGCCCTGGGAAATTTGCAGCTCACTGCTGCACTCCGTGATAGCCCCTCATTGCCTAGGATGTGTCACACAGCTCAGGACCTTCCCTGTGGGATGGGATTCAACAAGGGCTCCAAAGATGACATGAAGTCTTGCAGGTAAAGAGGAGCTGGTCCAGGGCCTAGAGCATGGTATCTGCTCACTGGAGGTTGGCTTCCCCAATCCAAGGCTCTGGGATGGGAAGAAAATGCAGCCTCAGGAGAGAGTTACAGGGTGTCTGTAAGGCAACATCTAAGACACAGTGAGAGATGCAGGATCAGACAGATGGAGAGGGCCACCTCCAGTACAACCTCACTAGATGCCTCAGCTGGCCCAAGAGGAATATTGGGGGTTGGATGACCCTCAGGAGTTGGGGCTGGGAGGCTGTGCTATTGGAGCCCCTCCCTGACAGCGGATGCTCCTCTCATTGAGGGGTGGGTAACTCTGCGAGAGGGCTATGCTGGAGGAGGGGAGAGATTCAGATATTAATGCTCAGCAGCATTGCACAGTAAGTGTTTGAGTCCTGATCAGTTTATTGGACAGCTTCCCAAGGTATTCACCACAGTGACTCAGGTGTGCTATGAATTCACTTCCACCCTCAGGAAAGTGCCCAGCACAGTGACTGACCTACAGGAAATGTCACTCACTTCTCTAATGCTTGGCTTCCAATGCACCTCCACAGAGTCCTCATTTCCAATGAACCACTGCCCTGGTGTCCACACAGTGCTTCTGCTAGAGCCAATCACCTGGCTGTCAAGAAGGAAACTGAGGTATGGTCCATGATGCAGTGCTGGTAGATTCTGCAGTCATAAATCAATTGGTTGCTCCTGACTCTAAAATTCAGGCTCTCCTCTGATACCTCACTGGAGGTTCTGCTGCATGATGCTTGACTCTTCATTAAACAGACAGATTCAAAGCAGAGATGGGGCATCTCGGAATGCTGGCCATCATCTTGAGAAAGTTGGGTAGCAAAGTATTTAAGCCTCTTTCAGAAACTCAGAAGGCCTGAGCCTTTAACCAAGTGGATATCCGGGTGGCATTACTCACTAGTGAGGAAGCTTCAGGAAAACTCTCCAGCTTCTTCCTGTCTGCTGTCAGTGCTGCCTCCACTCCCTGGAAGCAGAAGTACAGTAATGAGAACTGCTCAGAATTCATTGATTTATCATCTGGCTTTCTACCATTGGCTTATGATTGACAGTTCATACTTGTCAGAACCTGGGGAGGATACTGCAGTTCTCCCAGGCAAGGCAGCGAGGGTGTCTGCCTCTGTACCCTAAGGCAGCCTGTAGGGTAGAAGGGCAAGATGGAGGTGGAAGAAGTTGGATCATCAGATTAGGCATGGTCTGTGCCTCCACATGAGGAGGGGAACAATTAACTCCGCATTAGCTTAACACTTGCCAAGAATGTTCCATAAAAACATTTTCCCAAAATCATTTTTTGTGGAGATTAATAATAATATCTTTGGGGGAGAGTATTCTGTGGTTAATTAAAGTGAGCATATTCCAGGTTAAGATTAACTAAGATTATTTGGCATTTTTACACACACATATATATATATTATATATATAGATATATATATATGCAGTTTTGAAAATGTATACATATGTAGTTTGAAAGACATAGTCTTTAAATCTTTTTCTCTGCATCACAGTTTGTCTTCTTTGGTCTTCACAACAGTTCTGTGACTTAGCTGTTTCTATGAATTCTGTTTTGCAGTTGAGACTGAGATTTAGGAAAATACTGTGATGTTCCCAGGGTCACATGGTTCACTAGTAACAGAACTCAGACTGGAGGTTCCATTTGCTGGCTCCAGGATCAGTTCTAGATTTGCTCTGAGGTCACCTTCAGAAAACCCTATGTCATGGTTTATGTCAGTGGCACCCCAAGCCTCATGCAATTATGTGTTTGTGATTGGTTCATTGCCTAGAGTTTGGATTGGTGGTGTGAGTGCTACACCCACCCAGGGGTGGAGCCAGGAGAGGACGTAATGGCGGGAAGAAGGTGTGTCTCTTTCTTGCCAGCCTGCACCTTGCTGCTTGCAACCACCATGAAGGGCTGCCTGCCATGCCATGCTGCCTTGGAGCCAATCAGTATGGACTGAAACCTCCAAGAACTGTAAGAAACAAACCTTTCCTCCCTTCATTTTGGGTGCTGGGTATTTTGTCCCAACAACCAGTAAAAAGTAATTAAGACACCCTCCTCTCTCAGTTTTTATATTGGGATAATATTATATTCAATTATTAACAGAATAAAATGAATTTTAGTTATAAATTTAGCATCAGGCACAACAAACTCTCTGTACAAATGCCAGCTATGCTATTTAGAAGAATGATTAGGGTTAAGATGTTCATATAAACTCAGATGCTTTGCTGCATGATGTTAAGTCTCTAATTTTGATAAAGTGAGAGCCAGATGAAGGCCTGGACCCTCAAGTTAAAGTGGCAACTGAAGATCTCAGGCATCTTGTATTCATTCTTTGAGTCTCCATCCAACAGGAGGTTATGGAAATGTGTAAATTATTGCCTGAGAAGACACTGAATGATCTGTTATAAGCTTCTGCTGTTCTGTTCATCTGAATGATGCCAGTCAGTGAGGACTAACTTATGTCTGTGTGCTTTCCTCAAAAACAGACTCATAGCAGTGGGGAGAAACCAGTGGCAAGTAGGTCACATATGAAATAAATCTTTCATGACAGTACAGACAGGGTTCAAGGCAGGACCTTGGCTGCCTGACTGGCTAACTAACTTCCTAGACAGAGAACAAGTAGCACATTATACCAGAAATGAGAATTGTTTCCTTCCAAGAAATTACTGTCCTGTGAAAGCAAAAAGATCAGGAAACCAAGAGGAGAAGTAGAGAGGACAGACTGAGAACAGAAGGACATGGTTTGAAAAAGGGCACAATGGATGCTTTGAAAAATCAAAGTAGAACATGACACAAAGAAATAGGCATCATCTAAATTTATACAAACAGTATGTAGACAACTATATATACAAAAGGCAATTACTTAGAAACCAGCCCAGGAGAAAACTGACCACACATTACCCAGAACAATATAAGAGATTGTGGTTAATTGCAGTGAATAACAGTTTCTAAGAAGCTCTTTCAGACAGGTTTCATATATTTCATTATATATTTCTAAAGACACCTAACTGGGTAAATTCCATATTGCATTTCATAGAAGAGGGACGTGACATATGAAGTGTTTTTATCTTTATAATCACTGCGGCTTTCTTTTAGGGTTTCATTTCATAAGCAGGCATTGAGTGTTCATTTTCTAGAACTGACTAATGGATTTAGCATGAATGATAGCTATTTTAACTGGCCATGCGGTTAAGAAGGAGCCAGTCACGGAGAAAACCATTTCTCGTTTGTCATCTTCCATCACTGACTTCTTTAAACAACCACTTTGTGAACTTTCCTTTCCCTTGGACCTTCTCCTACATTTTTTCCACCCCTCACTGCCCTGGAGGCCGAATCCTTGGGTCTGTTTACCTCACTG
>PVLA01001361.1:0-368446 GCA_004027455.1 Hydrochoerus hydrochaeris | reverse complement strand
TAAAAAGTCTATTCACAGAAATAATTAAGGAAAACTTCCCAAACATAGGTAACGGAAGTGAAGTTCAGATAAATGAGGCATATAGAACTCCAGCCAGCTACAACCCAAACAGATCTACACCCAGACATATAATAATCAGGATCCCAGAAATCCATCACAAGAACAGAATATTAAAAGCAGTCAGAGAAAAGAAACAGATCACCTATAAAGGAAAATTCATCAAAATCACAGCGGACTTCTCAATGCAAACCATCAAATCAAGAAGAGCTTGGAGTGAAATATTCCAAGCCCTGAAAGAAAATAACCTCCAACCCAGAATGATGTACCCTGCAAAACTGTCTCTCAAAATTAATAGAGACAAGATATTTCCATGACAAAGAGGAACTGGGGGAGTTTGTGACCACCAATCCAACCCTGCAAAGAATACTGAAGGACATTCTAGAGAGAGAGAAGAAAATCACCAGGGTTCCAGGAATAATGGCAGAAAGGCCTCAAAGAAAGGGACAGACAGTGGAATGAAGGAGAAAAGTAAATAAATAACAACAGAAAAATAGCATGGCAGAGATAAGACAGAGAAAATTGGTTATATAACTGTTTTATCTTGACTGATTTTATTTGAATCTGGTATGATTGAGAGTGTCGAGTCAGAGTAGGGGCAAGTACTCTGAAGATGACAGGATTCAATAGGATACCCATTCTGGTTTGATTGTTAACTGCCTTTGAAGTCCTATAATGTCTCCAATGTTTAGATTTTATTAACAGTGTAAAGCAATGCTAAGTTTATATTATATTTGACGATATAGACAATTTTATTGAAAATAACAAGAGACATCATAGTGACTACTGTAGATCACCTAGTATTGTGTTTTTGTATGTTTTCATTTTGTGTTTCTCTAGGAATTTGTATTGCTGATTTGTTTTGATTTGCTTCTCCCTCTAATACAGAAAGGCTAGGTATATGTGTAGAGACTTATACATGTGTAGAACTTGTAAGTAATTTACGAGAATGGATTATAGTTATTGTAAAGGAAAAAAAAGGAAAAGAGTATTCTAAAGGATATAACTGCATGTATGTTTGAGTGTGTGGAATTAATAACAATGTTGCTAAACTTTAGTTGGATGGATGAGCAAAACTGACTGCAGTCTCACTGTTTGGATGTCCACTTTGTGGACTTTACTTTTGTAACTTGAACAACTGCATCTAAGAGGAAAGTATGTAATTATCAACTAGTGATTTTTTTACTGGTTACTATTTTTTTTTCTGTTTTGTTTTGTTTTGTTTTTGAGATTTTGTATTGTTTCTACCCTCCTTTTGTTTCAAAATTTTTTCTTTAAATAAAAAAGATTTTTTAAAAAAGCAAGAGGAGGAAAAGAAAGTGCTCTAAAAGAGATAACTGTATGCATACTTAAGTGTGTAGGATTGATAACCATGTTACCAAGTTTTTGTTGGATCAGTGAACAGAACTGTTTGCAGCCTCACTGTTTGAATGTCCACTTTGTATGCTTTAATTTTGTAACTTGAACAACTATATCCAAGAAGACAATATGTAATATATCAAATAGTGTTTTTTTACTGTTTATTTTTTTGAAATTCTGTATTGTTTCTACCCTTTTTTCTGTTTTGCTTCCCCCTCTTTAAATAAAAATTTGAAAAAATAAAATAAAAGTATAGAAAAAGATATATTGTGCAACTCCTAGTCATTAGAAAGTTGGAGTGGTGATAATTAGTATCAGGAAAAAAATAGAATTCAGGACAATTAACACTAAAAATGAAGAGAGACATTCAATTATGATAAAATAACCAGATACATAGAAACCTTTACTGTGCATGTATCTAATCACACAAATCCAAATGAATGTAACAAGAACTGACAGAACAGAGAGTTAAAGAAAGCCGGGTATATAATGGAGATTTCAGCAGTTCTCTGATTAACAGACTATGCAGAGATCAGGAAAGTGTGAACGACCCTATCAAAACTTCTGTCTAATTTATATTTATACAATACTACACCCAACAATGGGAATGAACATTGCACTTGAGGGTACATGAAATTTCTACTTTGCCCCTAAAAAGTAAAGAGAATGGAGATCAGAGCTGACTTCACCCCACAATGGTCTCTAATTTTTTTCTTTACATCAGGAGAATTTATGAATATTTACCTTGGAAACATGTGAACCCTGGATCATCTTCATAATTTCCAATTTTTTTGTAAGCTAATTTAATAGGCATATGGGTTGATGACGAGCATTCCATTCTGTATTATTAGGTACACTTTTGAGTGCAAACCGCAGAAGTTCCAGTAAATGTATAAGATGACTACATAGCAAGAAGTCTAGAGCCTAGGCAAAATCAGTGGCATGTGCTCTTCAGACGTACTGGGAGCTGGTGAGTGACTCCGATCCCAGGACTGGCATGTAGGTGTTTTTCTACCTTTCTTCTTTGCAAGTTCAAAGTGCTGGCTCTGTCCTCGGGCTGGTGACACTTGTGGCAGCAAGGTGGCCACAAGTCACATCCAAAGAACAATGTTCAGCGGCAAAAAGAAAATCTCTTGCAAGTCTCCCTGGGAGTGAGCTTCCCTACAACCACCTTCAGCAGAGTTCTCTTGTCTCATTTACCAGGGTGGGGTCTATGCCCACTGCTAAACAGTCACACCAAAAGGAAGGTGCATTCTGGGTCTGAAATGAGACTAATGTGTCAAAAATAACAGTACTCTCCCATAGAGCTCAGCTAGCTAGGAAGAAATCGGGTAGTGGAGAAGCAGTTGCCAGTGTCTGTCTTTAGACTTTTCATTACAAAAATCTAAGAGGATGTGACTGTTCCTCTGTAGGCTTCTTACATTTCTATTACAATCTTTTTTCCCTCTAGATCGAAATGAACAGAAGCACAGTAGTTTCATCATTCCTGTTACCTGGCATGGTATTATCAGCAAATCAGGAATTAATCAGACTTTGAACAACTTGGGGAAGAAGAGGTGGATGCCCAGGACCCAGGTCTGAAGGGAAAGCTGGAGAAAGTGAAGAGACAGACCTCAGAGCAGAAGGAAGGGAGAAGGGCAGAACTGCACTTTCTCTCTGGTTTCTGGCTCATGATGTGAGACAGGAGCATCAAATTTACAGACACACAACAAGGGCAGGTGACTCAAAGGTCTCCAGGGAGAAACATACCAATTATACAGAGCAGTGGGTGCTGTGACCTACAACAGTTGTAAAAGTAACTCCAGTCCATGGGACTGGCCTGTCCCCTTGGAGAGTGCTTGGATTGGTGCCATTTCCAGGAGGGGCCAACTAAACCTAGGAGCTGAAGCTGCCATGGATTTGGTTTCATCTCAGGGTTCCCAGTATTGAAATCCCACAGTGACTGGGTGAGGAACAACCACGGGAAACATGTCAGGGAGGCATGGTCAGGTTGGCAAAAAGATACCCAGAGCCTTGTAGGCTGAACAACTTAAGCCCTAACCCAAGGACCCGATGCCAGGATCTGCCTACACTTCTGTGGAACTGAAAGTACTGTATGAGAATCAGCACTGCCTTCTAATTTTATTGTAGACTTGCTCAGGTTATCCAGTACAGATCTTTGTTTACCAGCAATAGCAGAGCCATGCCCTGAATTGGAAACCACCACAAAGCTGTGGCCCCCCAGAAGATAACCAAAGGCTTGAAATCACAATCTTTTTTGTTCTTTTTTCATAATTGCTTTTTCATGAGTGTGAATAGTGTTTTGATTTTTGTTTTGTTTTGTTCCCCCACCCTTCTTTCCCTCCTGCTTTCTTCACCAGTTTCCCAAGGCTTGGGTAACCTTCCTTTGTCCTTTAGTCTTGCTTCCAACCTCTTTCATTTTTCTTCTTATCCCTTTTAAATATTCTATCCTGAGGGTAAAATCATTCTGTTGAGTGGATATTTACTGTACATAACTTTGTGATTTGTCTTAAGACTTTGTTATATAACTGCAAATCTTGTATCTATGGCAAATTATTAGTTATCACAGTTTGTTATCTATGGCAAATTATTAGTTATCAGTTTGTTATTTTCTAGTTTGTGCTTGATGATGTTAAGTGTTATTGCTGATTGTGCTAGCCAAGGTGATGTAGTTGTGGTGATCAATTTATCTTTCTTGTATGCTAATACCTAGAAAATCTGGAGGGATAAAAAAACAATACTATAGTTCAGTACCAAAGAATTGAGTGCTAGGCCAAACAGGTAGCAACCCCTCATCCTTAATAAATTAGAGAGGCAGGATCTGGGGACAGACTCAAAAGCCAACTATGCCTAAAAGACATCTCTGAAAAGTAGTCATTCCTAAAGAGGTCTTGATAGTAATAATAAAGCTATTTACCATAATCAATTAACAAGCTTCAACACAGAAAACAAATAAAAACAAAGATGAAAAGCATAGATGCAAGATGCATATTCTCCAACTTGCCCAAGGCAAATCAAGGGGGCACAGAGGTGGGAGAAATAAAAAGCCTCTGAACTGAATTTTATGAAATGGTAGCAGTGGAAGTAATAAAACAGATAAATAAGTCTCTTGAAAAAACAAAACAGAGATAACTAAAAAGATGATGACCATAATGAAGGAAATGATTAATGAATAAAGTAGATACAGATTAAAAAAAAAAAAACTTAAGAAAGTGATGGGAACTATTGAAAGCCCAACATAGAAAAGAACTAGATTGCATAAAAGACTCAAATAAAAACCCAGATTAGAATTTCTACTGAATGTATATGTAGCAGAGTCAATCAATGTGAAGATAGAACATGTGACTTAGAAGACAGGGTTGTGGCTGGGAATCATCAAATGAAAGGCCTCTTAAAATAGCAAGGGATAATGAAAAATCAATCCAATAGCTACTAGATAATGCAAAAAAAGACTAATATAAGATTAATTCAAATCAATGAAGAATCACCAGGTAACACAAAGGTCATGAAAAACCTACTGAGAGAAGAGAAAATTTTCCAAGCATGGAGTGGGGGTGGGGACCACCAAACAATAACCAAACAAAAAACACCTCGAGATACTGATAAATGAAGCATATAGAACACCAATTAGCCACAATCAGAAAGAAACTACATGGCATATAATAGTCAAGATTCTAGAAATTCAACATAAGAACAGAATCTAAAAGCTGTTAGAGAAAAGAAATAAATCACCTATACAAGAAAATGCATCCAAATCACAATAGACTTTTCAACACAAACCCGTAAGTCAAGGAGAGCTTGGAGTGAAGTATTACAAGTCCTAAAAGATAACAACCTTCAACCAAATTGATGTAACCTGCAAAATTACTTTCAAAATTAAAGGACAAGATACTTCTATGGTAAAGAGCCCTTGAAGAAATTCATGACCACCAAACCAACACTCCAAAAAGTTCTTAAGGATATTATAGAGAAAGACAATTCCAAAAATCTCAACAGAATCAATTCGCCAGGCAAGACAAACAATTAAACAGAAGGGGAAGAAAGGGAACCAACAACAGGAAAGTAATATGACAAGGGTAAGTCAATACATATCCATTAAAACCATCCAAGTAAATGGTCTTTATTCACCAATCAAAAGACACAGACTGGCAGAATGAATCACAAAACAAGATCCAACAATATAGTGCATATGAAAAACACTTAATGGAAAAAGAAATCCATAGACTAAAAGTCAAAGGACAGGAACCTGGAGAAAAGCAGGGGTAGCTATTCTATTTAGAGACAATGGATTTTAAGTGAAGACTGATTGGAAGACACAAAGAAGGTCATTAGATACTTAAGGGAACAATCCAAGAGAGAGAGAACAATCATAAATATATGTGCATCAAACATCAGTGTATCCAACTGTATAAAACAAACATGAATGGATATGAAAAATCAGATAAGTACTAATACAATTTTAATGAGGTCCACAATACCCCACTGTGACAAGTAAATCAACTAAAACAAAAAAATTGTAACAGAAATATCAGAGCTAAAAAAAAAAATAACTTTGAACAAATGGACCTAGTAGTTATCTACAGAATGTTCTACCCCCAAGCAATGGAATACATACTCTTCTTAGCAGCACATGGGACTTTCTCCAAAATCAAACACATACTACCTAATAGAATATGCTTAACTAAATGCAAAGGGACGGAAATGACTCCATGTGTATTATCGGATTATAGTGCAATGAAATTGGAAATCAATGTCAAAAAACACAAAAAAGTACATAAATATATGGAAATTAATTAACACCCTCCTGAACAATCAATGGGTCAAAGATGAAATTAAGGAAGAAAATGGGATAGCTCCTACAAGTAAATGATAATGTCAATAAAACATACTAAAACTTATGGGATGCAATGAAAGAAGTCCTATGAGGAAAACTTATAGTAGTGAAATCCCACATCAGAAAAAGAGAAAGCTAAAAAATAACCTAATATTGAATTTCAAGTTTCTAGAAAAAGAAGAGCAATTTAAACCTAAGGCATATACATGGGAGAAAATTATATAAAGATCAGAGCAGATATTAATGCAGTCGAGAATAAGAAAATACAAAGAAAATGTTTCTTTGTATTTGGTTTAGTTGGTTTACTGAAGGATTAAAGAGACAAATCTTCAGTCAATTTTATAAAAAGACAAGACTCAAATCCATGCAATTAAGAAATAAAAAGGGCAAAATCACCAAGGATCCTTCAGAAATCCAGGTCAATACCTACTTTGAAAACCTGTACTCTAATAAGATAGAAAACATAGAACAAATGGACAGATTCAAAGATAGAGATGAATTTCCTACACTGAATGAAGATATAAAAATTCTAAATAACCCAGCATCAGTCAATGAAACTGAAGTAATGAAAAATAACTACTAACAAAGAAAAGCTCAGGTCCTGATGGATTCACTGCTGAATTCTACAAGAACTTTAGAGAAGATGTAATGCTACTACTCCTCAAAATCTTTAAAGTTGGTAAAAGGGAAGCAACACTTCCAAAGTCACTCTTGGAAACAAGTATTACCCTGATAGCAAAACCAAAGAAGGATCCAGCCGTGATTATAGCAGCACAAATTGTAACAGTTACATCTTGGAAACATCCTAGATGCCCATCAACAGATGACTGGATGAAGAAAATGTGGTATATAAGCAAGTTTAAAAACTGCAGTTTGTCTTGTATGAGGTACCCAAAGAGTAAAGAGAATAATGGAGGATAGATACTGGGAAGCAGGAAGAACATGTTCAAATGGGAAGGGGAACAAGGGAGGAGGAGCAAGGGAAGGAAGGGAAAACGTAACAAAGATTGTAGAATGCAAAAACTGGAAAGAAAGCTTTTGTAAATGGGGAAGGGAAAAGAGTTAAAGGGAGGAGAACAGGAGAGGAAAAAAAGAATTAAGGTATATTACATACAGGTACAAGTTCCTGTGATGAATATGATCGATATGTATGATAAATGTCCTAATAAAAAATTAAAGCTGAAAAAGATGAGACATAGCAAGTAAGGTACAATGAAAGTTGTGTGACGTCAAACCACGGCACCACTATAGTATCTTTCTTACCTCAGTTCTTCCTGACACAGTCACGTGGAAGCCAATAGCTGCAATCTAAAGAAACACGCATCATCTCACAATCACTCTCCCTCTTTACATCGTTACTCATTCCTCACCCTCTCGCTTATGAAGTTCCATACAGTGCTGTTTCCTGCTTTGATCAGATGGTTCTTTTGGTTATTGTAGACACATAATTCCATCACAAGTTCTGAGAGCCAGATTTGTCAGTATATTAAAATGACCAATTCTTATTTTCCACACTCTACAGCCTGGTATGTAAACATCTGAGGTTGTGTCTTATTGATGAATTGCAGGGTCTTCTAATTCTCTTCTAAGATTTTCTCATTCTCTGTGTCTTCCTTTTGAATATCTTTGAATACATCATCGCCCATGTTCTCTGACCTTTTACAAGCTGCCCTTAGGAAGCTGGGAGTACACATTGATGCCTAGTTCTTTATTGCCTTTTGACAGGTTTGTCATGTAGGTTCTTGAGCAAAATGATGCTATAAAGATTTTAAAATAATCCTTACACCAACCCTTCAAGTATTTTATTAATGTCATTTATGAAAAACTGAAGCTCAAATATTAAATAACTTGTTAAAAGTTGCCCAGCTCAAAGACAGGCCTGACTCCAAAGCCCCGCTGCTCTCATGGTTTTGAATTTTGAGAACCAAATAATATAAGTTAAGTTGGAGATAATCAGCAGACAAAAAAAAAAAAAAAGCTTCTGAAAAAAACTGAGGGAAACTGGTACACTAATTAGTGAAACTCAGTTAAGTGGTGTCCTCAGGGAAAACCACCATGTGACACTGAAAGCATGAGGGGAGCCTGCTCCAGATAGTGGGGGAGAAACTTCTCTTACTTGGCAGATGCCCAAGAATGGAACAAGCCCCAGATCATCCTCCAAGTAGTATCTGGATATTCTGAAAAGCAGCTCGAGGTCTCAGGTCTGCTGAAGGTCACTTTCCCCTCTGAACTTTGTGACCTCTTTGTATTATTACAGCAGTTTTCCCCACTGAATGGTAGACTACCCTCCACCAAATCAGCTTCAAGAGATGCTGGTAGAAAACAAAAGCCATATATTACATAATGTTTGGGTGTATAATAACTGCACCCAAAACCGTTGCTCTCTACCTAAGGCATCCAAAAAAACCAACTGACTTTTAGAGCCATTTCAGGAAACTGTTTACTCAACTCCTTTTTTATTAGTTGAATCACATGAAAGAAACTGATACTTTCTGCTCCCAAATGTTGTTTTACTATGTCTACTCCATATTTCCTGAAAGCTGTCATTTAGAAAACAAAAAAACAGCAACAAAAAACCCCCCAAAAAACCAGAATACAAAAAATAGTTTAAACAAACATTTGATATCACTGTCAAAGATTATAAGCTTTGATGGAGAAGAATCAGATGTTTCTCAATTTTTCAATGAACTCTTTCAGTTCTTCTGGGTGTAAGAGAGCCATATGCATTACAGACTTCTGACAAAAGCATGCTGGGTGCAGGATATGCTGGGAGTCACCCTTCAACACCTATGGCCAAGAACCCTGTCCCGTTCTGGCTGTGGAAAGGGTGCATGGTAACTGCCAGAACGTGAGGTCTTGTTTCAACCATGCTCTTTCAAGCCTTGCTCCCACCTGATTATCCTGGCTAACAAGTGACTGCATTATAAAACAACAATGGGAAAAAACAGAAACCTGCAACAGTTAGCAATGTGTATGCACAAGTGCATAGTAAATCTTGGTCAGTCACTTCTCTTTGGTTTTGATAAAATATAGCAGAGTAAAGGCTGGTACCATGTTGAATGTTACTGGACAATAAAATGGACAAAGGAAATAAGAAAGTGAATAAAGGTTAGAAAAATACACCAAAGTTGTGAATGGAAGTTATTTAAAAGAAGAGCAATATTCTACAACAGATAAAGAAAGTTTTAATTTGTTTTCACATTAAACATTGTTTACCACAACTAACAGAAATTCCTGTAACACTGATGAAAATGACTTCATAAAGATGTTTGTCATGAGAAAAGCTCATTTAACATGATGAATTTAGATGCTACACTTCTCATGGTAAGATACAACTTATCCTGAAGAGAAAGCAATAGTTCAGATCAGGGAGACATGCTGAGGTTGTAACAAAGAAGAGCTTTTTGCCTTGTCCAGGTCACTGGAAGTCTAGGACACTTTAGGTAAAAGAGAAGAGTTAGATACCAAGTGCAGGGAGGGGCACATTCAGGCTTTATGTACAATACTGGGTCTGTGCACCTCCCACTGTTAAATAAGTGAACTGCTGTTTTTGGTAGAGGGATCTTTGATAGTAGCCTTGGATATGATCAATAATATTTTAACCATTGGGCAGTCCAAAAAGTGGTTTAAAGGGACAGTTCAGTACTTCCATGTATACACTATTAAGGCATCTAAATTTTTAGTTTTTTCAGCATATAATTTTACTTTTATTTTTATTTTTTCATCTTTTACAACCATAATATTAGTCACTGAGTGACATAACTCTTTGTCTACTAGAACCAGTTTATCCCTTTTATGAAAGGGAACTATATGAGAACACACAGAAAAAAAATACTGAAAACCAATAGGGAACTTTTAAACTATGATAGAAATGCAAAATTAACTGATAGTATTAACTTTGGAAAAATTCAAGAGTAATTAGAATCAAAATAAGTACTAGAAGTAATTAATTATCAATGCTTTGTTTTATGAACAAAGAATATAACCATAAAGGCTAGTAGCCCAATTAGGTAACTACCAGATTCTTTTTTAGTAAACACTAACAGAATCCACATTTGAACTAGTTCACAAAGCATATAAATATTTAACATCTCTTGAAAAAACATTGTAGCAGTAACAGAGACTACATAATTCTATTCATTGTTGTGACTAAGCACAAATTAACCAGGTTAAATATCAAAGATACACTGGGAATACTCCCAAACCAAGAAGAAAATATTAATTAAATGAACTTTAAAAGATTCAAAAATAAAAGTGGAAAACATTTTTAACATGAATGAGACAGTGCTTAAACAATATTAACTTAATCAAGACCTTTAAAGTCATCACCAAAATGCACTACAATATCTTTTTTTATTTAGTTTACAGAAAGAATCTATAAGTACAGGTTTCTGAAAGAAAATGTTTAGTGCTATTTACATTCATTTTAAAACTCTGCTCTATACAAATTTAATTCTGATCAGTATGAACAATATTTTTGTCAATCTACTGCATATAAAGCCTTTTCATCAAAGCATTAACAATGAATAAAATAATCTGATTGCATTTAAAGAAAGCTGACGATTTGAAACCATTTACACTTAATGCTTATAAGGGTCATGAACACTTATTACATATAGAACATAATGTCAGCCTGCAACTTCATTTTTAAAAAGGCTAAAGTTATTTATATGGAATATTGTTCTATATACTACACGCCAATCTATATGTAAGTTCTATAGTTAAGTATCTTATAAGTTTTTTTATTAAATATATTCTACACATATTTGTAATTTCAACCAGGAAGATTTCTTCCTAGTGAAAAAAATATAAAATCTTTCTTATTTTTTTACAGGTTTAGATGAAACTAGTTCATGCTTTAGTGCTGTGCAAATTGTTTTTAGCGTATCAATCTTTAAATTGTTGGTATAAAGTAAGAGTGGCACCCTTAATCATGTATGCCTTAAAAAAATCAGTATTTGATTTTCATACAACTGCAATACCAAATGCAAACGATATAAAGAAACAAAATTAGTACTGAGATTTTTTTTGTATTTTTAAGAATTCTTCTGAACTCTCTAATGAGTCAGTACAACATTGGACACAGTTATGGATGAGCAGTAAATATGGAAATGTCCAATTTTCTGGTATTCAAATATGTAAAAACTGATCAGTCAATGAGGTGTTCTACTACTTGTGTATGAAAATGAAAGCCTCTGTGCGCCTGGCGCCCTCCCACATTAAGGCTAGAAATGCACTCTCACCCTTCCCTTGTGCTGTCTGAACAAGCACTCAGCAACAGCAGGCCCCAAGAGTGCATGGGTTAGAGGAACGAAACCAGTTTCACCAGCCGTCCTCCTCTGAGCCCTCCTCTGAGCGCTTTAAACAACAGGCACATTTTTTTTTTGTTTTTTATTTGTTGCAGTGAAAATAGTCATACTCAGTGTAATATTCTTGCCAGGACAGCCACTGTGACTGACTTTGGTAGAACTCAAACAACACTTTAGATTCTTTTCCATTTTCTCCTTTCAAGTCAGTCCAGTAATTAACTTCATTAATTGCTGAGTGTCTTCCAGTGTGGTACTGTACACTGTATTTCTAGGTACCATCATGTTATAAATTCTGCTGATCAGGAAAATAATATCAATCTTTTTTAGTGCAAATTGTATTTGGAATACTTGATTTGTTCTGGTGATGAAAATTTTTGTGGCAGCAAAACTGTTTCTGCTATGAAAGATAATTTGCTAACTTTTCCCCTGGAGACTGACTGCATTAAAAAACCAATATACTTTAAAACTGTTCAACATAAACAAAAATACAAGAAATAAAAAATGATAGTGAAAAATGCTCTTGGTACTTTTTACTTTCATGAGAAAAGATGAGTGTCCATGTGATAATTCAGTTCCATGGATTTGCAGGCAGACTGTTCCTAAAGGTTTCTGAAGCTATGTTGGGTCTCTTCTGTCCCAGCAGCATGAAAGACAGAGACTGCATCACACCACACTAGGCAGACAGTGTTTACAGGATTACACAGCAATTACTCTCTCCAGTCTTTTCACGATTCCTCTGACCTAGGCAAAGAAGAAAAGCTTGTTCATAAATAAGAACACTAGAACAGGGACACTGAAGTATAATAATCCTTTGGTAGTTTTTGCATTTTCTAAATTAAAAAGGCTATTAATAAATGCTTTTTTAATGTTGGCATATTCCAAAAATGCCTAGTTGTTTGCTTGGAAAGCTCTATTCGTAAAGTATGAAAACTCACCTCTAGAATAGCCAAGAAAAACCCAGCCACTTTTGAATGCCTGTCTTTGTGGCTCAAGTGAGACATTTCACCAGTGTATGGCTTACCTTGAGAGTTTGGCTCTGGCAATGTCTCCCTGGCCACCAAATGCATCACTGTTGTTTTGCCAAAAGGAAGTTTTAATGCTAGAGAAAAAGCAGAAGACAATTTGTTACATATACAGTGACCTGTTAAAATTACTAACTAGAAGTAAAAGCATTTTAAAGATGGATTGCTTTTTATATGATTTCAACAGATACATCCTCTTACCAAAGAAAAGATCTCTACATACTGAGATTATATATTACCACATGTAAATTTCACAGTTTAAAAATGTCTGTTCCCACCTAGTACCACTATATCCATATTATTTAAAGAAGGGGACAAGAGAAAATATGTAATTAATTGGTTAATATCAACAATTACTGTTAAAGCTGACAATCTTTTAAAAACATTTTTTAAGCATACTTTCTCCAGTTAGGGAAAAGTTTGGATTAAGACATAACCTAATTACATATCAGTTGCCTAATAAAATTACTGCACAGATTACAGTACTTAATGGAGAAACAGGAAGCAAATAATTTTAAATATTTATTTTTAAGCTTAAGAATCTTCAATTAGAAAATAACTTTCTAAAAAGATTAGGTTTACTGTTTCAGTATTAATAATAACAGTTTCAAATCAAGTCTTTAAAAAGTTTTTCTCATTTATCCTTTGCATAAAACTAGAAGCAGTCAGTACATCTAACTCATGGAGTTGTTTCCATAGTTGTACTGTTCTGACACATTAAACTACTTTTTCCTTGCTAACTACAACAGTAGATATTGATGCAAACAATACTAAAGGTGAAGGAAGAAGAACAGCAGAATCTAACATGTTTTCTGTTTTTTTGATGATATTTTCTGGATGCTTTTTCTTTCTGCTGACACTATACAAAATCTAGAACAGAGGTTTCAGTCTTTAATGTGTATAAAAATCATCTTTGAATAAAGCTGGGAAATCAGGGTGCATCTGCATTTTAAAATGAGTACTCAAGAGGCTGGGGTATAGCTCCATGGCAGAGCACTTGTCCAGCATGCACAGGGCCCTGGGTTACATTACGAGCACAACAAAATATAAATAAATAAACACTAGAAAGATAGCCAGGCATGGTGGCATGTGCCTGTAATCCCAGCCCTCAAGAGTCTGTGGCAGGAGGACTGCTTGGAGTTTGAGATCAGCCTGATCTACAAAGAGAGTTCACGATCAGCCTGAACTGCAGAGCAAGGCCCTGTGTCTCAAAAAAGCAAGCAAACAGAGGCCCAGAGCATGCGTGGGTTGAAACCCAGCACACAGGAAAACTTGGAGCGTCACTCCCAGGTGGTAAGACCATACATACCCGGAGCCTGAAATCACAGGAGGAGGCATGGGAGGTCCTAGTGGACCTAACTGGCCCAACGCCCAGGGAACTCCAAGCGGCTAGTTGTTGCCTGCTGTCTGCCCCAGGAGCCAAAAGTAGGCCAGGTGATTCTCAGGGCAAGGGGGAAGCCTTGAAACATTACTTGAAACTTGGAAATACAGGAAAATGACAAAAGGAAAGAGCAAAATGCAATCTCAACCCAACCCAAGCAAGCTTAGGAGACATGGAGACAGAAGAAAATATAAGCCACATACCTGAAATGCCTAAAATGATATCAACTGAACTAAAGAAACAACTCTGGGAAGCTATAAAAGAACTCAAATCAGAAATAGTCTCCCAGGTAAACAAAGAAATGATAAATGTAATGAAAGAAATGCTGAACACATCTAAAGAAGACATAGTTAAAAAATTAGAGGAACAATGAAAAAAAATGGAAACTCTGAATAAAGAATATAAGAAACAAACAGAATGCATGAAGCAGATTCAAAGAGATATAAAAGAAATAAAAAATCCACCTCAATGAAAGTGAAGATAGAATTTCAGACCTTGAAGACAAGATTGCAGCTAGTGAACACGAAAGGAAAGATCTTATAAAAATAAAATAACAAGGAACCAGGAAATAACAATTCAATTTCTTTGCAAGATGATGCAAAGAAAAACAATGTAAGATTGATAGGTATAAATGAAAAGGAAGGTGACAACACAAATGATGTCAAGAGGTTATTTACAGAAGTAATAGCTGAAAATTTCCCAACATGAGAATGGAAACTGACATACAGATCAGTGAAGCCTATAGAACTTTAAATAACCGTAACCAAAATAAAACTACCCCCAGGCATATAATAATAAACATACCAGAAATCCAACATAAAACAGAATATTAAAAGCTGCTAGAGAGGAGACAGATCACCTACAAAGGAGGCCTATCAGAATCACACAGACTTCTCAACACAAATGATAAAATCAAGAAGAGGATGGAGTGAAGTATTTCAAATCCTAAAGGAAAACAACTTCCAACCCAGACTGATGTACCCTGCAAAACTGTCCTTCAAAATGAATGGAGAAATAAGATACTTCCATGACAAAGAATAGCTGAAGAACTTCATGATCACCAAACCAAACCTACAAAGAATACTGAAAGACATTCTAGATAGACATAGGAAAAAACCACTAAGCAAGGCAAACAAACAGAGTGAAAAGGTAAACAATCAACAGCAGAAAGATAACATGTCAAAAGTAAACCAATATATATCAGTTATAACCATTAATGTAAATGGCTTCAATTCACCAATTAAAAGAAACAAGACTGGCAGAATGGATCATGAAAGAACATCCAACCATATGCTGTATACAGGAAACCCATCTAACCCAAAAGAAAGCTCATAGGCTGAAAGTCAAAGGATGGAAAACAATACTCTATGCAACAGGATCCCCCCCAAAAAGCAAGGGTAGCTATTCTGTTTGCAGACAGTGTGACCTTCACCCAAGAATGATCAAAAGAGATTAAGAAGGCCACTACATACTAGTTAGGGGAAAACTTCAAGAGGGAGAGATAATAATCTTAAATATATATGGACCAAATTTGGGAGCACCTGACTATACAAAACAAATATTAACAGAAATGAAAAATCAAATAAGCAATAACACAATTATAAGAGGAGACCTTAACAACATCATTGACACAAAGGGACAGATCAACTAGACAGAAAATCAGCAAAGAAATAACAGAACTGAATCACACCTGTGAATAAATGGACTTAGTGGATGTATACAGTGTTCTACCCAACAACATCAGAATATATATTTTTCTCAGCAGTACATGGAACGTTCTCTAAAATAGACCATATACTAGCCCACAAAACATGCTTAAGTAAATGCCAAAGAAATGAAATTATCCCATGCATGATATGGGATCATAGTGCCATAAGACTACAAATTAATGACAAAAGAAACTGCAAAAAACCCACAAACACGTGGAAATTGTATAATACACTCCTGAGCAATCAGTGGGTCAGAGAAGAAATTAAACAATATTTTCAGGCAAACAAAAATACAAACACATCTTACTGGAACCTGTGGGATACAAGAAAGCAGTCCTCAGGAAAATTCATTGTGGTGAACTCCCACATCAGGAAAACAGAACAAACACAAATAAACAACCTGATGCTACACCTCAAACATGTAGAAAAAGAAGGGCAAGTCAAGCTCAAAGCCAAAATAAGGGAGGAAATTATAAAGGTCAGAGCAGAAATCAATGCAATAGAGACTAAGAAAACAGTACAAAGACTCAATGAATCAAAAAGTTGGTTCTTTGAAAGAATAATTAAAATTGATAAGCCTCTAGCCAACCTTATTAAAAAAAGGAAAGAAAAAACTCAAATCCATGCAATAAGGAATTAAAAGGGTGAAATCACTACAGACCTGTGGAAAAACAGATCATCATCAATACCTATTTTGAAAACCTCTACTCTCATAAGCTTGATAATACAGAAGAAATGGACAGATTCCTAGAAACATATGAATTACCAAAGCTGGGTCAAGAAGATGTGAAACTGCTGAATAACCCCACTTACATTAACAAAATTAAAAATGTAATTAAATCCCTACCAACAGAGAAAAGCCCAGGTCCAGATGGATTCACTGCAGAATTCTACAAGAAACTAAAAGAAGGTTTAATGCCTATACTCCTCAAACTCTTCAATGAAATTGAAAGGGAAACAATTCTCCCTAACTCATTTCTGGAAGCAAACATTACTCTAATACCAAAACCTGAAAGACCCAACCAAAAAAGAAAACCAGAGGCCAATCTCCTAATAAACATAGATGCAAAAATTCTCAATAAAATATTGGCAAACAGAATGCAGCAAATCATCAAGATTATACATCATGATCAAGTGGGACTCATCCCAGGAATGCAGGGATGGTTCAACATATGCAAATCAATAAATGTAATCCACCATATCAATAGAACCAAAAATAAGAACCACATGATCATTTCTATAGATGCAGAAAAAGCTTTTGATAAGGTCCAACAATTATTCATGATAAAAACCTTACAGAAAATTGGAATAGATGGTCCTTACCTCAATATGATAAAAGCCATCTATGACAACCCAACAGCCAGCATCAAAAACAGCCAAAACTGAAAGCCTTTACACTAAAATCAGGAACAAGACAAGGATGTCCATTATCACCACTCCTATTCAATATATTGCTGGAAATACTAGCCAGAGAAATTAGACAAGAAAGAGAAATAAAAGGAGTAAGGATAGGAAAAGAAGAAGTTAAATTATCATTATTTGTAGATGACATGATACTCTACATAGAAGACCCCCAAAACTCCACTGAAAGACTCTAAGGCCTAATAAGTAAATTCAGTAATGTAGCTGGATACAAAGTTAACATTCAAAAATCAATAGCATTATATACACTAACAACAAAACCACTGAGAGAGAAATAAGAGAAGCCACACCCTTTACAATAGCATCCAACAAAATGAAATACTTAGGAATTAATGTAACAAAAGAAGCAAAAGATCTATTCAGGGAAAATTATAATACCCTGAAAAAAGAAATTGAAGAGGACATCAGAAAATGGAAAGACATCCCTTGTTCACAGATAGAAAAAACAAACATTGTGAAAATGGTCATTCTCCCAAAATTGTTATACAGATTTAATGCAATCTCAATCAAAATACCACTAGCATTCCTTACAGACCTAGAGAAATCACTTCTAAAATTCATCTGGAACCAGAAAAGACCCAGAATAGCAAATTCTAAGCAACAAAGGCAAGGCAGGAGGCATCACAATCCCTGACTTGAAGTTATACTACAAAGCTACTGTAATAAATCAGCATGGTACTGGAATAAAAAACAGACCTAAAGATCAATAGAACAGATTAGAAGATACAACTACAGCTACAAATACACTCAGCCACTTTATCTTTGATAAATGGGCCAAAACATTTATTGAAGATAGTCTCTTCAATAAATGGCACTGGAAAAATTGGCTATCCATATGCCAAAAACTAAAACTAGACCCATGCCTATCATCATGTACTAAAGTCAGAATGGATCAAGGATCTAAATATCAAACCAGAAGCACTAAATCTGTTGGAAGATAAAGTAGGTAAAAATCTTGAAGATATAGGGGTAGGCAGAGAATGTGTGAACAAGAATCAAACTGCACGGGAAATACTTCCCAGAATCAATAACTGGGATCATGTCTTAGTAAAGAGTTTCTGCACATCAAAACAAATCTCTAGCATAGTGAAAAGAAAACCCACAAACTGGGAAAAAAATCTTAGTGAACTGTCCCTCAGACAAAGGACTTGTGCCTAGAACTTACAAAGAATTTTAAAAAAATCAGACCCCCGAAATTCAAAGACCCAATCCAAAAATGGGCATTTGAGATGAATACAGTTCTCAGATGAAGAAATACAAATGGCAAATAAATACATGAAAAAATGTTCAGCATCATTAGTCATTAACAAATGCAAATTAAAACCACACAGATTCCATCTCACTCCAGAAAGATTGACAGTAACAGACTGTCAATAACGAAGTGTCAGTTTGATATATTCTAAAACATATTCCAAAAATCTACTGGTAAAAATTTAAAATTTAATGGAAATCAGTCAATGATTTTGATTTAATGCAAACTCTTTATCTTTACTATGATCCTGGAACACTAGGGCCATAATATAGAGCTAATTAAGGAAGAGCTGATAGAAAACTGCTCCCATAAGCCAAAACAGAAAGAGAAAGTGACTCTCAAGACTCACTCATCTAGTGAGATTATATTCAGCCGACATTTACCAATTTTAACTTAAGAGCTTGAAGCCATAGAGAATTAAAAAAAAAAAAAAGGTTAAAAATAGCTCCATCTTTAACAATCATATAACAACCAGGGAGTTAACAGGTCGTTTGTACATTAAAACTGGTCTACCTAAATAAAAATCATGGAAATAGCTGGTGATGAAAAAAAGCTGTAGTTTTTTTTTTTTTTTCCCCCAGACAGAACCTTGCTGTATAGTCCCAGCTGCCCTTGAACTCACTGTGGAGTCCAGGCAAAACTCCTGCCTCACTTCCTGAATGCTGGGATTAAAGGCATGTGCCACCAGTCCTGGCTAATGCTCTAGTCTAGTTTTAAATGGCAGCTACCTCTTATAGACAACAGCATTTGCTAGATCAATTATAACAACACTGTCTCCAAAACTGGTTATGTATGAGATTATACCATGAAATGTCCTACCAACTTGACATTTTATTCATTTTCTTCATCTGTTCTGGCCGTCTAGCACAATAGATTTTTATCTTTTGTCCTATGTAATATGCAAAGACCTTCACAAGAGATTTTATCTTATTTTCCCCAGATCTCTAAATTATAGTATTAGAACAGAATAAGAGTTCAATAAATATGTTAAATAAATGAATAAAGTACCTTTAAGGAAAAACACATTTAACATTTCATTGTCAGGTGTAAAGAGTCTGACTATATAACAACAAAAATATATTTAAGTGATTAATTTGCCTACAAATTTCCAATAATCTAAATATATTTAAAATGCATATACTAAAAGCAAAACCAACCCTAAGGATGGTAGAAAATATACCCCATAAGAGGGCACTATTGAGTTACATTTCCCCAATCGTGAAGAACAACAGCTAATAATTAAATTGCTTACTATGTACCAAGCACAGTCTAAGTACTCCGAATACATAAGCTAATTTACTCCTCCCAACTTATGAGATAGGCACTACTGTACCTCCCATTACTGCTGAAGAAACTGGGACACAGATATTTTATTAAGTCACTTGCCTGAGGTTCCCCATCAGTATCTAATGGAGGTAGGATGCAATTTGTAAAATTTGGGTCCAAAATCTGTCCTTGCAATCACTCTACTAGACTACTACACTCATGGTAGTCACTTACATGTATTCTTACATGATTAGTAATCAGACTAGTTGTAATCAAACTGAAAACATCTCTTCATGTATTTAAAAACCAATTATTATAAATCTTTCCTATTTTGTATATTAAATTTTAACTTAAAATACATCTAAATTATCCAGGAGTACAATACCATTACATCTATAAAATGGCAGGTATAGACTCCTACTGTACTCAGAGTTCATTTCATAAAAAAACACGAATATTAATTTTTTTAATGAATATTAATTTTAATGAGATACAAAAAGTAAAGAGGTATGCACACCAAAAAAGGCAGAATTCACAGGTGAATTTATTAGTATTTTTAAAAGTAAATTCAAAATGAATAATAATGCAATCGTTATAGAAACAATAAATCCCATTACAAATTTGACTATTACCTCCTAATGTGACATTTCCATGTAGAAATCGTCCTTGATAAATAAGTCGTAGAATATTTGGACTGCTGACCTGCTCTTCTTCCCAGTCTAAAAAGAATTCAGGGAACTGATTAGATGCATTTCAACACATAATTGAGGTGCTACTACAGTAAAAAATCTGAACCCAATTCAGTCGTAGGACATTGTTATGGGTTTTGTATTCATTGAAGCCTTTCTTTCTGACATCTGTCATTAAATACAAGAGATTAAAAAAGACTAGTTTTTGTTTCTTAGAAAATACTAGAGTGCCAAATTATAGGCCTATAGTTTAAACAACTAAAACAAGTGAGTTGGAAAAAACCTAGCCCTAGTAAAGAGATATACATTTGAAAATTGGTTTCAATTACCAATAATTAGCAGCCAATATTTGTATCTGTTAATTAAAATGCATACGCAAAGGTTAGAAACAATTTGAACAAAGATTTTTAAAAAGATAATGCATAGATAATGGTGATATAATATCTTTTGTAGGTCAACTGGTAAACGTTACAAAAGATAAACTATGTCATCCATGATGAATCCCCAGAAGAAACCTCCAAAATAACATACTACAGAAGGTATACAGATATGAAAGCTAAGAAACTATTCAAAGAAAATCAAAAGACAACTTGGAAACAGCTTTGGTATTAATATCAATAAGTATTTACATTCGCTGAACCTTACATGATACAGACCTAAGTATATTTAAATATTTTACAATATATAAAATATAATAAAGTAATTTCTTTTCTGCAATGTCTAAATTTGCTGAGTACATTTGGCAAACTACAGAGAGGGTGGGCATTAAAACTTGTTCCAAAACTGACTGCAATCTCACTGTTTGGATGTCCACTTTATGAGCTTTACTTTTGTAACTTGAACAACTGCATCTAAGAGGAAAGTATGTAATTATCAACTAGTGATTTCTTACTGGTTACTATTTTTGTTTTTTTGTTTTGTTTTGTTTTTGAGATTTTGTATTGTTTCTACCCTCTTTCTGTTTCAAAATTTTTTCTTTAAATAAAAAAATTTAAAAAAACAAAAAACTTGTTCCACACAAGAAACATCTAACTGACACAATCAATTTTCAATATTGACATATGATTTTTCACCCAGAATATTTTCTAATGGCAAAAATATGCATTGTACTTGATTCTGATCTTTACCATTAATCAAGAATTAATAAGAATTAATTTTAATAACTGAATGAAACAATTAAGAAAATAAAAGTATTTCTTCTACCTCAAATTGTACTATAGCCCAAATAAAATTTTTGAAGGGTTACCTCTGTCATACATTTCCCTTTCCACAATATATCAGAAGCTATCTTTGAGCTCCCCCAAAAAACCATAAAAGTAACCTTTTTTATTATACCTAGCACAAATGCACTCAGGTGCTTAAAAATGTTTTTCATACTGATCATTATTCATCTTGCCTGTCTATAAAGAAAAATCCAGTATTGTTAGAGCTCCAAACTTTTCTGCGATTCCTTTTCAGCTGTGACTTTTAGTTTCAGTTCCTCCCTCATTTAGGAACTAGCTTTTGGTTACCAAATGAAGGAAAAAAAAAACAACAAAAAAAACCCAAAAAACATCTAATAGTTCAAAGTATTTGCCTAAATGAGTATTTCTCAAACTCTGGTCTATGAATCCAAAAACACATGTTCTTATGGTCTGAAGGCCCTACTTGAGAACTTTCAAATTGTTTTCATTTTAATGATATGGAAGTGATATCTAGATGTTTAAAATAACCACCTGATAATCAAGGGCAGACTTAGGATTTTAGTGCCCATCAATGTACCAGGTTTATGATTATAATGATGTCAAGCAGCCAATACTTCTTTACTTGATGAGACAGTAATGAAAAAAGAACAGGAGCTGACTTATACATAAATGACACATTCTCTCTTAAGAGAAGCTGGATGACAGTGGTGCAGTGTATGAATAGACTGCATGCTAAGGGGAGGCGACTGGGTCACCATGCACCTGCAGGAACAAAGGCATTCATGATGGAAGCAGTAAGGTGGCTTTAACAGAAATACACCATCTAGCACATTGGTACTGTTAATGTGACCACTACCAGTTTTAGAGTTATATCTGCATTTTCTTTATAGATTTGTTTTAGTTTTATGGTTTTTATGAGTTAACAAGGATGAATAATTTATTTGGACTGTATGTTTCTATATTTTAATGCACATTATAATAAAGTACTAGGGGTCTACCTCTAAACATGGTTCCTTATGTTACAGTTGAGAAACAAACACTGATCTAATTGAGTCATTTTGTATTTACTGTGTTCTCTGTTGAAACAAGTCCTATCCTTTAAAATTCAAATGTGTTCTGCTAATAAAATTACATGAAATCAGCTGAAAAAGTCTCATCCTTACTGTGAATGCCACAAGGATGCACAGTAAAAGGGTCACAATGACATAAAGAGGTTCACAGAAAGAGAGGTAAGACAAAGTTTTATTAGATAAAAAAAAAAGTAGAGAAAGGAAGGAAAATCAAACATACTCAAAGCTGCTGGTTATAGGTACTAGCTTGGTCTTTCTTGACCTTGTTAAGGAACAGGTGAAGAGGCATTAATTATAATTTACCTTTATTTTACACTGAATTTTAAGCAGGGGTCTTATATATAGACCAAAGAAACTATTATGATATGTTAAAGATGGTTCTTTTTTTCTGTTTTGTTTGGTCAAAATAAGTTTAATGATATGAAAGTGTTACGTGTATTAATTATTTTTTCTTTTTAAATAACATTTTTTTGCTTACACTAGTAATTCTAAAGCAGAACAATGACTTCATTCTGAGCTTCTTTACTATTTTGGAATGAGAACACTGAAGGACAAAATCTAAGAAAGGATAGAGATCTCCTTTAATTATACCCTCAGTTTTTTTTTCCCATTTTATAGGCTTATTACTTTTTCAGATCGTTTTTGTGAAATAACACTGTTCATTCTTGAGAGAAAAATATTACTCACCCATTGGCCAATTGTCATACACATGCTTGGCGATGTCAGAAGCAGAATCACTAGGAGAAAACAGGAATTCCTTTGTTTTTCCACTCACCAAGATGAGGCGCAAATTTATCTGAAAGACATGGATTCTCTTAATATAAATTCTAAAGTTTTTAAACACAGAAGCAGCTTACATTGGCTTTTTATTTCAGTAATACTCTAAATTATCATTAGAGCCATACTGTGATCATGTATGCCAAGTCAATCCAGCTTTAAAAAAAAAAGAATGACAATTTGGCATATGATTCTATTTTCTATCATTTAAGTGTGTGTCCATGTGTGTGTGTTATGGCTGCCATAATAAATGAAAAAAGAAAATCAGAATTCATTTATGCTTTTAAATTTGCTCCAACAACACTTAGAATTAGACTTTTGTAGGTATCACTATTACTACAGAATGTAATTTTTTTTTATTTTAAAAATAATTAAAGTGTTGACCCTGCAGGCCTTAAACAGGAAAAAAAAATCTTAGTTTGAGATCTCACTATTCACCATTCCAAATATTATTTGCTTATATCATTCTAAACAGATTTTCCAAAATGTTTACTTTTTACATTTTTAGCTTTTATCTATCTTGCACCACTGGCATTACAATAAAGTGAATCAATTGCCTGAATCAATGGTGATTAGAGCTGCCCAACAGTGAGACATGAATCATGGCCCCATCATGAGCGTGTTAACTTGATATTAATTTTTTTAAGTCTCCATAAGTTGCAAATACAAGCATAGTTTTCTGTAACTCTGGGCCTCTGTTAAGAGTCAAAAAAAGATGCTACTACAAGTTGGGTCTGGTCCTAGGAATAGCACTCTAAGCTTAGCTTCTTTATAACAGAGACTGTCATTGTATCAGCTTGAAGAGTGCCAAGTCCCAGGTTAACCTGGCTCTCCATAATTTTTCTTATTAATAATACTAGAAAATCTTTAAGATAACTAGAGTCTTTAATAAGTAAACTGCTACCTACTACAGTATGATCTGATATACTGTATCTTGTTTGTTTGGTTTTTTGAGACAGGGTCTTGCTATATAGTTCCAGCTGGCCTTGAACTCAAGCTGTAGCCAAGGCTAGCCTCAAGCTTGCAGCAATCCTCTTCCCTTCAGCATCTCAAGTGTTGGAACTGCAGGCATGTCCCACCGCATTGGACAAGACACTGATATACTTAATCACAATTACAGCTGATGTCAATCCTAGCATCTCAACCCTAGGTTGAAACTAACTCCCAAAGTGATTATATGTGAAGACAGGCTCTTTAGGAGGTAAATTAAATGAAGTCTTTAGAGAGAAGCTTGGTCTTCTAAGAAGGGAAAGGAAAAGGAAGAATACTGTGTACTCACTGTCTCCTACCCTATGCTCCACACAAAGCAGAAAGTCTTCACCAGATCCTAACTGTACTGGAATCCCAATCTTGGGCTTTTAGCTTCTAGAACTGTGAGAAATAAATTCTTGTTGGTTAAGCTACCCAGTCTATGATATTCTGCTATGGCAACCTGAGCAGTCAAATACTCTCAAGAAAGAAAAATATAAAAGAAGTGTGAGGCTACCATTAAGAAAGGAAGTAGGCTCTTATAGAAACTATGAACCAAGTTACTTGGATCTGAGAACATTATATTTATTCACCACAGTGCAATACAGAATATTCAGGAGTTGCTAAACATGGTTCAAAAAGGTATAAAGCAAGACTAAGTTTATACTTTTTTATATTAAGGATTTGTTTTTCTGTCACTCACTTTAAAGAAATCAGGATTCTTCTCTGTGAAGGTCTCAGAATTTACTATTTTAAAACTGACACACAACCTGGGCATGGTGGTATACCCCTGTAATCCCAACACTTTGGGTGGCTGAAGCAAACAGATCACAAGTTCAACCCCAGCCTGGGTAACTTATTGAGACCCTGTCTCAAAATTTAAATAAATAAATGAATGAAAATAAAAAGGCTGGAGACGTGGCTCAGTGGTCAACAACTTGTGTGAGGTGCTGAGCACTATCCCCAGCACTATAAAGAAAGAAACACTGACACATATTAAGATTACCAATTAACTAATAATATTCTTATATATTTCAAAATTCAATAATCTAAGAGTTTATCTAGACATGAGAACACTGAAAACATTTGATCTTTTGACATGTTTGACACAGGTTTAAAAGAAAAACTTTCCTTTAATGTTTACAGGTGGGCATGAAATTTTGGCTTGACACAGACCCTACTCATCTTTCCTTACTCAGATGAGCCTGCTTCATACAATTCACAGCAAAGTTTGAAGGAGGCTCATGGCTACCGAATGAGAACAAAAAGAATGAAATTGTAAAATTATCTACCCTGAGGGAACCTAAGAATTCCATTGGGTTGGGAAGGGAAGAATATGACAATCCTAAATCTAAGAATGTATCAAGTCTTACAGTTAAAAGTATCTAACACTAACAGTAAAAATGCTGCTTCAGGAAAGAAGCTTACGACAAAAATAGCAATAACTGCCAACATTAAGTTGTTGAATAAAGTAACCCACTGCCTGCAAACAGTTCCAGTGCCTGGCACAGTGTCTGGCACAGAGCTGCTTAACCAATATTTGCAGACTAACATCTGAGTGTCTCTGGTAGAACTAAGATGCAAATAAGTGGAAATGCACCTGGAACTACTCACACCCAGGCTTCAGCATTTGGGCACGCTATTCATTGAAAGAAACGTCCAGCACATGGCATGGCAGTAAATAACTTCTTGGTAGCACCATGTGTGGATGTGGGTAATTCAAATGGTTAAGCATCTCATTCTTTTTAAACATTCTTTTTCCAGGTGTGCGCCACTACATTCAACAATACACATGTATTTAACCACAATCACAGTTGATGCTAATCCTAGCATTTCAGCCCTAGTGTTGAAGTTCTACCTCCCTGGATCTTTAATATCAGCACTTAATTTAAATACTACCAGTTAGTAAGGCTTCTGAAAAGTAGAATTAATTCTGACCTATTATATTAACACATATATTGGGCCTAGTTTTCAAATGGAGATAAATATGGGTTATTAATATGAAAGATTAATAGACTGGTCTTGACCTGGTCCTATGCTTCTATCTATGAAACAAACTTGCTCTAAGACTAGAAACATGAAGTACCCAGTCAAGTATATTTTAAGACTGTAACACCAGTGGAAGAAAACACTGAATTCCCATAATTTCTTTTAGAAAAAAAATTTAAAAGCAATCACCCAGATAAACCCCTAGATACACAGGCTGGTCAGCAGTTAATTGTTCCTATATTATAGTAAGAATATTTTGGGTTCATTCAAGAGAAATAGTGTCAATTATGGCCCCCTCACTAAACGTATGGTAACTTCCATAAATGTGAGCCAGTAATCCTTAAAATATTATGCACTTTTTATTGAAGTGTTCACTAATGAAAAACCTTTCCACGTCTCTGAAGCCAAGTTAATTGCGGCTCTCTGGGAAGCTAAGGCAGGAGGACTGGAAGCTCAAGCCTACTCTAGGCGACTTAGTGAAACCTGTTTTAAAATTACCAATTTTAAAAAGGGCTGTGGATGTAGCTCAGTGTGAAGGCCCTGGGTTTAGTCAAACATGCTAAACAACAATGGCTAAAAAAGGCACATGTGGGTACAACAGTTCTGGGAAAGGTTGGATGTAGTGAGAGAGAGAGAGAAACAGAGAGAGAGAAAGACAGACACACAGAGAGATACACAGGGAGAGAGGGAAAAGAAAAAAAAAAGGAAAGAAGGCAGGCAGGCAGTTTGACAATTACCGAGCGCCCTCCTGTATTCTCAGATACACACTGCATTTGTTAACTCTGCCTGGCCCACCTCTGAGGGATTAGCTCTGCATTCTAGAGTTGTGGAAACAGGTTTAGAGGTGTTAGCACCTCCCTGTCTCTTCACTCAGCAAATTCCTTACCACAGTCTCCAGCCCCTGTTCCTGCATGTCATCCTGACTGTTCTTGCCCTCTCTCCCTACCTCCCTCCACTCTAACCACAGGTGTCCAACCAGCCCTCTAAACTGCCCAGTTCTTACTTGCTCAAGGTCTTATCACAGACTGTTCCTTCTACGTGAAATGCTCTGTGCTCTGCATCCCGCACTCCAATTCACAAAGCCAACTCTTAGTGCACTTTAGTTTGCAATTCTGTGCTTTAGTCTACTGAGTAAGACTAAATTGCTTATATATACTTGAGAGGGGATGGAATAAATATACTCCCATAAACTTAATCATCCTGGATAGAATGATGTAGCTAAACTTCTGAGGGGAAAAGTGTAACAGAAGAATTTCAAGGTAGAAATTGGAGAAATGAAAAAAGTGTTTTTATGACCCAGTAAAATGGGGTGGGGGATCGTATTTGTTTGATCATTTATTGGTTTTTTGAGACAAGGTTTCACTGTGTAGTTCAGCCTGGCCTTGAACTCGCTATGTAACCTACACTGGCTTTGAACTCACAACGATCCTCCTGCCTCAGCTTCCCAAGTGCTCAGCTTTTTTTTTTTTTTTTTGGTAAACATTTATTTAAATGTAAAAACAGACTTCTAATCAGAATTCTTTTAGCAACACATTTTATTAATACATGTTAATTTTTGCAAAATAGTGGATTCCAATGTATTTTCATATATGCTGCAACATATTTGGTTCATATCCATCCCCCCTTAGCTTTATCCCTTATGCCGTTCCCCTTTATTCCCTTCCTCTTGTCTAATAAAAGTCTCCCTTGTAATTTCCCACATATGAGGGAAAACATGCAGTACTTCTCTGAGTCGGCCTTACTTTGCTCAATGAGAAAATTAGTCTGAATTCTTGTCTATGAATTTTTTTTATATTAAGTGGACTACAACATACAGTTGTAAACTAAAGTATACATTGAGTTGCTAAATGGATTAAAACTGTGGTCTTTTTCTATTTTTTTTTTTAAGCACTGAATGTGATGTAGATCCTAATGCATCGAGTATTAAATCTTTAGGTGGGGAACTGCGTGGACACCTTATTTTTAATGCAGGGTCACTTACACACACTAAGTGATAGATAAAAAGGAAGCTCTAAAGTTTCTAAACTTTCCAAGTAAACTTTTACAACTCCTCATTTACGTGAAATGTAAATTTCCACAACTACATTCCACAGCAATATCTAATACTTTCAGAATTATATGAATCATTCAACTATTTATTAATTTTAAAAAATTGAACACCATTGAATAAGAAATTGTTGGACTACAAAGATGAATGAATAATAGACTACCTGCTTCCTATGCAAATTGATTTTTTTTTCCTCAGAGGAAAAACAAAACTGTGCTTTGGTAAGTACATTTCAGAATCAAAGTATGTAGTTCACTTATGAAGATTTAGTGTTTACTATGCTGTCTATTATCACAACTTATCATCACAAATTATCATCATCATAACTATCATCAGTTTAGTAACTCACACACCATCACTATATAACAGTCTTTAATTACTCCATAATGTATATTTACTTTAAAATAACTTGGGGGAACTTTAATAAAATTTAAATTCCATTCAAAGATTGATATTATATATTCTTGACAATTCTTACAAATTACTTTTAATATTGTTACTTTTTTATAGTTACAATTTTTTCCAAATCCTATAAACTTACTTATAAGATGTGGTTCTGATATGGTATTGCATCACTTTTAAATCTCCCCCCAGGATGCCCCTTTAAGACCTGAATATTGGATACAAACCAGCTGCTTTCATCTGATTTCAATAGGCAATTGCAGCGGCCTAATTTGCTATACTCACTGTCCACTAAACATCAAATCTGAACGGAACCAAAGCATCTGCTTTGGGACACTGACTTGTATGGAGGGAAACCTTAGTTATTCTACACTACTCTCAGCACTTGTTAAATTCCACACCTTTACTAATATTCTTTAATTACTCAACAATGAATAACTAGTTGAAAGCAGTTTCAGAATTTGTCCAGCTCACAGACAGGCAATGACCAGAGAAGAGAGCTAGCTCTAAGAAGATGATTAATAGCAAAGCATAGTGAAGAACCCAGTTTTCTCCCTCCTAGATCAGGGCTTGGTCAGCACACTTCCATGCAGCCCCCACACTCTGTTAACATTCTCCCTGGACCTTTCTAAACAGCCACTCCAGAAAGCCTTGCTTTTCTCTTAGGACTCAAGACAACTTGCAAGACAAAATACATCTTAATCTGCTACTTAGAAAGTTAAAACTAAACCTGTCTTTCTTTGAACTAATAAATGGATAAACTAAGGAAAAAAGATTCTTATTTACTGTGAAAGAGATTCAGAAATGTGCTAAAAAAATTTTTAAGAAGAGAAAGGAAGGAAGGAAGGAAGGAAGGAAGGAAGGAAGGAAGGAAGGAAGGAAGGAAGAAAAAAGAGAAAAGACAAGACAGACACTGAACAAGAGGAAAGGAATCATAAGAACTTAGTGCTCAATAGGTAGAAGATTTCCATTTTGCAAGATGAAAGGTGTTCTCCAAGTGGGTGGTGGTGATGTTGTAAACCATTATGAATGTATTTAATACCACTGAACTATACTTTTAAAATGTTTATAAGTTTTCTACTATGTGTACTTCATCATAATTTAAAAATTAAGAAGGTTTTTTAAAACATTCAAACAAATTTCTTTACTGCAAAACTTCTCAGAATTCTTCATATACCAAAATCTCCATGGGAGAAGGAGTCCAAGAGTATTCAGTAGAACATAATGAATGCATGCATGTGGTAAGGCACTTGGCTAGATGCTGTAAAAAGTACAAAAATGATAAAAACACAGTTGCTAACTTTCCAGTTCTTTAGATTTGTTATAAGGTACTCAATTCCTCAGGAGGCAGTGAAGCACAAATGAGTGACTGAAATTCAAGTTGGTTTATTGATGTTCAAATTTATTGGGTTATGTGTATTGTCATGAAGACACATTTTACTTACAGTATCATTATATCTTTTAAAAAATGTTGAAATAGCTATACCTACAAGAATCTTAGGCTATCAAAGGATGTAAAAGTGACTTTTTCCCCTTTATAGCACAACTGTGAATTAAATATTTCTATCAGTATTGTATAAAAGAGTAGAATATATCCAAAGATAGTCTAAGTATTAAGCTAAAATTCATATAAAATGTACTTCCTAGAAACATGTGAATGAATGAAACTTATCTTTCTCCTATGCTTTTAAGAAAACACAGAAAAAATGGTGTTGACTTGAGGCTGTGGTTAGGAAAAAAAATTAATGTGTGCTTTTACCTTATGAAAACTAGTGGTTCTAAGAGATAGTGTGATAGAATTAACATCACAAGATTAGTATTTACAAAAGGGCATATTATTTAGAAATATAACCATTTTTTATACATATTAAAATATATGTAGGACACAAAAACATTCAGCAACAACCATTTCATTCTTATCAGTTACACTTGATACCTGAATACAGGCAGAATAATGAAAATACCTTTATTTCCTCATCACTAATTCTCTCTTTGACTCTGTAAACCAGTGCCTAGGAAAGCTACACCAACTGAAGCACACTCTTAAGACACAGTCACCTAATAAAATCATCAAAAAGCTTCTCATTTCTATCTTCCCCAGTCTCTCTGCAACGTTCCATATATTTAACTTTCTCTTTTTTGAAAAATCTTTCCTTATTATATTTCTATAATTATGAAAGCATGTGTTCTGGAACACTAGACTCCATAAAGTATTAAGAGTTCAGTGCTCAGGTAATCTGTGAAACACAACTTCACATATTCCCTTGAAGAGATTTGCCACATATATTTCATGCATTAAAAGGCCAAAAACCAGGGAACATATTTGTGTAACTTCTGTTTAGCACACTAGTATTTAGCTACAGAAGTGATTTTCTTTCCTATGTTACCATCCCACAGATCCTAGTGTTTGATCCTTTTGGAATGACTATTCAGCTTTTTCGATCTTTTTCAGTTGCCTCACCCCCAAGTAATACAAGCAAAGATGGCTTTTTCAGTGTTCCCTGATACGTCACCCCACCCTTTACCCACACCCTTCACTCTATCACTGAGACATCTCCACCCACTCCCTCAGCTTCAATACCACCTGTTTGGAACAGTCATGCAACATGCATAAACAGCAATCTGACCAATAGATGGGCAGTCCCATAAGATTACAAAGGAGCTGGAAAAAAATTCTTCTACCTGGTGATGTCACAGTCATGCAGCACAGCATAGCAGCACATCACTTACATTGTGGTAACACTGGTGTAAACAAAACTTAAGCTTCCAGTCATACACATGGCCAGCCTATATTTACGTACAGTATGTAATACTGGATAATCTTCAATGACTGTGTTACTGGTTTATATACTTAATATACATTATTTTATCATTATTTGAATGTACTTCTACTTATTAAAAAAAAGTTTACTGTAAACGACATGCTGTGTTTCACAGGCAGCACACCCATACATATTGTACTAAACACAACTCTCAATTGCATCATTTTCTCTTGCACTTTATTCTCTTGCTGCCTTGTTTACTGTGGCCTTAGCAGCAATGGGCTATTCCATACATCCTAGGACTATGACTGTTACATATGCATACACACACCCCAGTATAGCTAGGAGTACAAATTGGCGTAAATATATTCTATGATGTTCACATGTGACAAAACTGCCTAACAGCATACTTCTCAGAACATATCCCCATCAAGTGACACATGCTAACTAGGTATGCTGTGGGGCCCTTGTTGTAGTCAGGGTCTGCAAGGGAACAGATTTGATACAGGACACATAATGTATAGGATTATTTTAAAATAGTCACCCAAAAAGTCAAATGCAGAAAAGTGCAAGAGGATCTGTCAACACACTAGAGAACCAAACAATCCAGCTGAGAGGCTGAGTCCCATAGCAATGTCCTGCACAAGTCCAGCTGAAGACCTAGAACCTACAGCAGTGTCCTCCATGAGTCCAGCTGGAGGCCTGCAGCCCACAACAATGTCCCATGCAAGTTTGTATGAAGGATCTGAACTGGGAAAATCTGCTGTCAATCTCTCAGCCCAATCCACCTTGCACATGGCCAAATATTCAAAAGTTTAAAATTTTGTCAGCATGTTCCAGGAACTAAATTCACTAATCATATAAAGTACAAAACCAGGCTTCATACAACCTAAGAGGTAATAACTATTATTGCTATTTTATAGATGGATAATAAACTAGGACAGTGTAACTTCAGAGATCATATTGTTCACAATCCAAGCTCTTCAGGCCAATTACTACTATTTTTTTTTTTTACCAAAATTTCTATTTCTGCCAAATTGATACATTCATTATAAATCCCCTCCTGGCAAAAATCACCAGAATCACTTCCGAATTGCTGCTGGTCAGTTTTAAGGCCATATTTCATTGGCTTGTGTGACCAATCAGACCTCTATACTCTATACTACTTTATCTTTACTCAGAATTTCTATCTAATTATTGGTATATCCAGTGATTGGTGACCTTACATAATTCTTGCATGGGATAATTTTGATTTATATCTGTCATGTCATTGTTATTATGAACACTACCTCTTTTTACTTTACCCTTCCCCCAGGGCCTCAATTTAGAAATACATTATTAGAACTTCCTATAGATACAACATAAATTATTGTATGTAGCAACATACAATTTATGTATCTTAACTATCCAATTAAATTGTGAGTCCCTTGTTACTCTCTTACTATCTTGTTTTGCTATTTTGTACCATTGTTTTTATTGGTTTTTCTAACAAAAAAAACAAACAAACTGAGTCCAGGAATTGTAGACAAAAAAGAATATCAATATCCATCAAAGACATACAAATATTTTTCCAGGTAGTATCCTTCAAAGGATCATACCATTAAAGGACAGACAACAATTTGGTTACCTTATAATTCTTTTCCAGTATGGCTGTAAATTAAAATTTTCTGTGATTAGAGAAATGTTCTAATTGCCCTGACCCTTTTGACTACTGAGTACTTGAATGCATGAATGCAACTAATTCTCTGAGGGACTGAATTTTAATTTTATTTACTTTAATTAATTTGAATTTAAATAGCTACATATTTCTGTTGGCAACTGTATTGGGTAGTATAGTTCTAAGGTATAAAAAATGAAGAGTTTCCAAATTCTTTTATGGAGAAGCATAACTTTGATAAATTAACATTGAACAAAAATTGTGGGTCCCTCAATGTAGAAAAATCAACCTTAAAACTTACTTCTCTTAGCAACAAGCATGATTTACTACGAGCATGGGGACAGAACAATTTTGGTGATGAAGTGCCTTTGGCTATATTTTGTTTCCCAGTTAAATCTCGTTGTTAGATTAAATAAGAAAAATAATTTTTTTTTTGGTACCAAAGATCAAACTCATAACCTCGCGCTTGCCAGACAGGCGCTTATGCCGCTAGGCTGTATCCCCAGCAGAAATGTTTTACATTAATTTATACAGTTAACTCCAGTCACAGTGCCTGAAAAAAGTATTTAATATATTGAAAGGATGAATGAAGACTATGCCAGAGTATGTCACACTATAGCCAATATTCCTAAATTACTTCAGTAAGGTACATGTAAACAGGATAATTTATTTATTGTGTAATCATCAACAGAAGAAAAAATATTTTCTAATATTTTTAGTATTATAGTCAGGCAAATAATAGACTATTTTCCACATGATCATGCAATACTCATGAAATACAATCTCTGAAATAGACCAGTGAGTATAAAGTACAGTTACCCTAAAAAGGGTAAGAGAAAGAGTTTGAAGTCATCCCATTCTTTACAATATATTTATCAGTCAACTCATTATTCAAAGTGATAGCAAGCTCTCCAGTTTAAGAATAACACATTCTATCTGCCTATGAAAAAAACGACTGTTTATACTGTTTATGCTTTGCAGTACTATTCAGCTTGCACAGACAATTTGCTTCAACTTGTGACTAGTGATACTGTCACTTAATAGTGACCCAGATAACTATGACCTCACGTGCTCTTGAGATTCTCAGTTATAAATTAACGTCTCCAGAATATCATGAATTCTTACTTGAATACTATGTCATTCTATTATTTATTAAATTTTAAAATATGAATAATGTATCAATTTACTTAGAATTGGTATAAAAAATTATTCAATGAAGGCAATGCATTACAAGAAACAAATGAAAGGAATAAATACATTAATGTTACTGAATATTATTACATATAATTATTAGTAAAACATAGCATAAAATTCTGCATCCATGCATACTTTCTAAGCTAGGAATCATAATTAGCATAATTGCTAAGTGCTAGTCACTGGAGGTGAATGGTTCAGACTATAAAATTTTTTTAAAAAATTGAAATGTTCATAAACTATGGTTGTTACAGAATATAAATCTAGCAGCGTCAACACATACATGGTATAAAACAGAAACTAAAACCAACAAACAGCAACAGATGGTTTCAAAGAGAAGAAATAAGAGGTAAGAGTCCATTAGATTACCTTCCATTTGTAGGAGTCTAAAACTTCGTACAATGAAAACTAAAGAGAAAGAAATTAAGAGACATAGTTTTTCCAAGTGAGAGGAAAATTTTGACACAAAGACCAGGGAGGGAGTGAAGTGGTGCTAGCAATATTTGCTAGCTCTATAATTTGCAGACAACTGAGTTGAATAATTCTGGATGCTTGCGCCACTTCATGTGTGAACAGGACTGTGAAAGAAGCAAATTTCCTTCTGACTATGGTAGAAGTAAACAGGCCAGTTGGAAATTTCCTCCCAAGTGGAACTGCAGGGAACAGGATGCTCTGATTACACTATGTGAGCCCTCAAACGAAATACGTTTCTTTTGGCCCAGGATCCAGGTAATCAAATCTCTCTTAAAAATGTTGTGTAACTCCTTGTGAATCACAGACTGGCATTCTTGAAACTGCACTTCTTGTTAGTAAATAACTTGCCCAAGATTGCTCCAATTCAATCTAAGAACAAGTTAAACTAAAATGCCAAGGTGAACAAAAAGTTAAAGTTTCCAATTATATACAAATCAGTATTTAGGATCATTTTTGTGAGTGTCAGCAGTACTAAAGGTATTTTTCAAAGAAGAAATAATTTAAAAGTTTTTATTCATTTATCTAGTTCTGAGGGAGTAGTGCTGAGGACTGAATCCAGGCCTTGAGCATTCCAGAGTTCTTTGACTGAGCTATAAACCCGCAGCACCCCAAGTTTTTTAAAAAAAATGAGTGCTGTTGTTTCTTACTTATGATAGATGGCCAAAACAGAGTAGAAGATAAAACTTAAACAATCCATTAAACAAGAGGCATGTCAGAGCTGGCCTAATAGAAATAATTAGACAATAAAAATTAAGTCATTACCAAAAAGCTGAAGAGGCAAATTCCTTTTTGGAGAGCCTCTGGAAGTCTGTTTATGCCAGCAGGAGTTTTTGTGCATTATCTAGAAGATTACTTAAATTTTAGTATTTTTAAGTTAAAATTTAACTTATGAAAGTTAAAAATTCAAAGTCATTATACTGCTCTAGTTTTTAAAGTCAGCTTTATGTTTTTGTTCAACTTACAAATCTGTCAAATATCAGTGACTTTTAATTAGTTCACCTGTGTGTCAGTGAGTTCTGCATTCCTGAACTAAACTACTGTAGATCAAAACAATTTCAGGAAAATACCTGCATGTGCACTGAACGCCTAAGGCATGCTTTTCTTGTCATCATTGTCTCAGACAATAGAGTACAGCAACTATTTACAAAGTGTAATACAGAAATAATGTGAAATATACAGGAGGATGTGGTAGGTAATTGCATTACTATACCATTTTATACAAAGGATTCATCACCAGGCTTTGGTATTGGAACAATGCACCTCTCCCCAACTGTACTTAAGACTTTAGACCACAATGTATGATTGTATTATATAATTTATTATTGTACTGTATTATAACTCAATTTATAATTGAATAGTTTTTTCCCTGCTAAATATTTAAACAAACTTCTGTCAAATATTTCCAATTACCTAATAATTCTTGTAAATTCAATAAACTAAATTTATTAAAACGATGAGCCTTTAATTCTCATAAACATCACAAGCTTTAAATATACTTGCAATTCCAAAAGATCACAAGCAAAATCAAACTCAGAATTTCATAACAAGAGAATAACAATAGTTAATTCATTGCCTATTATTATCTTCAAAGTAGTTACTCAGAGTACATGACATAAACCAAAAAGGTTCTTACAAAAAAGAAACAGGTAAAACATAAAACTTCTTTTCAACAAACTAAGATAACCTAGTAGTATAAATGAAACAAATTAGAATATATATTGAATTATTTTTGAAACAACTGAATGTATAATTAGGGAAAGTATTTGAACTTCTCCCTCCTTTCTATTTATCTCTCTTCTATTTCCCTCTTTATCTGTGTGTATTTGCATGTGTGTACTGTACTCATGTAAGAAACCATGAGATAGCTGAGCTTGTGTGTATGACATTTCACTTATGTTCAAGTCCATCAACAAAGAAAATAAGGTATTTACACACAATGGAGTACTACAATCCCATAAAGAAAGGTAAAGTTGAGTCATTCATAGGAAATCAGTTATATATTTTAAATTGAAGCTAGGCATGGGGACACATGTACTTCAAACATATACAAATAAAATTAAAAATTTAATAATAATTTTACAACAGGCCAATGATACAGCTCAGTGTGAAAGTCTCAGGTTCCTCCCAGTACTACTGTTCTCCCATATGTATTCTCTTTACAACATGTTTGATATGGTTGTGTTTTCATAAAGCATTTCTACTAATTATTTTTAAATAATTATAAATACATTAACTCTTCCATGGCATCATAAATGACATGCCATTGACTAAAGAAGACACTTTTGATAATGTTCTCTTTACACACCCAACACTTCTCTGGTTTTCTCCAAAGTCTTCATGTAATTTTTCTGTATCTAGAGTATGAAGCCTTTGAGGAATAGCAACCAAATTCAGAATATTTAATGAAAAATTAAAAGAATTTACAAATAATCCCTTTTAGTGGAATGATCTTACCTGCTATGATCAGAATTCACACCTTGTTATGAGACAGCCAAGAGTAAATTGTATATCATCTTATCATAGAAAAGAATTGAATAATGAGAAAGTGCACATTCTAGAAAGTTCAAAGTTCTTGTGTAGTTATAGGGGCAAGTATATATCTTCAATTTCAAATAAATATTGAATCTAGTCAAAATTGCCAACGGAACAATTCAGATAAGTGATATTGAGTATTTTTTCATGTGTGTTTCTGTCATTGTACTTCAAGTTATGTATGTATGTATTTTTTGACACAGGGTTTGCTAAGGAAGAGTATTTTGATAATTAATTTACAAACATCTTGGGCAATGGCTTTGTGTACATATTACAGCATGTTTCTGTCACTTGGTAAATCCACTTCCCCTTCCCTTCTCCTCCAGGTCCCCATTCCATTTTTCATTCTTGTTGATATTTTTTACCTTAGCTCATGTTATAGCATATAATATTAATTTGGGTTATTAGGTTTCTGTGCCTGGCATATCTTTATTCTTAGTGCCCCTTCTCCTAAGCCCTTGTTCCCTTGGACCACTTCCCTACTGCAAGAGATTTACTCTCTTGTCTGCTTCTATACATTCTTTATCATTCTCTTTATTTGTACTTTGCTTCACTTAAACAAGAGACACTATTATAGTACTTAGGTTTGTGTGTCTGATTTATTTCACTCAACACTGTATTTTCCTATGAATGTCTCAAATTTGCCATTCTTTAGAGTCAAGTAGTAAGTAGTCCATTACATACAGATACCACATTTTCTTTATCCAATCCATGTTGATGGGCATACAGGCTGTTTCTAGGCTTTACCTATTATGAATTGTGTTGCGATAAACATTGGCACCCAAGTATCACTGTAGTATGATGACTTGAGCTCTTTGGGGAATGTAACTAGCAGGTAGATAGCAGGGTCATACAGGATTTCTTATTTCAGTTCTTTGAGAAATCTCCACATTGATTTCCCTAATGGTTGTTGTACTAGCTTACATTCCCACCAACAAGAAAGAAGGGTTCCTTTTTCACCACAGCCTTGCCAGCGTTTGTTTTTTGATTTTTTAACGATTGCCATTCTTGCTGGAGTAAGATGCAGTTTTAAGAGTTGTTTTAATTTACATTTCTCTAATGGCCAGAGATGTTGAATATTTTTTTCATGTATTTTTTGACTGTTTGTATTTCTTCCTCTGTGAAATGTCTGTTCATTTCTCGTGCCCATTTTTTGACTGGTCCTTAATTTTTTTTGAGTTCTTTATATATTATTATTATTTTTTTTTTTTTTTTTACTTTGAGACAAGATCTCATTAAGTAGCTAAGTTTCCCAGCCTGGGTGTGAATTTATAATCTTTCTTCCTTAGCCTGTCAGAGGGCTGGCACTAACAGCATGTGCCATTACACCAGGCCAAGACAAATACTCTTTTATATTATTGTTCTTCTCCATATTTTATTAACCCATTTTCGATTGGTTTGTCTTTGTTTTTTGCCTCCATAGCAAAACTATATTTCTTCAGGTGAGAAAAGGGAAAGATATGATGCATACAATCACGGGAACAGGTTTGGTTGGTAAAGTGAAATGTAGTCTGAAGAATATTCACAGACTCAGAAATAAAGGAACAATTATACATGACATTTTTCATTCTAATGTGGTTACCTAGTGAATCCTTTAATCCTTCTTAAGGCTTCCCGATATATTCATTTCCATGGCTAGGACAGTGCTGGAACGAGGATATTTCTAATTCCACACTGACATTCCCCAGTATATTTTTATAACTTCAACATTTTTCAAATGCTGAATTTAACTGTTATTATGTGTATTACCCAATATATTATTACCTTTTATGATAACTGCAAAAACCATAGAAAATAAATATGAACATTTAAATCTTAAATCCTTAAACTGTTCACTAGTCTTGGATTTATGAGAAGAGTAATCAATCTCAATCAAGAAAATGGCTGTCCTTGATCTGCTTTTCTTAACCTTATCTGATTACTTCCTACCTTATAAGTATATATTTGTCAAACATTTGGCCTAAAAGTCCTTTGAGTATTAATTAAACATGTATATAAATTAAATCTCAACTAGACTGTAAACTCCTCAAGGGCAGAAGCACAATGCCTTCAATTCTTTCTGTCACTGCTTCATTTTACATATTTTCTCCACCATCAGCTAGTTTTTCATGGTGTCTGTGTTAGCATATTAAATATCCCTAAACCAGCTGATCATCCTCCCTAAAGTGCGTCAATAAAATCATCAGGGGGCCATTAGAGAGGAAGAGAAAAAGCCATGACTACGACATTCACAGTCTCTTTAACAAACCACAACCAAGCTGGAGAAGTAACCCTGAAAGGTGGCCTAGTGCACAGGTTTCGTAGCAGTTCTTACTTCAAAGACACAGGTTTTCCAAATGTCTGCAATCATTCTACAAATTTTTCACAGTATTTAAATTATTATTATTTTGATAAATTTAAGTGTGACTAAAGTAGGCTGAAGTATATATAGTTAGAAAATACTGAAAGACGAAAACTTCTAAGTGGTCTTACTTGTCAGAGAAAAGCTATTCTGTAAGAGAAATCAGCAAACAAATTCCCAAATTTTAAGACACTTCTAAGTGCTCATCAAGGTTTATCATTCTAGTAATTTTTGACAAACTTGATATTACTGTTGATGATAATAGAAACATTTACTGATTGCTTACTACTTGCCAGTATAATTATACTAGGTAGATACTGCTATATGTATGTTTCCATGTGAAGAAAATTAGGCTTAACTAAAGTTATCCATCTTGCCAAAAATGGAAGACTTAATACAGCTATATTTGTGAGCCCAAGATTTAAACTAAGATAGGGTTTCTCAGTCTAGAATGTATAATATTTTTTGATGGAACAGTCAGTCCTTCCTTGTGGGGGCTGTTCTGTGTATTGCAGTGTCTAGAATCCCTCCTCTATTGGGTAGATGGGTCAGGGGCTTTCACCCCACCGGCAATAAGGACATGATATTTCCAAATGTCTCCTAGGGAGCAAAATCCCCTTGATAAAGTTCAATAAACTAAGTCCTTTAACATGTTGAATCATAAATACCTCATTCTTGGAGAAATCTAGGGCAACAGAATAGTTTCAGTTTGAACTTTTCACAAAAGAGAGTATTTCTAATCATTTAAAAATATAACTAATGATATTATACAGTCAAGTGAAAGTGATTTAAAGATACTTTAACTCAATAAATGAAGTTATCACATAATTATTTTCTTTGCTTCTATATACAAAGACTACAAAATTATGAATATGTAACATGAAACTTTTTGAATGTTTGAGTGTGGTTTTTTAAAGTAGTTTCTTTCAACAAGGTATACACAATCAGTGGCCACTTGTGGAGAGATGGAGGGAATTAAATCTTATATTTTAGAAGTCTTTTCATATCCAGTTTAGTACCATTTCCCTCCTCTGTTCATCATCTTTCTGTTGCATTGTGTTCATATTCAAACCATGCCTTATTACTTTATAAATCATATTTGGATTTTTCTTTTAGATCAAAAATAATATTATGCATTCATCAAAATCACCATTTTATTTCACACTTTATTTTGAATAATTGTAGCTCATTTTCAAAATATATTCAAATCTCAAAAGACAAAATTTACCACAACCATGAACACTGAAAAGATATGAAGTCCAGAACATGGAAGCATTTTATGCAATGGCAGAATCAGTGAATTGAGTATTAAATTTTCTAAGCTGACCAGGGAGAGAAGGGTAAGAATGACTATATTAATATCCAAAAGCCTCAGTTTATCTTAAAACACAACTGCTGAAAAGTTGTCCCTTTTCATGCTTATATTTATTATGTGTTTACTTTTGAAAATACTCTATAATAAATTCAAATCAAGAAATTACTGAATTTCATATGTAATTCAGAATATACTAGTTTTGAAATACTAGTCTTGACATCATTCTCTACAGAATACATGACAAGCGATACCAATAAAGTAATAAGACTGATGGGTTTAAATTTCAGCATTTCGTTTTTCTTTAACCCTCAGGGAATGGATTCTGATGGCAAACAGGCATACAGATTTCAGGAGAAAATGAACTTACAGTAAATCCTTTTGGAAATAATACACCAGTATCATCAGCTATAAAGTGTCTCCTCTTTTTAGCTAATAGATTTTAGAAACCGATTTGATATAAATAATTTAAAAATGTTTTCTTACAAAATCCTACCAATGAAAAAGAACATGTGAATGGGTTTACTATATCCAAAAACCAAAAGAAAAAACATGTGTGTGTGAACACACATCAAGCCAATTTGATAAAATATAAAAATCATAGAATATGAAAAAAGATAGATGTAAAAAGTTAAGCTGACCTTTCATATGATTGTATGTGGCAGTCTGTCAAACTGACACAGCAATATCACCTTAAATGACACATATGTATTTAAATAAATGATGCTGTTCTAATAAGCACACTAAGAAGCCTAGGAAAAATTCAAATACCAAATTCTGTGCAGATACCAAAGACCCACTAATTAAAAAAAGAATACCCTATATTTTTGTCCTAAAAAAAAAAAATCAAATTTCTTTTATTTCTATTTATTTATTTATTTATTTATTTATTTATTTATTTTTGTGCCGGGGATTGAACTCATGTCTGCACACTTGCTAGGCAGGCGTTTAAGCCACTGAGCTAAATCCCCAACCCCTTAATTCTTTTTCTTAGTGTATGATAATAGTGAACTTATTCTGAGCAAGCTGTTAATGTTAAGATTCAGCAAGCCTGAATCTGTTGACCAAGCCTGAACTCCAACCAAAGAAGCTACTTAACATGGAAACTTCAATTTAAATGGATGGTCAAATGGTGTATACTTAAGAGGATGATTTTAAAAATTTGTACATAAAAATTTAATTTAAATTTAGTTTATTATAGAGCTATTCACTAGTTTATTGTGGAGTTACTGTATGTGAAAAGCCACATCTTTTATTTTCTTAATTTTTCATAAATGAGACATTCAGGATTCTATCAGATCCATCCTGTTCTAGAGGGCAATGCTAAAACTAGAATTTTTATTAAAAATTAAATTTGGGGGGCTAAAAGTATAGCTGAGTGGTAGTAAGTTTGCCTAGCACATGTAAGGCCAATTTTTCTATCCCAACACACACACACACACACACACACACACACACACACACACACAAAATCATGTTTAATTCTTCAAAAAGAAAGCCAATAATAAAGTTACAGATATCAAATACTTCTAAAAGTAAAAGTTAATTAAAATCTTTAAAAAGCAATACATGGGGATGAGGATTGTAGCTGTGCTAAAGTGCTTGCCTTGGGTTCAATCCCCAGTATTGCAAAAGAAAAAAAAAAAGAAAAAAAACAGAATAATGCAACAAAAGAGAAGGAACAAAGAAAGCAATGGAGGGAAGGGGGAAGGGGGAAGGGGGAAGGGGGAAGGGAAGGGAAGAGGGAAGAGGGAAAGGAGAGGGGAAGAGGGAAGGGAAGGGAAGGATGAAAGAAGAAAGGAAGAAGAGTACTGGACAAAGAAAGGATAAACCTATAAAAATCAAAATACGTACTCTGTAAAGAGGAAATTGAGTTGAGTGGCTTTATTTTGATTTTTTAAAGTTATATTTACATCATAAATAAAGGTTAGAAGAAAGAGGGAAAAATCCATAGAGACAAAGATTTGGGGGAAAAGAAGACACAAGTGCTACATCCATAGAGAGTTGTCGCACTAAGGAATGTACACAGACTAATCTTTTACTTCTCAGGACATACCAGGAATCATCAGGAGACATAATACAAAAATAAATTATCAGAGTTGGAAATAAAATATGCTAGTTTATAAAGAAATAATTTTCCCTTCCCAATAAGTACATTGGCAAGAAAGCCAGAAAACTATTTACTTGACGTATACTGGACCACATTGTGGACAATCTATAAGACCTTTCCAACTCATAAGTCTTGGTTTTTTAAGAGCTTATTAACAAGCCAGACACTAAGCAAAGTATCTTATATATTTTTCTTATGATAATGAGTAATTGTTTTCAAAGAATGTTTTGTATCTTGAGAAAATGATCACTTCAAATACTAGTTTTAAAATGTAAAATATAATTGTATTCATAGCGTGACAGAAAAATAAGGAAACATGTAAAATATTGAGAGCTATCATATGTGGATGATAGGGTGCTTTCGAATTTCTATTTTTTCCCAAATTTCTACAATAAACATGATTTGTTTTCAGTTCATTAACAGTTTATGATGCAGAGAACACCATTTAAAACTACTACATTTAAACTACTACAGATTTCCATTGTCATTAGAAATCCCATTCTAGAATAAACAAATGTGTATCCAAAGCAGCATCTTATACTCTGTATCAGAAAATTACATACAAATCATCTAATTAGATAAAATTGTGCCATGGAGAGAAAAAGTTTTTCTAGTGGTAGTTATTTTCTTCTGTATGAGACTTACTGACCTTTACATTAGGCTACTTCAGAAAAGAAAACAATCAAAAAATATCTAATGCCAGCCAAGAAAACATGACTTACTACTATCTCCAAATCCTACTAATGTTTATAGTGGCAGAAGAAAACAAAGCAAAACAAAACAAAACAAAGCTCCATTATGAAGAACTCTGAAGGTGTTTCTGCGATATGTACACAATAAGTTGTAATAATTTATCCTTGTCTGCCCTAAGCAAAGGGTAAGGCTGGGGGTTCAGAGAATGGGATGAATACAACGCAAAGGTGTCATGTACTCACCACATCCAGTCTAACACCTTTTTCAAATGAACTGAGATCTCTGCTTTGTTATAAATATTAAGTAAAGAGTTCTTTGATTTAAATAGATTGTATTGTGAAGCATTTTATGTATTCAAAATTTGCTTCATATGGCCTACTGACTCAGTGATAGGTCTGCATGATGATAATTCACTTTATTGCCTTTCATGATAAGAACTGCTTGATTCACCAACTTGTGCACCAATGGGACAGTTTTTAGGTCTTATAATAATAATTATCTTCTTACCCTCTGTACTGTGGGGTCGTATTTTCAAACTAATTTAATATATTCTATATTACTTCAATGATATTATGTATATTTTAAAATGACATCACAAAGGAGAAGCAATAATACGAAAAAGGAAGTGGTCAGAATTTGAATTTAAGTATTTGAACCTGAAAGTTAACCGTACTTTTATTCTTTTACAGAGACCAACTACCATTAAGAAAATACGGGTACCACAAACTTCATGTAATGTTAACATCTGTAGAGTTCATTTTCTACAGTCGGGCTCCTCTGTCTATAGAAGATAACAGACTAAACTGAAGTCTGAAGCATTGGATTGTCTAACTTCTGACTTTTATAACAAGCAGCTATAAAACTTTTCATAAGTCATTTCACTGCTGAGCACGCAATTCTGAAGCCATTAAATGAAGAAGTGGATAAGAATGCAGATTGCCAGTTCAGTTCCCTTATTGCTACTGAGTTCTGTGATTCTCTTACACTTCAATTCTCATTACTCTTATTCTCGTTTGCTATTTTTTATCATTATTACTGGCCTTAATCACAATTATTTATCTAGTCTGTCCTACTGAGTCTGTCAATTTTTAAAGTTTTTAAAATTTAGTAGTTATTTTTACTTAGTAACTGCACTCACTGCTGCTCAATTAAGTATGAATTAGTCTAATAATTATAAACATAGCATCTAATAGTCTTCATAGCATCATTTCTACCTCAAGGGTAGCTGATCAAACAGAGAAACCAAGTAATTCTGAAGAAGAAAAAAGAAGGTGATTTCAAGAACCTTTAAAGTTCATTTGGGTTGGCAAGAAATAAACCAAAAAATTTACAATGGTTCTCCTTTGGTGATAACAATACAGGTGACTTCTCTGACACTTTAATACTGTCTATATTTTTCTTTTTTCTTTTTCCTTCCTCCCTTTGCTGTTCTTTCCCCTCCTTTCAGATTTGTTTTTACAGTTTTTAGTCTACCTCTGTATGTATTATATATACATATATAATTATCTTTCAGAAGATAATTTTATTGGTCTAGAATAAATCATTAATAAAAGGTGCTGAGTGACTTTGTTCTCTTTAGCAGTCATTGAGAATTTCATCATATATACCTGAACTTCTCAGAATGTACTATTTAATGCATGCTTTGTTAATGATGAGTGTGGTTTTTCATCCACTTCAAAGAATTCATAGAATTCGTTAACAATCCTTTTAAAAATGTAGAAAATATGGCCAGATGAATTGGCACCTGCCTGGAATATCATCATTTTGGATGGCTGATAGGAGGATTGCACATGTGAGCCCAACCTAGGTGAATTAGATTTCATCTGAAAATTTAAGAGGAAAAAAAAAAATCTGGGAACATAGCTCAGTGTGAAGATCCTGGATTCAATCCTCAGTACTATGGAAGAAGAAGAAGAGAGAGACAGATAGACACACACACACACACACACACACACACACACACACACACGGGGGGGGGGCGGACAGAGATACACGGGGAGGAGAGGGGAGGAGAAAGGCATATAAGACACATATAAAGGAATTTCATGTTTAGATTTGGGTCCAAACCCACAAGCTGACTCATTATGTATATAAAACAAATACAGATGTAGTCTAAAAACTGTAAAAACAAATCTGAAATACTTCAGGACCCAAGCATGTCAAAAGAGATATTCAACCTGTGCTGACATCCATTTCATACTACAGCTTTTACAAAATATTTTCATATATAAAATATATATGATATAAATATTTTCATATATTAATATTTTCATATTAATTTCATATTTTCATATATTACAAAATATTTTCATGCAAGATATGCACACTACCCTCATTTTCTCATTTTGCAGATAATTTATTAACATCATATCTACTCAAAACAACTTCTTTGTTTTGGTGTTTTGAGACAGGGTCTCACTGTGTAGCCCAAGCTGGCCTTTAATTTACCATATCCCTGCCTCAGCTTCCTAAGTGCTAGAATTTTAGGGCATATGCTACCACCAAAGACTATTTTGAAGCTCAAACTTGACAACACATGTATGAATGTATTTCATAAACTCTCGAACTGTTTAGTGGCACATTATTATCCCTGTCTCCTTACTGCGGAGGCAGTACTTACATTCCATAATCTCCAAAATTTGGTCTAAATGTAAAATGCCACATTAAGAGAGCAGTCTTTTTCAAATGGAAAAATTTTACATTTTTTAAATAAATTGATTTCTGGCTGGGGGTTTAGCTCAGCGGCCTAAGTGCCTGCTTAGCAAGCGCAAAGTCATGAGTTCAATCCCTGGCGCACACGCACGCACACACACACACACACACACAGAATTCCAACTTAAAGATTATTAACATTTTTAACACTGTATAATATTCAATAGAATGTTAAGTTTTCTTTCTTCTTTTCAAAATAATATAAGTATCTCTCTACAGTATTAATCATGCATTCAGGAAAAAAATATTTTTTGGGGGTGAACATACTTGGGTACACTAGGTAAAAAGCACATACAGGCCTCTGATGACATGGAGCTCACAGGAAGCAAAGAAGGCAAACAAACAGAAGACAACTTGTGTGGGAACTTAAGCTTTTTGCTCCTCTGTGTATAGACGAGCTCTCTAGAATGGGGAACTAGGAGAGAGAAAACTTGAGCAAGACCTTTGCAGAAAGCCCCTCAGAGAGGATACTTGCTCTGAGATCTGAAATAAAAGCCAGGTATGCAGAACAGGCAGTACAGCGTTTTACGAAGTGTAAACAGCAGGTATGCAGACTTCAAGACAGAAAAGCAAAAAATGTGATACACTTGAAAAGACAATTTTTTTTAGTCATACATCTTTTTTTTGCAACACGGAAGAAAGTTATCAATAAGAATCAGAGCCTATATAAGCACAAAAACACAATGTAAGACAAGGGTAAACTTAAGTAATAGTTTAAAGGCTGTATTCAATTTTTCAAACTGCTATTTTTAAATTCACTCTGCTTGATTCATGCTTTTCAATGAAAATAAAACAACCTTCAAAAAATGCACAATACTCATGATTTGGGGAAGGAGAATCAGAGCCACTTTTTGAATTAAAATTAAAATCTTCAGAGGACAATGTCATTAGTGAACATCACTGACAATACTCTGATTAAGAAATAATGTTCAGAATTACAAAAGAAATAATGCAAGTCAAGCTTCTTCAATTATTCAAGAGAATTCCTATCCTAAGTAATTAGGTCTATCCTAAGAGAAAACAGTAGTTTCAGTCTAATTTAGAAGCTTTTGAAAATTAGACTATGTAATCTTACTTTGTATAGACTTTGTGACATATCTCATTTATTTTATGATCAGTGTGAATACAGATTTTTAATTACCTCAAAATATCATAAACAACAAGGTCTTTCAGCAGTAACACATTTTCCTCTTAAATCTTTAAAACTGAGCCTTCTACTAGCTTATAGATGTTATCAGCAATAACTAATATTCTGCTATGATGTAAATATTTGCTGTTATTGCTGTTATATTGTAAATATGAAATGTTCCCCTAAAGGTACATACATTTTAGGGTTTGATTACCAGTGCAGCAATGTTCAAAGATGGGACCTAGAGAAGAGAATGTAACATGAGGGTGCTACTTTATCAATCGTTTAATCTATTGATGAGTGCATAGCTGAACTAAGAGAACGAGGCCAGACAGGCCCAACAAAACAAGTAGATCACTAGGAATGGGCCTCTGAAGGGTATGTCTGGTGCCCAGCCCTTTCCTCTCTCTAGCTCTTTCTCTTTCTGCTTCCTTGCAGCCATCAGCTGAACAGCCCTGTTTCACCATTCTTTTCCACTATAATGTTCTGCCTCACCCCGCTCAGAAACAATGAGGCCAGCTGATCACGGACTGAAACCCCCAAAAGCGTGAGCCAAAAATAAATCTTTTCTCTTCATGTTGTCTATTCACATTTTGTCACAGCAAGGAAAAGCTGACTAACCCAACTACCAAAGAGAAAACAATTTAGAAAATCTGTTCATGGTAACAACATGAAAGCCTGCCTTGAAGAAATACCCTTATTGTTCACACAGAGATTCTGTAAGACACAGAGATCTATACCAACTACAGAATGAGAAACAATGACAGAGATTTTATTTCTGAGATTCCAGGTCAAATTTTATATAAGAATAAAATGAAGAAAAACTAATACCCTTCAACAATTAATTAATTGAAATATCCTGTTTTTCAAGCACTGTCATAGGCTCAAGATACAAAAGTGAGTAAAACACAACTGTTCTATGCTGTTGCAGTATATGGGTCAATGGGAGAGCCAGAATTTGATGAAAACATAAACCAGGTGGGTTGTTAGAAAATACATGTCTGAAGTGACCAAGAAGTCACCAAGAGGCAAGCACTTCCTGCAAATCGGCACCATGTGCAGGTCACTGTGGGGAGAGCCAGACACCAGCCTTTTCCTGTGAGTCAGTGCCATCTGCAGACTGAGGGAAGAGAACAAGAAGTCAAATCGGCACCATGTGCAGGTGCTGTGGGGAGAGCCAGACACCAGCCTTTTCCTGCGAGTCAGTGCCATTTGCAGACTGTGAGGGAAGAGAACAAGAAGTCACTAAGAAGCAAGCCCTCCCTGCGAATAGGCGCCATGCATGGGCTGTCCTGTGGAGAGCCAGATGCCAGCCCTTTCCAGAGTTGGTTCCATCTGTGGACTTCAGGGTAAGAGAACAAGTCACCAAGAAGCAAGCCCTCCCTGCAAAATAATGCCATGCACAGACTACTGGTGGGAGAGCCAGATGCCAGCCCTTTCCAGCACAGGGGCTGGGAAACAAAAGCCAACTCACCCTGCCCCCCACCCTGGAAGTAAGCGACCAGCTGATCTAGAAAAACACAGATTGTGATGATAACTATGGAAGTAAAATATACAATTTAATGCTTGTAGCATTTAGTGTTTCACTGACTTTGCAGGCATAAAGTTGGTAGTTTGATCACCCATTCAGAGATAACAATACGCAATGCAATATCAATGGGGAATCTCCTTCTGAAGGTGGTAGCCATTATTAATTTCCTATTATCTTGTTTTGAAGTCTTGTATCATTTTCATTATTTTGTTGGGCTGGGTTTTATTCTGTTTTGTTTTGTTTGATTTTACTATATTTGATGGCATGGGCATTTATTTCAAAGATAACAAGATATATTATATTAGTTATTCTGTGTTTACTCTTACCTTGTTTTGAAGTCCTTTGTTGCATTCATTGGTTTTTCTATTGGTTGTATTCTGTTCTGTCTTGTTTGATTTTTATTATAGCTGAAGGTATCTGCAGCTATTTTGAAGACAGCAGGAGGCATTATGGTAACCATTGTTGATTTCCTATTGTTTTTAAGTCCTGTGTCACTTACACTGGTTTGTTTTGATTGGCTTTATTTTGTTTTATTTTGCATGGTTTTACTCTTTTTAAAATAAAAATAAAAATAAGAAATACAGATCTATTGGAAACACTAAGGCACTACTGCAACAGATTGGACAATTCCAGGACATAATGGCCCTATGTAGTAAGCACTTAACTGAATTTCCAAAATTGAATATATAGACATTTTCACCAAAATAAATTCTATTACCTAAGTTTTAAATGTGTGCTTCAGAAGAAAATAGAAGGAATTAAAACTACCCAAACCTCAGATATGCCATATCTAATGACTTTTTAAAAACTGACCCTTCACTGGTGAACAGAAATGAGTCAATAAATGTTTTAAATATAGAAATTTTATGAAAAATCAGTTTATTCCTCTCCCATTAAGCATATGTTAAACAAACATTTAAAGAATATTAGTATTGATTTCCAACTGACTTGATTTGGCCAAAGCCTACACACACAGTGCCTAAAATGTCAATCTAATATGACATAATTACTGCAACAAATATATTGTTATTGCCCTGATCGATGTACTTTTAACATTTTGTAGGTTTTTTTCTTTTTTTCTATGAATAAAATGAATTTGAAAATATAAATAAATAAATACTGTCACTGGAGCATGTAATTTCTCACGAAAACCGTTAGGAAAAAGACTCCTACACTGAGATTTCAAGTAGGCATTAATCAAGCAAGAGCTAAATGGGAGAACTATGTCTTATAAGTTTATTATAAATTTATGGAATTTGTTAGACTAGATGTTATAAAATGATAAATATAGTTACTTTGGGAAATGGCCATGAATTATCAATGTACCATGGATCAAACAAATTCACATTAAAACTACCTTATCCAAGTTTGAAATCCATTCCTAACTTCCTGAACAAATAAATTTATAATGACCAGAACCAAAGCATATATATACTAAACTAAGACCAAAAATATCCCCATTTTATTTTTGCTCTTCTGAATGGCACTTTATCTCCAAATATGTTCTTCCCAGGCCAGAATCAGAAAGAAAACTTCAGGCAATACTACAGACATTTTTTGGAAAATTCTTGTGCTTTCCACATTACTTACAAATAAACACATCTTTAAGTTGCTAAATAAGTTTTCACACCTAAGGCAACAATTGGCTAATTCATTCATAGAGAGACTGATGCAATTCCAATCTAAAAATCATGCAATGGAAGATGTCTGGAAATACCTTACTGCAATAAAAGAACTGAATTCATACATTCGTATACTAATTTCATGCTTTAAGATTACTTCAATTTATGAACAGTCGAATATTTAGACATTTATAATATAGGTAAGTTTAGAACCCTTCAGTGTCTTTCAAATAATCAGTTTCTACAGTAGAACCATCCTAAATATTTATCACACAATCATACTGTTAGGATCTATTAGGTTATTTACATTTTCCCCTAAATTTTCACGACATTATTGTCACCTTTTTTTAAAAACTTTTTTTCCTTCAGTGTCGTCAGACTCTCAATTTAGAGGAAATGATATATGAATGAAAGCATTTTAACTGTGAGGCATTCTATAAATATACTGCAATTATATTAGTATTAGCTAATAATAATGTTAATATTATATTACTTTGTGTAGAGTCCTTTCTTTCCCTCAAAACAATGTAGTACTGATGAAATTATCTGGGTTATAGAATATAACCATAAAGCTTCAGATATCTGCTTCTGGAACCAACCAATAGGTGTACCACAGAAGATTACTGCTGTGATTGCCAAAACAAGTATTTTGTTATGAACTAAGATAACAGGTTTTAAATTATCTACAGTACCAGCAAATGTGTCTAAAATAAGAGCAAACACACCTGTCATATACTCCGGAAAATGTATAGGAGTATAAAATCTGCAAATTTGATTATAAGATTCTAGCAATATTTCACTGTTTGGAGACCTCTGTTATTTCCATGGTCTTGGATAAACTGAAAGGAGCAGAGTGGTGCGCTGATGATCATAGGGTAAGTCAGGAGTTACCTGTCTTATCTTTATTCAAGATGTGGGACACAAGTTTTCTTGGCTGCATGCAATGATCTCCCAAGGAAAAAAAACATGGCATGGCTGGGTTTTTTATTTTTTAAGTAAATCTGTAAACTGACTCTAAAAGCAGAACATAATCATAATCTCAATCAACTGAAGACTGATGTTAAAATCAAAAGTTTGTCAAGGGCTGAGGATATAGCTCAGCACCAGGGCACCTGCCTGGTTTGTGCAAAGTCCTGAGTTCAATTCCCAGTATCGGGGGGGGGGTGGAAGAAAGAAAGAAAAGGAAAAGAAAAAGAAAATCAAGTTTGCCAAATGGAATATTTAAATACAAGTATACGTGTACATGTACATATAAATTTGTGCGTGGGGTCAATTCCTATTTCAAACCTAAAACTCCAACCCCAAACAACCCCAATCCCAAGAGTTCTGATAAATGGGAGAGCAGTGAGCTGGGTAAATGGCAATGGACAGAAATGTTTTCTCTGAGCTAAGAATCGATTTGAGTGAGAAAATGCTTTTAACTCTTGGTTTTCATTCAGTTTGAGATACAGAAAATAACTTGTTCCAGCTTGAATTGTAGCAAAAGTTTATTTTTTAGATTTAGTGACACAGATGCCACTTTAACAAATTAGTGTGGCTTTATTCAGAAATTACATTTTAGGACCTTGTTTCAAAAGACCATGGCATAAAACATATTAGGTGCAAATGCTTCAGCCTACAAGCTCCATCACACCAGCATTTAACTGTACACTCAAACTTAACACCATTCAGAAGGAAAAAAAACAACAACAACAACAAAGGAGAGAAAGAGGAAGGGAGGAAAGAAAGAAATTCAGGAGCAAAAACAAAACAAAACAAAAAAGCTACAAGAAAGAAAACAGTGATATTCTACTAGACTGAAGGAAAAAAATACTATCATACATATCCTTTTTACTCAGGAAGAGAAAGTATCTGTAAAGCCTGTAAACCACAAGAATTCAAAGAGACACTTAACATCAATTATTTTAAAAACTACTAATCTGTTACACAGCAAAGGAAAAAAAAACTGTTTAGGTCACTTGACCAGAGGTATTATTACTTGTTTTCTTCCTTTTTCTTCCAATAAAAGGGGTGGCAGAAGCCTAATAATTTCACAAATGAAGTCAATCATTCATCTGAAGGTTATTTCTCCAAGAACTACTTCCAAGTGTTGATGCACTTTTTCTAGTCTTTAAAAAAAATGTTTGTTACTATGTTTAAGAGGTTCTAATACTTCACATAACACATATGTTTCAAAATTAGTTGTGATCAACATTACTGGCCAATGTGTACTAGTTTGTATATTCTGATGCATAAAAAGACATTTTACATCTCTAGTACTAAAAAATAAAGAACTAAGAACTTGTTTCTGGATTAAAAGAAAACTTTCCCACGCTTTCTCCCTTTCTCAATGTTCATAAAATAAAAACTATCTAAACATTAAATACATTTTGAAATGTTAAATTTTCAAAGTCTTCATTTCAAATTCCTAATGACAGCATAAAAATCTGCCTTTATATGTTTTATACATGTATGTTTGATATTAGGTAATTACTGTTAATTTTTACAGTGCAGTGAGTATTATGGTTGTTTAAAAAGAACTGCAATATACACAACTTATAAATCATAATAATCAAAATACCCCAGGAGAAGCAAGTAGAACAGATAATGAGGGTTTCATTATAACCTTCTCTCCACTTCTATACATGTTTAATATTTTTTCAAAAAATTAAAAATGTTTACAAAGTCCCACCTTGGTAACTCTAAACCTAAGCGCTCTGAGTCAAATACCATGTAAAGATGATCATTTAATTTTGGGATAGGAAGTAAGCAATACGTAATTCATGGATACACGTTATATGATGGAAGAGAAAGGCCATATTAAGGAAATTTGTTGATGAAACCATATTAGAAGTTCTGGAATTCAGAAACATACACAGTTCAAAGAAAATGATCACCTGTGAATACAAATTAAGTGAACACATGAACTAAAGAAGTTGTTATTATGCTTCTACCAATCTACAGCACTAAAAAACCTGATACAGCAATTATTTATCACTGATCCTGAATAATTATCAATTATTTATAATGATGAAGTAATTTATAATGATGAAGTAATGATGAAGTAAAATACTAGCATGCTTACAAATTCCTTTTTATGAATATTTTTCAAAAATAAATGTGTCAACAAAATCAAGATCATCTTTTAAAAAAGGGAATAGTTAGAAAAAACCATCTTAGCAAATCAGAAACAATTTAGAAAGAATCAAAGAATGCTTTCCCATCTTCCCAAAAATAACGACCAACATTCATTTCTCTCAGCAGATTTACAGACCAGATTTACCACAATAGCATCCTTTACTTCCACATTTTATTTTATTTATTTATTTATTTATTTATTTATTTATTTATTTATTTATTTTGGTGGTAATGTGGATTGAACCCAAGTTAAGTGCCTAGCCCTCTAGTTTTTATTTTGAGACAAGGGGTCACTAAATCACTAAATTGCACAGGTTGGGCTCAACAAACTTGTGCTCTTCCTACCTCAGATCCCAGAATTGTGGATTTGCAAGTATCTGCCACCATTCCTGTCCCAAATGTTTGTTATGGACAACCACAAGGATAAAATGTCTGCTTCAGAAATGTGAACAGTCCTACAAATAAATTTTATAGGGTGACTTATAATATTTAAATATGTCTATCAATGTCTCTAGTACAGTACTTTATTACTTTTCTGCAAAGAAGCTCGATTCTAATGGAGTTCCTAGTAATAGTGGTATGTGGACCACCCTGTAAGAGATGTGCCAAAGGTAAACAGATTCTCAGTGAGAGGTCTAGTCTTTTTACAATAGCATACGATCCTGAAGTTTTTCCACTAAGGATTCCTACATTTAAAATGGCATTTATTAAACATCTGAAAATACTATATCTAGGTTTTTCCTAGATGAGTTTTTTCTACTTTATTTTAGTTCCTTCATGCTAAAAAAACTAAGAACACTGCTCAAATCAAAAACTTAGGTTATAACTATGATACAGTACAGTAAATGACACATAAAAGATACTTTGATTCTATACCTTATTTGCAATTATTTGTCAAATAAGTACTGCTTTTTTGCTCTATAATTTTACCAACTGCATACATAAACTCAACTTCCTCATTTCCAACATACATAGTATTTAATACTACAGTATACCTTCTTAAAATTCTAGACGTTACACTGTCATAACAGGCTCTGGAAACAGAATACCTGCGTTTAAATCCTGGCTCCACCAGTTACCAGCAAACTGCTTAGAAATCTCTATGTTTCTGCTTCCTATCTGTGAAATAGAGACAATAATACCTAGCTTACAACTTTGTAAGGAAATTTTATTGAGTCGATATGTACAAAGCACTTAGGATAGTGCTCAGCTGGGCAAACAGTACAAGGTTTACTGATTTAGGTACCACATGGATCTATTACAAAGCACTATAAAATCTGATCAGTTGTTACAATTTATTTGCACATTATGTATCTGGTTTGATTACACTAAATGCATCACAGAGAAAAACAAAATACTTTCTTTGTGACACAACAAAGCTATAAAAATACTTGGACTGAACTACATAGTTTCATAATAATCACATTTCCAAGGTCCTACTCAAATTGTTGAGGAAGCCAGATATAATGTCATTTGTAGTTGCCTGCAGAATTCCTAGATCTAGTAAAACCCCTCAAGTAAGAAAACAAGCTACTCTTGCTTTGCAGATCTAAGGTTTATGAGGAACACAAAAACACTGTCTTTTTCAAAGAAGTATTCTAAACTTCTTGGTTGAGATTTCTAACATTTTCTCTGCATATTATTTATTCCACCATGAATGAAATTTAGTATGCCAACAAAAACTTATCATTTGCTTTATATTTCTTAAGTAAAAACCCATATAAGTTGTTATTTTCTTTAAATATACTTTTGGTTATGGTGTTTTACTGATAAATATTGTGAACCATCTGACTACATATATGCCCAAAATAAAAATAAAAAACGATTGTAGTGAACTTAAAAATTTTACAAGTGGCTGCAACAGATCTTTTAAATGCCTTTGTTAAATTACTTAAATTAGCTTATTAACTGGCAACTAACACAAACTCAATGAACTTTACACAAATACAATTTCTGAAAAGTAAATTGAATGTAAAATTTTAAACTATGCATTTACAAATTTGTTTTTACTGTATTTACATTTGGTAGGTGAGAGAGGATGGATAAAATTTAAAATATAAACTGAAAAAAATCTTATGTGTCATAAGTTTCTGTATAGATACTATTGATATATTTTCAAAGCTAGAAATATGACAATGCAAAATGTTGGAGGTAAAAAAGTTGAGTGTTTTTGTTTGTTTGCTTGTTTGTTTTGAGACAAGGTCTTGCTCTCTAGTGCAGGCTGGGCTTGAACTTGATTATGTAGCCCTGGCTGGCCTGGAACTCACGGCAATTCTCCTGCCTCAGCCTCAGGAGTGTATGGATTACGGGCATGCACCACCATGCCTGGTGAATGTTTTTATAAGATAAAAAATTCTTTAAAATAAGCACTCCTACAAGCCTCAATATAAATAAACTCCTCCTTTTGATCTACAGTTATAAAGTCATCTGGTTTAGGTTAAGTTTTTACTGTGCTTTGGTTTAGCAGAATAATTGGCCTAATATTACAAAGTGTTCATATGCCCTCGTATATATATTAGACTCTCAAGAATTCCCAGAAAAGACTGCATTTTAAAAAGGAAAAGTGATAATACATGATATGACAACTTTCCCAAATTAACATTTGAAAATGAATCAATTATATATACCATTCATATACACATCACACAGAAAACATCTAAAGGTTAACTAAGAAATAGAATTTTATAAATAGTATTTTCTTTAAAGTTTTGTTTTATAATACATGCACGTTTCTAACTACTTATAAAATTAGAATGGTAAGACAAGTAATTTTATTTTAGATATAGACAGATAAAATGAAGAGAGTATGGCCAGCAAAAGACAAAACGGACAAGACCATTTGCACTTCCTTACAGAACAGGTCAAGTATGCTGAGAGTTTATAGAAAAAAATAATCATCATTCATTTTACTATGCAAGATAAGCTACATTTCACTTATAGTTGACTGATAATCACATCAACCTATCTGATATTGCATAATTATAATTACCATTCCTACATTCACTTTAAAGTACTAAATTATTTTAAGTATATTTTGCTAAAATATATTTATATACATTCTAATTATAGTGAATCATATGATTAAATATTTTTTAAAACACTAAATATTGAGATAAGTACAGTGAAGTGAGAAAACTTATTCTTCTAACCAAATAATATATAACTACATACACACTATGTTATCTTTCTTTCTCTTTTTGTACTGGAGATCAGACTCACAACCTCATGCTTGCCAGGCAGGTGTTTATGCCACTAAGCTAAACTACCAGCCCTACACTAAGTTTTCAAGTGGGTACTTCTGTTCTTGTCTGTAATACACGATGTACCTATGGCACATCACTTGTGGTTAGCCTTGGTATTTTACTAGATAATTACACCTTATGCAAATTATATAAGTTTCATTTGGAAAACAAGAAAAGGTCTTACAATTTCAGGATAGAAAGCTATCCATTCCTTTTGTCCATCCTGGGATGGCTACTTGAACTATTTCAGGGAGATTTCAGCTGTCTTTCTAGTGGTTCTAATTGAGAAATTGAATATATAAGCATTTCTTTCAGAAATGACTCAAGTGTTGGCACAATTTAAAAAACAAAACTATAGCAATAAGCTTACATTTGCACTCTGTACTATACACAACCTATCAGTGAATCTACAGTAAGATTATTTAGGGAAATGTTTTCCCGGTTTCTTATTTTTCTTGGCTGCATATCCACTCCCAAAGAAGTGAGAAAAAACGCTGCATATCCACTCCCAAAGAAGTGAGAAAAAAACGTATGTTGGGGGATGAAAGAGCCATTTACTTGCTTCCAATGCCAGCTGGAAATCAGAAAGCACCTCTGAAGGGCAAGATGTTCAAAAAGTAAAACTATCTCCCCCCCCCCATATGGAGAATTTAACTAGAAACAAAGTCTTTAAGTAAACCCAGTATCAAAACTGGTTACTATGTAACCATAAACCCTATTGCTTGTAATATCACCTGTGTAGGATTTTAAAAGGATCAATTTCAAAGCAAAATGCAAATATTATCAATACTTGTCCAAATTATACATAGTAAGTAGCAAAGCAAAATATTTTGACAATTAGAAAAGGTAGATTCAGGCATTAAAATGGAAAAAAAAACTGTAAAAAGGGAACATAGTGACTGTATATATCTAGCACACCAATATGGAAAACTGTTAAGCATGACATGAAAACATCTTTTGAGCACATCAGAATACTTGTCAATGTGTTAAGACTCAAATCACACAAAATAGACGTTAGTTTTTATTATTCTCCCTGTATTATCTGTTAATAACTAAGTATCTGCCCTTCAGTTTCTTCTTGTATAGTTTTCATGAAAATCTAGCCCTGCTTTTTTTTCCTTTCTTTTAATTTTCCGGTAACTCTTCATTTTGCGTATTTTTTATTCCTTTGTCATGTATGAGGCACTATACTCTTGAGTTATCCTGAGCCCTTAGTGAATTCATCCATTCTCAAATTGTTTGTTTTGAACTAAATGCATACTCCTATGTGTTTTAGCTTTTTCTCCTCTCTGATAGCTAATTTAATATTTAACACTTTCTTCTTTATTTTTACTTTATTTTTTTTTATTTTTTATTTTTTATTTTTTTTCCCGAGGCTCAGGCTGGTCTCAAACTTGCAGGATCTTCTTGTGTCTACTCTAGTGTGCTACAATTGCACATGTGTGCCACACACCCAGCATATTTCACAGTCTTACTGGCATTAAGCTTTAAGATAACACTCAGCATCCCATACTGCTTGTTCTCTTTTGGAAAGATAATTTTACAAGCTTGATTATGTATCTCTATCACTGTAAACTAAAATTCAATAAAAAATTAATGACAACGTACATAATGATAGAAGAAAAGAATGTGACAAAGTAAAACGGGAACATGTAGTTATTTTTCATTAAAACTGAGTTTTAATTCAGTTTCTTCAGTCACATTAACCATAGGCACATTGATAGGCTGACGTTGCTAGTGACTACCTAACTGCAAAATAATCATTACGGTTTGGATTTAGACTTTCCCCCAAAAGCCTCATATGTTCAGAGGTGGTGCTTTCTGAAGATGACTAAATCATTCATAGTGTTGCTGCACCCATCAAGGGATTCATCCACTAACAAGTTCAGTAGCTAAATGTGTGGACAGGAGGCAGGACATGGTATAAAGAGTCACTGGGGGCAAGACACACAAGGGTATGAATTCCTCCCTGGCTCCCCGCTTTGCTCTCCACTTCCAGGGACGGGCAGCTGTTCTCTGCCCAGACCCTTCCACTGTGACACTTCTGGAGTCAGCTGACCATGGACTGAAAACCTGAACCAAAAGTAAACCTCTCCTCCTTTAAGTTATGGGTGTCAAGTATTGTGTCCCAGGGACAGGAAAGTGACAAAGACACAGTAACATTTCCACCACTGTGCAGTTTTATTAGAGCTTTAGGGCTTATTCAACATTTTTTGAGTATTCTCCATGTGCTAGGTATAGGGCTATAGAAAGTTAAGACCACTCTGCCCTATACAGTTTGTAGGAAAAAGATAAAAATATTTACAATTGCCACAGTAGAGCTAATTACATTTCTCAGTGAGCAATTTGATTTTGCAGCACTTTTCTGAATTTCAAATCAATTTGTTAAAACTGCTGTCTTCTTATCTGGCTTCTAAAATGGACCTTCTCTGCAGAGTTGGCCTTGTTCACCCAGCATTCTGATGACACAGCAAGTAATGCTGAGACTCCTAAAACTAGAAATCTCTGGGACATCAGAACCTCTTAAGTTGATGCTGGCAATCCTTTTCACTCTGGATATTTTTTCTTGGTCCCTCACAGGGGCCTCAACTGTCACTTTTGCCTCAACTGTCACTTTTGGTTTAGGGTTCCCAGCATGTGTTACACTTACAGTGACTGGCCAATTTGTAAGACAGTATCAACAAATCAGTACTTTAACTGAAGACAAGCCTCAAGAGCCAATGGAGAAGAGAAGAGAGTCACATTCTAGGCAGAAAGGGAGGCATCACAAGGATGAAAGAGAAGAGCATAAACATTAACAGAAAGATGCATAGACAGCAAGGGCTCATTGCAATATGTAGAACATACGAGGGGGCAACAGCAACAAATGAGGTGTGATGTAGCCCACTGCCAAGCAGCCTAAATGTCACCACGGTAAAGAGCTCATTCTGGGTTAGCCTTAGTGATAACTAGTTATTATTAAATAGAATACCCAGATAATTAGATCTCTATTTTCAAAAGACAAACCTGGGAAAGCAGATAGTAATAGATACATAAAGTGGAAAGAAGTCTGACCTAGTTGAATTTAATGGAGATACAGATGAGGAAACTGACTTGAGAGACATTACAGAAAAGTAATTTCCAAACTACTGACAGATTCTTTCTGGCCCAACAACAACCAAAAATATTTGCTATCCAAATTAGTGAGGAAGACAACAAGACCACTTTAGATTACACAGATCCAAAAACAAAAACCACAAGCAACCCAAAAATGTAAAAGACTGATGGAAGAAATAAAGAGCTTGAAAAGAAACAAAATCAAATGAAACAGTCCCTTCTGCCTAGAATCCAATGCCCCAAGACAACCACAGGCTAGCTGCAATCTCTCTTCAGACCTTGGCACAAGATTGCTTAGTAAATCTGTCTCTAGTCATACTACTTAAAACAGCACAACACAGGCATATTTTCAGTACTACTCAATTCCCTTCTCCCTTTCTTGCTTTATTTTTGTTACTTATCACAATTATTCTATAGATATTGCTCACTTCATGTCTGCATTCCTACTGCTTAAACATGAGCTCTGTAAGAGGGATTTGTCTGTTTCATTCCCCTATATACACCAAGCCTAAAAAAAATTTGTAGCATATAGGAAATATCCAACCAACATTTGTTGATTAAGTAAATAATGTATACAAATAAAAGGCAAAATTACTGCATATAAGCTAAGGAGTATGAATATAAAACTGTATTTAACATGGAAATTCTGCTGGCTTTTTGAGACCTAACATTAAAAATTTGTGCAACAGTAAAATACAGTTAATACTAGCACCCACTTATCTGATGGGCTTTTTCTTTGTGAGAGTAACATTTTTTAAATAATAATCACAGCACAGTGTCTACTAGACATTTATACCTTTAATCCACACACATTTTAATCTACACACAAAACAGCACTATCCTAAGTACCAGATATAGATGTAAATGAAAACTATATATACACCTATCCTCCTGAAATCTATCTATGGCCTACCAAGTAAGACTAATGAATGGATTCCAAAGTACAGTGCTACAGAGGAGGTAAATAAAGAGCCTGAGACAGAAACCAAGAGAGTGAGGGCAACCAACTTCAGATGGGGTCCAGGAAAGTATCTCCAACAACAGAAAAGCTAACAAAGCACTACATAGGCACAGTGAGCAAAGAAGCACACTGATTTAAGAGTCCTACAAAAAGACTCAGCTGTGTTCAAAGACTCAGTCCAGGGTGGGAAAGAGCTTTAAGCACATTTAAGCAACTAGGAGGAACTTGGTATAACTGAGTTGACTGAGATGATAAATGAGATGACTGAGGTAGGCAGGAGCCAAATCACACACAACCCCAAAAGGGTCGTGATAAAGATTTGTGATTTTATTCTTCAACAGAAACACTCAAGCTATTTTGAGGAACGTTAATATAGAGGAAGATGAATGGAAGTAGCACTGATTCTCCAGCATAAACACAGTATAGTCCAGCACAGACACAGATGAAGAGACATAGACACATACCAGATATACTTTGAGAAAGACTAGATATGGAGATGAGGAAAAGAATCAATGCTGACTCCAAAGATGTCTGATTTAACCACTGTCTGCCTGATGGTGCCACAGTAATTAACATAGTTCAGTATTTAGCTATTCTTAGTTACTAGAAGGATAGAACAGAGTGAGAACTAGTGATCTACAACAAAAATATGGCAGAAAATAAAAAGGCACAAAAAGAGAGTACATATCAGACCAGATTTCCCATTGAAAAACAACTATAAAGTGATACAAAATATCTCTCTTCCAACCCAAGAACCAGAACTCAAGCACCAAGATTCCTCAAAACACTGGGAGAATCCCACTGGGTTCCCCGCTGAGGTAATTACAGAAAGAAAAGAAAAGAAAAGAAAAGAAAAGAAAAGAAAAGAAAAGAAAAGAAAAAGAAACCAGCACCCCCAAGATTCTATCAGTTCCATTGGGTAGGAAAGACAAAACTGGAATTCTGTACTACCTCAGAAGCCAGACTTGAGAGTCCCACATAAAAAGAACTGGACTCAACATTCTATTCAACTTTGTCCTCCTGGAATGTGTTGAATCATAAACAACAAACACTGAAATTCAAAAAAAATCCAACAAAAAAGGTGTTACAAAGAGACTTAAAAGCTAAGCACAGCTTTCATTTATCCTCACAATATTTGAAATTCACAGCTTGCCAAGAAAAGCCACCTTGATAAATATGCCAAACTTCAACTCAGACCTTAAAAGGCCCAGGCACTAGAAGCAAGGCAAGTAGAATCTCCTGAATTCGGCAACATGCCCTGTCACTCGCTGATGAATCAAAGTAGCTGATGTTTCTCTAACTGCCTAGCACAGAACATTATATCTTACCTGGAAAAAGGACAACTACCATTCAAATCCTCTATAATTTTCCATTTTGATGTTAAAAAAAATACTACCAGGCATCCAAGAAAAAGAGATCAAATAATAAAAAACCAGAAGACACAATTAGGCCTACAGATAATCCTGGTATTGAGTTACCACACAGAAATTTTATAGCAATAACTAATATACCCAAGAAAACAGATGAGAACTTTTTTTTTTTGTACCGGGGATCAAACTAACGACCTTGTGCTTGCTAGGTAGGCACTTAAGCCACTGAGCTAAATCTCCAGCCAACAGATGAAAACTTAAAGCCACATAAATTTTAGGACTTAAAATACAAAAACTGAAATTAAAAGAACTCAGGAATTATCAGGTAGATTAGGGCTTAGGCAAACTGGACAATTAACTGGGTAAAAGAGGTCACAAGTTATAAAAGCCTATGGTAAGAGGTTGAATGAAATGTTTTCTAAAAAAGAGAACACAGAACATGAGACCCCAAATGCCAACAGGCTAGTGACTGAAAATCAGATTAATCATAAAAATCATATTTTTAATCTTTAATTTGAATCCTGTGCTATTCACAGCAGCCAGTCAGAAGATGCTATTTTCAATTCTTCATTTGCATGTGGGCACAACCAATCAAAAGACACTAAACTGGGGATTCTGGCACATGCCTGTAATCCCAGCACCCAGGAGGCTGAAGCAGGAGGCTCACTTTGAATGAGGTCAGGTTGGGCTTCATAGAAAGTTCAAGGCCAACCAAAACTACATATCAAGCCAGGCATCATGGCGTATGCCTGTAATCCCAGCACTCAGGAGGCTGAGACAGGAGGATCGTTTAGAGTTCAAGGCTACCCTGGGCTACAAAGTGAGCTATGTAGCGAGAACCTGTCTCAAAAAAAAAACCAAAAACAAACAAACAAAAAACTACATAGTAAGACCACCTCAAAACAAACAGAAGACAAAAACAAAACCAAAACACTCACCAAATGAAGAGATGCTATACTTGATCATTTACATTTGGCAAAAAGCTAAATGAGTTCTTCCATTGAGCTGTTTAAATCTGGTGCAGTCAAGTGAGTTTTTGATATAACTAATTTCCTGATGTCCTATTTACATGAGGACTTTTCAATACAAAAGAGCCCTTTCTCTCAACATTAGGTCAGTGTGAGCCTTTTACTGGTCATTCTGGCCCTGCAGAGCATACTCGTTTCCACCTTTAATTCTTTGTGTCTTGTCCAATTTTTTGTTTAGGACACTAAGAACCTAGAGACTCTACAGGACTTGCCATCTGGTAACAACTGGATACAACCGCACCTTGGACAGAGAAAACAGAAGTGAACATAAAAAAGGTCTGGTACAAAAGATCCGAACTGATACACAGGGAGAAACAGAAAGGATAAAACAGTGAAATTTATATGGGCCCTCCAAATGATATAAAGGAAATATAACTTCCAACCTGCTAGATGTCAGATAAGCTGAGTTCATGTTTCCCAAAACTGAAGAATAAATCCTAAAGAGCAATGAAGAATAGGAAAACTGTATTGGGACAGATAGCTCCTGAGACAGGAGAAGGCCCAACTGGGTTGCCAATGAGCCCACTTCTCAAAGGAGGTTTCACAGGGCAAAATCATAAGGTGAGTACACATGGGACAAACCAACCAATAAAATCACAAGTATAGCTCCTTAGGTAATGTTGATCCAATAGGGAAGCAAGTCAGATAGCAAGTGTATATGAGAAGAACAAAGACTTTTTTGGAAGAGATGAGTTAGGAGGTCATAGTCATCTACCTGGATGACTGATGTCAATCTACAGTTTATTGAACCAAGTGATACCGATTTTGGTATACTGCTTTTCTATTGGGGAGGCCTGTAGGCTTGGTCATTTCATCTTTATCTTGAAGCCTGGCCCTCAACAGATGTACCTTCAGCCACAGTTATAATGCTTTCTCATCTTCTGCACTGACTCCCTCGAGGAGTCACCCTGTCTAATGGCCTGTAATATTTCTACCTAATTTAGCTGTCTATAATAAAATGACCTAACATATACATAACTATAATAATCCCAGAAGGAAAGAAGCGAACAAATAGAAATAACAAAGAACATAAGCTAAGAAAATTTCCAAAGTGACAAAGGATGCAAGCCACTGACAGACTCAAGACATCCTACAAATTCTCAGTAAGCAGTCATGCTACAAAAACCAGATTATGATAATACCCATAAATATGGATTTTGATAAAAACATATATATCTGCCAGAATTAGACCAAAATTACAATATGGTCTTATATAGGACTTAAACAATATGGCTCTATATTTGTATGGATTATATTCATAATATATAACTAAATTTTAAAAAAATATTTCTAAGGAAAAACCAGTAATTTTATATTAAAGAATTTTAAACATGTATCATGAGAACATTTGGTCTAGACACAATGAACTTCCATCTTACTTTTGGTACATAAATGAGATATAATCTCACACTTTGACAATTTTCCTTAACAAGAACATTTTCTTCCCAGGCTAGTCATAAAACAAACCTAGTCACAGAAAATTGCCCATGGAAAAGATCATACAAATGCCACTAGATCTGAATCAATCAACAGAGAATATATATATATATATATATATATATGCCATATATGAAAACAAAAATAAAATGCCCTGAAAGCATAGAATTCTTTACAAGTCAATCAATTTGTTATACATATATTCAAAGATGTATGTTTACAGGACAATTCTACTGTATAAGAAATACTATGTACACAAGAATACCAAAATTACAAATTTAAAGAAAACTCCCTTAATTTTACCCCAACCCAAAACTCTGTTTTCTTGCCTGGCATTAGAAATTTTTTGATTCTTTTCTAAAGTAGCCTAATGTAAAAGTCAGTAAGTTAATCAGTTCTCACATAAGAGAAAATAAACTACCACTATCTGAGTAAAAAAACTATTCTTCTCCATGGCATAATTTGATCTAATTGGATGACTTGCATTTAATTTGCTGATATAGAACATAAGATGCTCCTTTGGATACACACTTGTTTATTCTTCGGAATGGGACTGATTTTAGCAATTAGACAACCAAGCTTCAATAAAATCATTTCAATCCAGAGGTTTCACAGTATATGGCAAGGATATATACAAAGGTTTTCACCTCTTCTTTACCACGCTAACAGGGTCAGCAGTGACTGCCTGCAGGAAGGTGTTAGGAAGAATCTGAAGCATTCTACTTAGGAAAATGTGTTGAGGGATGTGCATGTTTGCTCAGGTATAATGGAAGTATACAGGATGTTTATCACTCTGTCATCAGCCCCAAATTCCTATTCTAACTACTTTTCACTAGCTTTATGATCTCAAATAAGTTCCTCACCCTCTCTGAACCTAGGCTGTGAGAAAGTAAAAATGAGCTCTGTTGATATTCAGACTGTGACATCTGCAAGACACAGACAAGGCAAACAGGAGACCAACAAGTAACAAAGTTTCACCCAAGGCCACACTACTATTTCAAAATGACTAACATGATAACGCTTTTCACCAATGACTTTCCCAGGCTCCTTCATTTCTCTAGCCTTGTAAATAAAGACAGCTGAGAAACCCAATTACTAGCCTACCTCCACTTCATGCATGACAACATTCAATCCAGGAGTCTCTATACTCTCCCTCCCCTCTCATTACAATCAGTCAGCACGGTCCAAACCCTACAGGGAGCTACCCTCTGATACTCTACAGGGTTTCCCCAGCAAGGATTCTTCCTTGCTGCAAACCACTAAACCTAAATACTTTCAATATGGATGCATTCCAGATGATCTTTGCCTGGTGGGCATTAGCAGTTTCTTCAGTCATGTATCAACTATAGTTATGCAGGGTCACTGTGAGGATTAAATGAAATGCTGTAACCTAAAATGCCAAACAGCTGCTTAATAAATAACAAGTAAAAAATAAGCATTAGTTCTCATCAGCTCAAAGCAAAGTATACATGCAATTTTTTTTTTAATCAACTATGTAGTTCTTTAAAATTATGTATCTTGGTAGCTGCAGTTCCAACCACTTGGGGAGCTAAGGTAAGAGGGTAGTCAATGCCAGCCTGAGCAACATAGTGAGACCTTCTCTCAAAAAAACATATTTACGTGCACCAGACCCAGGGTTTAATCCCCAGCCCCAAATATAACAAACCACTATATATGCAAAACACAGCTAAGAGCCAAAAACTAAGCTCCCAAAACAGACAGAACTCTAAGTAAACTGAATACAGTCAAGTCCATGAAATAAAGACAATGGTGCATGACATTTTTTTTACTCTACTGTGGAGCAACTCCAGACATGTGCTCTACTCTTAACATGCCTACATTAGAAAGCTAATTTCTGCACCCACAGCAAACAAGAATTCGCAACTGTGAACAAAGAAAGCAGATATACTGGCCATAGGGAGAAATAAGAGCTCAGCAAGTTCTGTCAGAAGACAGAGAAACTATAAATAAATACCAAACACAAATTAAAATGCTCAGAAATATTAGTCGATTACTACGGTGGCTTCTAAATTTTTAAAGTGAGCATCCTAATTACAAAATACATGATCACATACCTCCATTTGTGTATATTTGTTTATCAATCATACTCTATATGTATTATGGAATACACACTAAGAATTAAAAGATAAAAATATTTTGACACTTGCTTTAAAGGCTGCCATATACCACATCTGAAAAACCTAGCTTACAAAGATACATAGGTAGATCCACTAGAAGAATATGTTACTTCCTAGCCTACTAAATCATGATACTACTTTTGTCACTGAACATGCAAAAGATTTTGTCAGCTACTCAATGTCAATGTTACTGAAGTCAGTTTTCCTGATGTCAAATTTTTTTGCTAACTAAACAACATTTTGCCTTTTTAAGTTTCCAATGAATGGGCCAAAAGTCCATTGAAATTTTTTGCAAGGAAGTCTTTTCAACAGACTGGAAATACATAAACATGCTTTCAAAATATACTTTCCATAACATTATAGTTTCTTCTGAAAAGCAGGTATTTTCTCTCTTAGGATTTAAAATGCCAATTCTGCCACAGAGACAACTTAGTGTTTATTTTCCTAGAGACATCTGATACAGCTTACTAATTTTAGCCTTTTGCCAGTATTTGGAACTACTGTCTTTTGTAATAAAAACATGTAATGTATAAACTCTTCAAACTCTATTTCTGTCATCTCAATATTAAGTATCACAGATTCACTTTTACATTGCTTTGTTTTGTTTTGTTGTCTTTTTGGGACAGGGTTTCACTGTATAGTTCAGGCTGGCCTTGAACTCACTTTGTAGCTCAGGCTAGCCTCCAACTTGCAGTGATCCTCCTGCCTCAGTCACCAGAGTGCTGGGATTACAGGCATGTGCCACTACGGTGGCTTTACTTTTAAGTGTTTTCCAAAGTAACTCTATACTATAATAGAAAAATTGCAAAAACTGAGAAAATCAGTGCTGCTACAAAGTCTCTAGGTTACAGCAAACCACAGGCACTGTGACCACCTATCTGAATGTAGATCTAGAAAAGCCTCAAATCCAATCCATACATTAATACAAAGCTTACCCCTTCCTTTTGGGGCACACGTACACCAAAGAAGTTTTAATGAGGTGTGTTCTTCCAGCTCAATTCACCTGCCTCACCTCACTTTATATGAATTATTGATCTAGTAAAACAGCAAAGCTTTAGTGACAAAGTTCTCACAATTATAGTTGATAGAATAGTAGCACTACATTCATTGCACAGGCATACAGTAAACACTCACTGACTAGAATCATTATTCAAATGGTGGCTCCACATCACCAAAAGTAAGTTAAACTATGCATAGTATGTTCTATCTAACTATGTAAGATAAAAATCCAAAGTTGTTAGATTGAAGTATTTCAAAACACAACTTTCTTCAAAAAATTTACTGATTCACATTACACAACATATTCAAGTAAAACAAATCAGAGAAAGAGATGTACTAGTTGTTAAATCATACACATATATGCAAACAGCATTTAATCTACCTGTAAACTTCACAAACCTGACAACCTAAACTTGAAATAAAAAAAAATCTAGTGAAAAAAAAAAAGTAGAAAGTAACAAGGAAAGTTTTTTGGCATTAAATATCAGCATACTTTTCTCAAACCTAAAGATTTTCTATTCTCTAGATCTTTTTCTAGCATGTAATTTTTTGGGTATATTTTACATGTCATTTTACTTTAACTTGGAAAAGTGATAAAAGTTCACTTTGAAAGGAAATTCATTTTAGTAATTTCCTGTCCACAAGAGGGCTCCAATATTTCTTTCATGAATGGAAGAGATAATAAAAATTATAATATTCTAGTATTAAAAAAATAAAATGTACTGAAAAAATAAAATGAAAAACCCTGAATTGTCATGATCTCATTTAAACTCAGACTACAAATCGTCACATCTGCAACAATTTCTACATGAATCATTTTTAAAGATTCAGGGTTTTTAACAGTTTCATCAACTAAAATATTTCAAATATCAATGCTTTGCCATTGTCTTCAATCTCTTACTTAGGCAGAGTTTTCAATGTAGTAGGTATCATAAGTACTATTTAGTCTAATGTCCTAAATAGTATGCCAAGTGTAAAAAACATTTACAAATACAAGAATGTCTCTTGATAACATTCCCAATAATTTTTCCAGTCTAAGAAAGCGAACATACTACCTTGTCCACCCAGTCCTAGGTTTTAACACTGACAATAACTATTTTCTTGACCAAAACCTATACTTGTTAACATAAATTATGCTACAATTATACACAACAAAGACTGCCCTATCTTAAACTATGATGTTGATTTTAAACAATAAAGGAAATGCATCACTTAAATACAATGTACTAGAGTGATTTTCTGTTTAAACATTTTTAAAATTTTTAAAGCAAATATTACTACACTAAGATATTAGTAAATCTATTTCAAACTCAACAACTCTTAACAAAAAGAAAAACCAGCATCTCGTTTAAGCATATTTATAACACTTACAAGACATATAGTACAGAATGGTGACTGGAAAAATACCAAGGGAAAACTATTTTCTTAAGAATACAGCAAATCTATTCATTAAAGGTACCATTACCCCTTCAAAAAATCTAAATTTGGATTTAAAAAATTAAACTCCTTCTGATAAATACAAAACTATTGAATATTTTAAAATAAATTTTAAATGTGAGTTCTAGTTACCAAATAAAAAGCAACGCTAAAAAATCAATTTTAAAGTGAGTCACAATCACAGCCATAAGACTACTAGAAACATCAATCGATTTAACAATTACTATAGCTCAAGAAAGAATTACTGCTAATGAAAACATGACAGGGGTTTTAACTTCACTGCCCCACCTCATCTCCTGGATTGGATTTTCCTACAGCTGACAAGCACCATTAAAATGTAAAAGAGCATAACATTTGTTTCTAAATGGTACAGGCTAGCTGTCAACTCTCAGCTAAAAATTTTACCGGACCTGGCAAAAATGTATGTGTTCATACTTGCAAGTTTACAGGGGTATAACTATGTATCCAAATCAATTGAGAGTTATATTGCAAGGGAAATATTAGTTATGGAAAAGATGTGGGAGTGGTGAGACTAGCTTTTCAAATTACCAGTGGTAAATTGTTCTCATTTTGTCATGAACATACACTCAAATTAACTGTCAATTGTTGGTACAAAGAGTTTCATAAATATGAAGCATTTAACCAACAACTTTTAACAAGGCTTTATATTCTCAAAAGTTTGGAATTCTAAGCATATATCAAAAGAAGGCACTTCTTAAGTAAAAGTGCAATGTAAGTAATAGCAAATGAAGGTTTAAAAAGCCCTCAAAAAGAAAAAATTTTAACCTCCAAGAAGTTGGACATGAGACATAAAAAAAAAAAAAAATACTCAACACTCAACCCTGTAACTTCTGCTGCACCTCGGCACATACTGTGAAACAGCATTATCTGGGCATTATATGTTATTACATAATACTACTTTGCCCTTGCATATCACCTTTAATCAAGGGATCTCAAAGCACCACAGAAACATCAAGGCCTCATCATACAGTGTAAAACGGTTAAGTTGTTAGATTTTATAACTGAAGCTATAAAAAAACCTTGTCCCTACTTCCCAGTCTCCAGGATCCCTGCCTCCGAAACAATATTCCCCCAAATCGCCTCAGTTTGTGACCGTTGTTATGTACATCCCAGTTCTTCCTCATCATCAGGCCTAAAGAAAGCAGTGTCACTATTTTAATGTCACAAATCTATTTGATTACAACTTCTGGGATGTAATAAATGCTACGAAGGTGAACACATCTCGCCCTGTGCATGATGCTATAAAATGGAGGCTTAGAGGGAGCAAGTCTCTGCCAGAGGCGATAAGCTGAGTGATCACTCACCGAACAGGGGAAATAGCATTTCCAAGCTCTGTCTAGATAGTTCTGCTGGCAACTTCAGGAGCAGTGTAGAGGAAGCTATGTCAGCCACTCTTACCAACTAGGAGATTATAGGAGTGCGTGCAAGGAAACTCTAAAGGGACGAGGCACGAGTTTGAAGACTCAGGAAGGAGAAGTGTAAAGTTGCAGCGTTACCCCACCAGACACGGAACACTGTGGTTCCTTTGCATTTAAATAGCACATTAAATGGGAAATCAAGTGTAAGCACAGTGTCTTTAAAACAAGGTCAAAAATCTGTCGTCTAGGCTCCTCTAATTTCCCGCATTTTAAAATCTGTAAAGGAGATTTCCTCCTATAGAGACACTTGACATTTTAAAATTTAATCAGCAGCAAGGTTCAATTTTTTTTTAGTGGAATACACAAAAGCTGAAATGTCAACGTGACCTAAGTGAGCATAATTACATTAATTTCAATTCTTCCATAAACAGGATTATTCATCTTCCTGTTAACTGCATTTTGTTTGTCCTCAGGACTGCAAAGTGTAACACCACACTCTCACACCCCTCCCCCAGCATTATAAGGCCACACAGTAACTGTTAGTCAACACTCTCACAACCTTCACCTTTGGAAACTAAAGGAAAATCGTCGATAAACAAGGTTACTTTCGTTTCAGTTCTCCACACCCGGGGATCCAGACGCATTAACATGTTTCATTCGCTTGTCAAAGTCTAGCACATATAGTACTAAATATTTTTCACTAAAAGTCCCTGGAAAATATCGAAATATTTATGTATTTGTGAACATTCCAAAACACCTTCATGTTTCTGTTGCATTTGTTCATCTAAACATTTCGAAGAGCTCGCAGCAAATTCTAGCATACTTTTTTGGAAGACAAAGGCATTCTGGCTCTCAAAAACATCAACTGTGTGCCATCACACAAATGATCTCGCCTCTGTCATGGTCAAGAGCCTCGCTTCCCGGTCTTCCTTTGCAGCGAGCATAGACGCCGGTTCTCAGCTCTGCCCACCTCACTGACATCTTCCGAAGCGTTAAAACACAAGTGTGGAAAGCCTTCTAGCAAAAGGGATGTTTCCTCCACTTCGAACCCTGCCACACGTCCCTTCTTCCCCCATGGCCTTCAGTGCCTTAGAACACACAGGCAAACGAGAAAATCCCTATTAAAAACATACTTTTTTTTTTTTTTTGGTAGGGGCAGGGGGCGCAGAAGCGCCAACTTCTCCAAACCTTCCGGCACAGTGGCTTTCGACAGTCCCCCGCAAACCTTCACGCCGCGGTCCCTTCCGATTAAACAGGACTGGAAACCACAATCAAATCAAAGAGTGTCACAACTTATCGCTCACTTACCATATCCGCCGGGACATTGCTGGACATCTTGTCGTTCGGATATATGCCCAGCTGTCTGTGCAGAAAACCAAAACGAGCAGAAGCCGTCAAGCTGCAGAAGTGAACCTTCGCACTTGTGATCGGTTCTCGCTGTGCTTTCCGAAATGACACTAAGTTCTTTCAGAGCTCGAGCGCCCGCCCGGCCGAGGCTCGGATGCGAAGAGGAACAATCCCCGGGCGCCGCGCGGCCGGAGCCTGGGGAACTAACTCTTGGAGCGCCGCGGCGGCCCTGTCGCCGTCGTCAGCAGCAGCAGCAGCGGCGGCAGCAGCAGCAGTCAGTGGCAGCTCCGGGACCGGCCGCGCCAGGTGGACAGAGCCGAGTGACACACAGACATGGAGCGGGGTGGGAGGGGGTTAAATCCGCCTTCCTCCTCTCCCGGCCCCGGCAGTGATTCACACTCGCTCCCGAGTCAGGTCCTCATTAAGCAGGAGAAAAATGCCTTGGCGTGGAAGTACACAGATAACTATGTGGCCACACATCGACGCACGGACGGACGGACGGACGGACGGCCCGTGAGCCCGCAGAGGCGGCCGAGCCGCGCCGGCGCCGTCCGAGCACCCAGCCCGCGAGCCGCGCGGAAAACGGCTCAGCTCCTGGCGCCGCCGCCGGGGCTGAGAGCCTGGCCGCGGAGAGCCGCGCTCAAGGGCATCGAACTCCTCGGGAGCCGAAGCTGAAAGCCGGGTGCGGCGAGCCGGGGGGACCCCCACGGCCCTCGGGGCTCAGGCTGCGGGCACCTCCGGGCTGCGGCGGGGGTCCCGGGGCATCTTCTCGGGCTGCTCGGCGTCCCTCCGCCGCCTCCGCCTTCCTCGCCTCCCCAGCCTCGAGAGCGCCGGCGTCGCCGACTTCGGCTGCTCCCGGAAACGGCCGGGTCCTCCCTCTCCTCAGCGGGGAATGGCTCCCTCTCAGAGCTTTGTTTCTCTCTTCCTCCTCCTCCACTTAGCAGTCCCACACGCCGCGAACGCCTCCTGTCATCGCCCCTCAAGCCAACATGGCGGCGGCTGCCTGAGTGAGTAAGGGACCGGAGGGTAGAGAGCGCCCCCACCCCACGGCCGCCGCCCCCGCCCCCGCCCTTGCTCCTCGCCTCTCTCACTCCCTCCCTCCCTCGGCGGACACGAGTGCGTCACTACGGAGACCACCGTCAAGCATCACGGGAAATGTAGTCCACGCAAGTGGGGGGAAGGGGCAACCGAGTGCATCCTCGCTTAAAACCACGCCCCCTAGCAACCGTTGCTAGGAAAGGAAAGCTCCCTTTTTCTGCTTTTATCTCCGCTGCTGCCCAGGAGTTAGGTGATACCTGCTACTAAGAGTGCTGTGATCATACTAATTGTGGTGGGAAAATAATTCTGCTCGGAGAAATTCACTCCAAGTATGCCTCCAAGCAGAAGCATTCATTTTAATTACAGTACACACCTCCACATCCTGCAATCTCAAACCATTTTGTAGAGTGATTTAATCTAGGTCTCCTCAACATTACATTTTGAAGATCAGAAGCAATTATTGATTTCCAATAAGGTCATAGAAGTTCAACAAAAACAAGAATCTCATTAAGCAGTGAAAATGTTTGAACATATGTTTCTTGACGATCCAGGACCAATAAAACTAAGATTGAGTTAATCGAATTCACCAAAAATTGTATTAGATGCAATCATGTTATCATGCCAAATCTGTATCAGGAAATATTTACTAAAAACTACATGTGGATTCACCAGTTTTCCAGGCAAGCCTCTCAATTCTGTTTGACTCATAATGTAATTGAATTGGGAGACTAAAGTAAGAGATATTATCATTATTGAGAGGGTTAGGTGAAAAATACGTTTACCCCAGATTTAGGAAGAGAATACACAAGCCACAAACGTCTGTTTGAATCCTTGTTCATAGCTGTCTTAGTCTTGGGAATGGCAGTCTTAGTAAACCACCTGTATAAAACACCAGTGGATTTAGCATCTGAAAGCCACCTCTACAACCTATAGCTATGTGATCTCATGTGTAAAATAGTCTTGCCTATCTTCTAGGGCTAAAGTATGGGCATTTGTGAGGATTCATTCATGCAAGAGAAATAAGTCACTTTGTAAATAGCAGTGCATCATCTGAAGTGAAATGTTACTACTCGTTCTCTTATTCGGCATACAAATGTGCCAAGCATCTGCTAGGCACGAGGAGTTTAAAAATGAATGATCTAGTCACCATCCTCGGAACACTGGTTGTCTGGGAGCCTGTGTCATTCTGCACAGCAATCTTTTTGGCCATGTTTGTCTCATCCAGTGGAAAGCTACAGACATTTAGAGACCTGCATCTTGACTGGCCTGGCTGTAGGCATTCCAAGCGCTTCTAGGGGCCTATGTCACCCCAAGGAAGACAGATCGAATCACCAGACTCCAAAGGGCACAAGATGAGGCCCAGACTCAGCAACCAGGATTAGATCTCAGTATGTGTCTAGTTATTTCTGAAATCTGTAGTGACATGATTTTCCACAGCCTTTGGTCTCTTACTCCATGTTTAGCAGCTACAGAACCCCTGCTCTCTCCTAGCCCTCTGGGAAATTAGGGCTTTGGAAATGCTTTGAGCCATGGATTTAAAAGGAACACTGGAACACTTTTTTTTTCTAGCAATAGGAATGAAAGCCAGGGGGCCTCTACTACTCAGCTACACCCTCAGTTCTTTTTATTTTGACACGGTTGCATGAAGTTGTCCAGGCTTGAACTTGGGATTTTCCTGCCTCAGCCTCCTGAGTAGTTAGGATTATTATGGGTATGCACTACCACCCCTGGCGACTGGAACACATTTTGAAAGCACCCACTGACTAAATTAGTCCCCCACCCTATCCAACTCCAACTTTTTTCCAGTGAATGAACTAGCCATGGCTCTACTGGGAATAAGTACTTTTGGAAGCAAGAAGGAAAGAAGCGAAAGATGAAAGGACTTATCAAAGCACCCACCCCCTCCCCCTCTGCTGTTTTCCATCAGACCCATGGCCAGGGATGTTACGGTCCCCACTGCCAGCCCAAGGCCTTCACATTACTGCCACCTGACCCTGCTGTTTGTTACCCATTATCACTGCCACCTCTGCAAAAGTCACTGCACCTTGCTGTGTTTCCAATTACTCCCCAGGAGAAGCTAAGACATTACTCTTAATAAAACTCATTATAACTCTTCCCTGACATAGTGAAGTCATGAGGGAATATTGTCGAAAGCTGAAAATGTTTCTACAATCCTCTCTTTACTCTGTGCTCTCCACCTCAGGAGGATGAGATTGGAGGCTGCAAAAAGGAGCCCAGCTGTCCACAGCAGGGAAGGGCAACATCTTCTCCTACCAGGAGCCTATTGTCAGCATCAGTTGGAAGGAAATGAATGACACAGAATTTTCATTTTTTATTATGGGGAAAAAAGTAACTTCACAAGAAATCAAAACCTCCCTCTGCCCCAAATTGGTTGTGTGACATTTGCTGAGACATTTTGTACTTCCTGAGCCTCGGCTTTTTTTCATCTGAGGAGCTTGAACTAAATAAATCTCTAAGGACCCTTCTAAGACATGATTGTATCAAGTCCTAAAAAGTAAAGCATGGTAGGTATCTATGACCTGTTAAAAATATCTTCCTTGGGCTGGGGATTTGGCTCAGTGGTTCAAGCACTTGCTTGGTAAGCGCAAGGTCATGAGTTCGATCCCTGATACCAAAAAAAAAAAAAAAAAAAAATCTTTCTCAGTGAGGCATTGTCACATATACTAAAATCCCAGCACTCCAGGAAGCTGAGGCAGAAAGATTGCAAAGTCAAGCCACTATGGACAATTTAGCAATTTAAAAAGACCCTGTCTCAAAATTAAAAAATTTAAACAGGGTTGGGACTATAGCTTAGAGCAAAGGCTTCCGGGTGCAATCATGTGTATGAAAGAGCTTTTATAAAGGGGTAAGAATGTAACAAAATTAGATTATGGCATGCTTGCACAACAGTATTTTAGAAATCACTGAATTGTGTACTTTAAACAGATGATTTTTTAAAAATGCGTATAACATAAAATTTACTGTCTTAATCTGTGTTGGTGTGCAGTTCAGTGATGTTAACCACATTTGCAGTGCTGTGGAACTGTCCCCAAGATCCATCCATATAACTCTTTACATCTTGCAAAACTGAAACTTTGTACTCATTAAACTGTGGCTACTTCCTCCACCTGAACCTCCATTCTGCTTTCTGTTTCTACATTTCTAATATACATTTCTATATTAGGTACCTCATATGGGTGGAACTGTGCAATATTTGTCTTCTTGAAGCTTGCTTATTAGCATAAAGTCGTCAAAGGTCATCCCTGTTGTAGCACATGTCAAAACGTCCTTCACATTTTTAAGGCTGAATGCTATTCCATTGAATGGATGTCCATGGACAAACACTTGAATTGCTTTGCCTTTGAACTATTGAGAAATTGTAAGAATGCTTCACAAATATCCCCCCATCTGCCACATAAACAGTTTAAAATAATTCTCCTCATAGAATTGTTAAGTGTCTTCTAAAGGAAAGTCATGAATTTAAACTACACAGAAGCATTACTTTCTGTGAAACCAGTAACCTTTTATCAGGTAATATCCCAGTCAATTATCTCATTATGCCATCCACTGTCATTTGCAAAAGATCAGGGAGCAAGAAAATGCCACAAGAGGCAGAGAAAGGCTGCTACAATGCTTGGAGGAGTGGAAATCCCTTGAATACACCCTGAACTGCCAAGGAAAGGGTTAGGCCTTGAAAAGGATTTTGATCTTGGCATACTCTTCTTCCTGGTTTTGCCCTGGTCTGGTCTGCAGATCCCCAGAACCCCAGGTGCAGTCTGGAAGTTTTCATTAAAGAGTAGCCAGGACCCTTTGTGGCTCAGGGACAGGCCTCCATATGAAGATAATCACAATCTGGGCCATATCTGAAGTTCTTTGTTGGTTGTTTTTTCTTTGGTTCCAGCCAGTGTAAGGATCACTTCAGAGAGTCACTATGTGAAATTATACTATAATGTAGGTGTGGTGGCTCACATCTGTAATCCCAGTATTCTGGAAGGCAGAGGCAAGAAGATTGTAAGTCTGAGTCCAGCCTGGAAAAGTTAGTGACTTAGTAAGATGCTGTTTCAAAATTTAAAAAATAATTTAAAAAAAATGCCTGGGGATATAGTTTAATGCAAAGACCCTGGGTTCTATACCACAAATAAATAAATCATAGTATGCCTATGCAACCTGACAAGTGACCCAAAGCATACAGACAGAGGTACTCTTAGCATTCAAAACCCTTTTTCCATCTTATTATTAAAAAAAAATCTCATCAAGAGAGTTTCTAGCTCAAAACTTTTCAGTGGCTCCCATTGCTACTAGAGTAAACACAAACTGCTTAGTCTAAATTACAGCCTTTGGGTATTTGGCTCCGGTTCTGCCTCCTGCCCTTTCCTGACCCTATCTTGCTCCAAATGCCAAGCAGTCACCTGGACCTGAGTTGCTTCCCCTCTCTCTACCCCTCCACCTCGAGTCCAAGCCAAGGTGTTCCCACTCTTGTTTACCTGGACTTCTCTTGCCTTAATACCTCATAACTCAAGGCTCAGCTGTCTGTGTCTCCTATGTACTTTCTAAGTGTCTAACACTTATTCAACAAAAAGGCTCATCACCTGGTATTTTCATTTCCACCTTACTTCTTTGTATCTCTTAGTAGATTGAATAAAGAAAGGAGGAACCTCCTGGGATAGACTGGGACCACACTAGGGACAGGTCACTATCTTCCTAGGTAGATGCAGTGGAGGTGGGGGGCAGTGTCATGTGACTATTCCTTAAACCACCGATCCTGTGGCCAAAGGTCACCTTTATGTGCAAATGTGTAGATTGAACTGTCTAGGTCTGCATAAACCACCAGAAAAGTTCTAGTGTTTTATCTCCTACTGATGCCTCATGATAGCTCTTTCCCAGACCTTATTCCACTTTCACCCACACTACAGAGACTTCGAATCTTCTGATGCTGGAGCTGGAAGGAAGCTCAGAAATGGTACCATCTGCATCATCTTCTTTTCTAAAATGAGAAAAATGAGCATTTCTTGAGAAACAGCCACACTTGCTTTATAACTTTCAAAAGTACATGAGAATGAGTTTCTAAGATGTTTCAAGAAACAAAAAGACAATGATTCCTGACAGAATTATGTAATCGTTGAATTATTACATAATTTTATGTTCAATCATGACAAGTAGGCCAAAGAAGCACAGACTATATTATCAAATTGACATCATCAATCATAAGCATTATTCTTCATGGTTTTCCTGTCATCAACATCAGCCCACACTTATAGGATTATTCAAAGAAAAAAATATTTTTTAATGTCTAAAGCAATAAAATGCTATTCAAAAAATTTTTAATATTTAACCGAAAAGCACAAAAAATCAAGAAATGTCTCCAAAACCTCAAGCTTGCTGTTGATGGCTTTGACTCTGTCAGGCAGGTCACCATGCTCAGGTCATAGCTGCGGCCTGGAAAAAGTCTCTATCACTGCTGGTTTTTGGTGGGGTAGGCTTTATTGTGCAAGTGTCCTTGTGCTTGGATTTCATGACCAGTTTGCTGGACTGAATAGCCCACTTAGCATGTTCCTCCTCCAGCATGCTTCCTAGACACATCAGGAAAGAGCTGGGGGCCTTCCTGCTTTACAGCAGTAGCAATAATGTACAGAACTGATCACGCTGCCTGACTTGGCGTCTAGTCCAGCACACCAGGAGCCTTCATAGCAGATTACCCACTCAGTTTTTTGGGAGAATTTAGACATGATTAATTTATCACAATGACAACCTTTAACTTAATACCACAGAGAAAAAGGAAGCCTACAATGAACTTAAATAGACTGAAGAAAGAAATAAGTTAGTGGGAATGTAGGCCCTGCATTCAGATCGTAAAAGCTGGGGTAAATTCTAATTAACTTCACCTATTAAAAAAGATGGGGGAGGTGGGTAGGAATAATAAAACTAAAAATAGAAAAATGCATACGTACATCAAACCATAAATTTAACACTTAAAACTTAGAACATCTTTCTAGCACATCATAAGCTCTCCATTAGCTACCAGTGTAATTATCCTAATGAAATGAGATGCTACTATTGCCTTGAGCTAGGAACACTACTGAGCCAGCTACTCTTAGAGCATGAGTTTTCAGGTGTTTGTTTAGCCTCAGCTCAGACCCGTCCCCTTGCCTTACAGAGACCATGGGACCATATGTAGGAAAATTTGGCTCTGCAGATACCACCAGAGTAAAGCAAACTGGATCTAGAAATTTAAATCCCAAACTGTGACCATATGATCATTTACTTTACAGAAAAAAGGGTTCGAATAAGGAATCTGACAATTGTGTGCCCATTCTCTTACCTGCTGGCATCCAGGCTTATTCTTACCTCATCTTACTCAAGCTCTAGGAAAACCTGATTCCCCTTCCCCTTCAAGTCCCAGCCCTCCTCCTGCCTAGAAGTCACCCAGAAACTTCTTCCAACAAACAATCGTTCCTCATATACTATCGCTTCTCCCTTCCATGGTTCTTCTACTTGGGGTTAACTGTGTACTATATGATGCAAACCAAGAAAGCATAGAGGATAGGCCTCATTAGTAATAAATATGCAAGGGAAACCCCAGCTAACCTGGGGCTAGGACAGGCAAAACAATCTGCTTGCAATGGAGGCACGCTGAAATCTCTCCCATCTTAAACCAACCGCTCTCAGTTCTCAGTTCTTCAACTCCTACCCTCTCTTGTCTCTTCCCTGAACATTACGCTGCTTCCAAGTTCAGTCACTTATCTGTGGGTTCCACTTCTGCAGGTTCCACTTGCATGGATTCAACTAACTGCAGATAGAAAACATTTTTAAAGTGAAACATTTGCATCCCTGCTGAACACACAGCAGTTGTCCTTGTTCCATAGTCAATATAGTCTAACAACTATTCACATTGTTTTAGGATAAGTCATCTGGAGATATTTGAAGTCCACAGGAATGTGTAGATTCTAAGCAAACACTATGGCATTTTATAGAAGGCACTTGGTCTTCTGACTTGCTATCTGTGGAGATCCTGGAAACCATTCCCATGAGTACTGCAGGATGACTGTATATGAGACTGTATCCCATATATAATGCTTAGCCCTCACATCTGGCAGTGCTGACATACATGACACAATTCTAGGGGTGGTTCCTACAGTCATGGATGTGAATGGTGCCCTTGGAGTTGTGCAATGAACATTCATCAAGAAGTTGTGCAATGAACATTCATAGATGGGGACCTTGTCCAGTTCAGGGTAGCATCCTATTACCCAACTCTCAAGCTAAGATTTTCAAGAGATGAATTTCAAGGACTCCTTTCAGGTCTTGTCAGCCTTGACCAATGCTCTCATTCCTGGACACCACAGGCCACGCCCTCAACTGTGAATGGGTTCTAGAGACTGGATTCCAGCTCTGCCAATCATCAGTACTGTGGGCGTGCTTACTTAATGTGGGTAATGTGTTAGCCTCTCAACCATGAAATATCTACTTTATGGGGTCATTGTGAGGTCCAGAGCAAATAGGATTTGTAAAGCACTTAGCACAGTGCCTGATAGATATGACACTTTAGAGATACTTGAGGTCACTGTTATTTAAAAATGATACACTGTCTTCTACAAGATCACCCTCCCCAGGTTTTCTGATTATGTCTTTGTTCCCGCTCCATCTTCTTCACGCATTCCCATACCATACGTGATCCTTAAGTGTTAATATTCCCCAGGTAGCTGATTCTGGTCTCTCTTTTATCCCCTTTTTATTTTAAAGGGAAAAAAACAGTAAAAACAATGGCACAAAATTCAAAACAAGATAGCACATTGTGTATTGTTATCTTCAAAGTAGTTGCTCAGACTACAAGATATTGGCATGAAAAACTGATCAAACAATATAAACACAATACTTTTTTTTCAATGAACTAATAGCAAGTAGTAGTATAGCAATCTTAACTATTTTGTGTATTTATTTATTTTTATTTTTCCTTTCCTGCCTTCCTTCCTTTCCCCTTTCTCCCATCCCAGTTTCTCTTTCCTTTTGAACAGTTTCTTCTCCTATCTATTGTACATTTGGGATATTATTTACTCTGCCTGCTTCGTATACAAGGGAGACAATACAATGTTTATGCGTGTGAGTCTGATTTATGTCACTTATGAATATGGTCTCAAGCTGCATTCATTTACCTATAAATGCCTCAAGTTTATCCTTCTTTATAGCTGAGTAGTAATCAATTGAATAAAAATACCACATCTTTTTCATCCATTCCTCAGTTGATGGGCATTCAAGTTGTTTCCAATATTTAGTGATTACAAATTATACTGCTATAAATATGGGTGCACATATATCACTATAGTATGATCTTTTTAATTCTTCTGGGAAATACCCAGAAAGAAAATAGCTAAGCTGAATGGGGCCTCTAATCCTAGTTTTTTGAGGAATCTCCACACTGATTTCCACAGTGGTTGTACCAGTCTACACTCCCACCAGCAGTGGAGAAGAGCTCCTTTTTTTTTCCACAGCCCCTCCAGCATTTGTTATATATTGATTTCTTGATGATACTCATTCTTTTAAGTGTGAGATGGAATCTCAGTATTAGTTCAATTTGCATCTCTTGAGTGACCAATGATGTTGAACATTTTTTCATATATTTATTTGCCATTTGTTTTTCTTTATCTAAAAAGTGTGTATTCATCTCAGCTGCCCACATTTTGGATTGAGTCTTTGAATTTGGGGGAAACTGATTTTTTTTTCAATTCTTTATATGTTCTAGATGTAAGCCCTTTGTCTGAGGGACAGTTGGCTAAAATGTTTTCCCACTCCGTAGGTTTTCTATTCATTCTGTTGGTGATTTCTTTAGATGTGCAAAAAATCTTTTAATAAGATACAATTCCAGTTATTGATTCTTTGAAGTGTTTCCTGTGCTGTTTGGGTTTTGTTTATGAAGTCTCTGCTTACCACTATGTCTTCAAGGTTTCTACTTTGGCTTCCAGTTTATTTAGTGTTTCTGTTTTAATATGCAGATATTTGATCCATTTTGACATTAGTTTAGTGCATGGTGATAGGCATAGGTCTAGTTTTAGTTTTTGGCATGTTGAAAGCCAGTTTTTCCAGCACCATTTATTAAAGAGGCTGTCTTTCTCCCAGTGAATATGTTTGGCCCCTTTGTCAAAGATAAGGTAGCTGAGTATGTTTGTAGTTATGTCTATGTCCTTTATTCTGTCCCACTGATACTCAAGCCTGTTTTTTTTGCCAGTACCATGTTGATTTTATTATAGTAACTTTGTAGTATAATTTCAAGTCACAGATTGTGGTGCCTCCTGCTTTGCCTTTGTTGCACAGGATTGCCTTTGATAGTCTAGGTCTCTTCTGCTTCCAAATAAATTTTAGGAATATTTTCTCTGCTTCTGTAAAGTATGCTAATGGTATTTTGATTGGGATTGCATTAAATCTGTATAACAATTTTGGGGGTATAGCCATTTTCACTATGTTGGTTCTTTCTATCCATGAGCAAGGGATATCTTTCCATTTTCTGATGTTCTCTTGAATTTCTTTTTTCAGAGTACTGTAATTTTCAGTGTATAGATCCTATACTTCCATTCTTAGATTGATTCCTAAATACTTTATTTTTTGGATGGTATGATGAAGGCTGTGGTTTCCTAATTTCTCTCTCAGTAAGTATGTTGTTTGTGTACAGGAATGCTATTGATTTTTGAGTTTTGACTTTGTATCCAGCTATGCTACTGAAATTTGGTTATTAACTCTAGGAGATTTTTGATGGAGTTTTTGTGGTCTTCTGTTTAGAGTATCATGTCATCTGTGAATAATGGTAGTTTACCTTCTTCCTTTCCTATCCTTATTCCTCTTATTTCTCTTATCTAATTGCTCTGGCTAATGTTTTCAGAACTATATTGAATAGGCTTGTTGATAGTGAGCATCCTTGTCTTTTTCCTAATTTTAGATTGAAAGTTTTCAGTTTCTATCCATTTTGCATATTGTTGCCTCTTGATTTATCATAGATGATTTTTATCAGATTGAGGTAGAGACCATCTGTTATGAGTTTCTATAGGGTTTTTAGCATGAATAAGTGCTGGACTTTATCAAAAGCTTTTTCTGCATCTATTGAGATGATTAGGTGATTTTTGTCTTTGGCTCTGTTGATATGATATATTACATTTATTGATTTTCATGTATTGAACCATCCCTGCATACTTAAGATGAATTCTACTTGGTCATGGTGTATAATCTTCTTGATGATTTGCTGCATTCTGTTTGCTAGTGTCTAATTGAGGATTTTTGCATCTGTGTTCATTACAGAGACTGGCCTGTAGTTCTCTTTTTGACTGGGTCTTTCTGGTTTTGGTATCAGGATAATACCTGCTTCCAGGAATAAGTTAGGGAGTATTGCTTCCCTTTTAATTTCATTAAAGTGTTTAAGGAGTTAAGTGTTAAAGTGTTTAAGGAGTTAAGCATTAAATCTTCTCTAAATTTCATGTAGAATCCAGTAGTGAATCCATCAGGACTGGGGCTTTTCTTTGTTGGTAAGTTTTTAATTATGTTTTCAGTCTCATTCATTGATACTGATTTTCATAGTAGGTATTGATGATCTTCTGAATTTTCACTGGATCTGTAGTAATTTCAGACTTTTCATTCCTCAATTCATGAATTTGAGTTCTTTCTTTCTTTCTTTCTTTCTTTCTTTCTTTCTTTCTTTCTTTCTTTCTTTCTTGATAAGTGTGGCTAAGGGCTTATCAATTTTGTTTATTCTTTGATTCATTAGATCTCTTCGATTCATTAGATCTTTGTACTGTTTTCTTGTCCTCTATTGTGTTAATTTCTACTCTAATCTTTACAATTTTCTCCTTTGTATGAGTTTTGAGTTTGCCTTGCTCTTCATTTTCCTAGAATCTTGAAGTGTAACACAAGGTTGTTTATTTGTTCTTGTTCTATTTTCCTGATGTGAGAATTTACCACTATAAATTTTGCTTTTAGGGCTGCTTTCATTGCATCCTATAAGTTCCAGTATGTTTTATCTACATTCTAATTCATTTGTGGATATTGTTTAATTTTCTCTCTCTTTCATCTGTTGTTTAAAAGAGTGTTATTTAATTTCTGTGTGTTTATGGAGTTTTTGTAGTTTCTTTTGCCATTAATTTCCAGTTTCATTGCATTATGGGCAGATAACATGCATTGGATAATTTCAAAACCTTTGCATTTACTTAAGTATGTTCTATGAGCTAGTATATAGTCTATTTTAGAGAACATCTCATGTACAGCTGATAAGAATGTGTATTCTGATGATATTGAATGAAACACTCTGAAAATATCTACTAAATCCATTTGCTCACAGGTTTGGTTCAGTTCTGCTATTTCTTTGCCTTTTTTTTTTTTTGTCTAGATCTAACTGTTTGTGACAATGGGGTATTAAGTTCTCCCATTTCCAATGTGTTATTGCTTATTTGATTTTTGATGTCTATTAGCATTTGTCTTTGATAGTTGGGTGCTCCCATATTTGTTTCATAAATATTTATGATTGTTATCACTTCCTTTTGAGGTTTTTCCCCTAACAAGTATGTAGTGACCTTTTTTTTTTATCTCCTTTGATCATTCTTGGTTTGAAGTTCACATTGTCTCTAAACAGAGTAACTACCCCTGCTTTTTTTCTGGGATCTTGTTGCATGGAACATTGTTTTGGCCCTTTGAATTTCAGCCTATGAATTTCTTTTTTAGTTATATGTGCTTCTTATATGCAACATATTATTGGATCTTGTTTCTTGAACCATTCTGCCAGTCAGTTTCTTCTGAAAGGTTAATTAAGGCCATTTACACTGATGTTATAACTGATACATATTGTTTTATCTTTGTAATGCTATTTTCCTGCTGTTGGTTCCCTGCTTTTCATCTGTTTAGTTGCCTGACCTGCCTTATGGTTTCTTTCTGTCACTGTTCTTGGAATTGTGGTCATTTTTGCCTCTGTCTAGAATATCTTTCAGTACTCTTTGTAGGGTTGGTTTGGTGGTCGTAAATTTCTTCAATTGCTCTTTGTCATGAAAATATCTTATTTCTCCATTAATTTTTAAAGAGTTTTACAGGATACATCAAATCTGGGTTGGAAACTGTTTCTTTCTGAACTTGAAATACTTCACTCCAAGCTCTTCTTGACTTGAAGGTTTGTGTTGAGAAGTCTACCGTGATTATAATGGACTTTCCTTTACAAATGATCTGTTTCTTTTCTCTGACAGCTTTTAATATTCTGTTCTTGTACCTAATTTCTGGAATCTTGATTTTTATATGTCTTGGTGTGGTTTTATTTTGGTCATGGCCATTTGGCATTCTATATGCTTCATTTATTTGTATGTCAAATTCTTTATCCAATCTTCAGAAGTTTTCTGCTATTTCTTGTGATGCTGGGGGTTGAACCCAGGACCTTGTGCATGCAAAGCAAGAACTCTACCATTGAGCCACATCCTCAGCATTCTGCTATTATTTTTGTGAAGAGCTTTTTCATGGCATTTGCACTGTCTCCAGCATTCCCATTGACCCCAATCAACCTTATGCAATTCTTCTTTGCTTCATCTTGTAGCCATTGGATTGATTTTTTATGGTTTCTTGCTATTTTTAAGGTATCTTTCTCTTCATGAACACTAGATGAAATTCTATCTTCAAGGTCTGAAATTCTTTCCTCCCCTTCATTCAATCTGTTGCACATAGTTACAATGAAGATTTTAATATCTTCAATTCTGTTTGGACCTATTTTATGGATTCCATTTCTCTTCTGTGTTGGGCATTTTTTTGTTTCTATCATTTTGCTAAGCTCATCTATTCTTTTATCTCTCTCTTCTCTAATATCTTTTATTTTAAGCATCATTTCTTTTTGTACCTGAAAGATTATTTTCTCTGTAGCCTTTTCCACTTATTTTTTTTACTTCTGTTGCTATCATTTCAGAAAACTCCAGTGCTTGACTTCCAGGTTTATCTGTCTCATTGAGTTATGAGCTTGACCTGGGTGGCCCAGGAGCCTGGGGCTGCATTTTTCTTCTGTTTCTTGTCATTTTCTATTTCTCTTTTTGATTTTATTTTGTTTCCTATGTTTATGCTTGCTAATTTCTTATGATGCATAACTTTATCAGTAGTATTGAAGCTTCCCTAGGAGATGTCTGTTCTTCAGGGATGTCCTCTAGGTATAGGTAGTTCTTTATAGTTATCCCAAAAATCTACCTTCCCAATTTGAAAAGGATGCAAAATTATTAATTGGCATAGCTCTTAATCCTTTGGTACTGGGCTGTGGTGATAATTATGACCCCATACAATCACAGTGTTATCATATAGGAGAGAAAAACTGTTTATAACATATATGACATCCTGGCTAAAGTAGTACCGTTAGTAATAACAATAGTTTTGAGTACAGCTTAACTACGGACAAACTATAATAATCATTAACCTGCTACCTCCATCTACAGGAGCAAACTCTAAGGTTATATAACAAAATCAAACAGACATCATGCACTTGTATGCAGGGATTTTCCCTTAGTAGAGTGATTTTACCCTTCTGAACGGGAGGGGCGAGGGGGTTAAGATGGATAGGGAACTGGCTAAAGTGATGCATAAGGTCAGATATAGCAAAGTCAAAGCTGAAGGTCAAAGGATGCTCACCTGAGTTTTGGGAAACTGGAGGATACAAGATGGAAAAAATGAAATAGAATGTGGAAGGCCAGAGATTTAGCTCAGTGGCTCTAGTACTTGCCCGGTAAGCATGAGGTCGTGAGTTTGATCCCTGGTACCAAAATAAAAAATAAAAAAATAAAAGAAATAGAATTTGGAGTAACCAGAAAGGGTAGAGACAGTGATTACTCACTTGAAAGTTTAAATTCAAGAAGTAGTTGAGGAAAGAGAGAAAAAGGACCAATAGAAGAAAATGAAAAAGCATGAAATCTAAACAGTGAAAAAAAAAGGAAGAAAAAGAAAGAGAATAAATAAGAAAAGAAGCAAAGAAAAAGGAGACTAGAGAAAGAGAGGAAAGAGAGATTAAAAAAAATAATCCCTCAAATACAAAAATAACCACCAAATATAAAACAAGATGACATCCAACCAGACAGGCAAGAGATAGCAGAAAACAATGGAGAATAAAAGTAGTAAAATACCTACCACTTATACACCTCTTGCAGACTCCATCATCCTGGAGCAAAGAGGAGGCACAGAGGGCAGACTCACACTCTTCGCACAGGCCCCACCAGCCCAGGCACAATCCCTCCCCTTCCTTTCTTTTCTCAGTCTGCACATCTTCCACTCCAGTGCCTCACTAATGACTCACTGTAGTTAATCAGGTGCATCACAGGCACAGACTGCTGCCCAGGGCGCCAAGCCATCCTTCCTGGCTGCCCATTAGACCTTTCTCTGGGATAATCCCATGAGAAGTGACAGCCCCTGCTTCGTCCCTGCTGTACTCCCTTATTCCCCTTGTCCATCCTTGACTTTTCCCAGCGCTCAGCCCTAGCATCTTCATCTTAGTGAGTCTCCCTTTGTGGTACTTTTGAGTTTGCATCATCCATGTTTCCACACATCTTTAGCTCTCTTCTTCACAAGTCCTTCTTGGGACTAACTGCCACCAATGCCGCCTACCTACAGCAGACTCCTACCCACTGAGAAAGTCTGAATATCAGAGGGTCATAAACACCAGGCCAGGTTAGAATATTCACTAGGCTTTAGGAAAATGTGGGAGCTATTATGATGTGTCCAGTGGAGAGGACTGTATTTTTAAATTGACTGTCCTGCATTAGTTGCCAAGTTTTCTCAAAAACATGTTGTCAAATTGTATACTTAAAGAGCTTATTGTGCAATTTATTGTGCATTAATAATTTTATAAAGTTTTTAAAAACTGTTTTTATTGGCCATAAAACCTGTATACCTGCTATGATCTGCTTTGTACTTATGTTAAATGGCTTTTTCTAGAACATAAAATACTCATTTCATCCCCAGGAACAATACTCAAAGCTAAAAGCCTTTCCATGCTTGTATGTATCTAGCGCATGGCTCAGTAACTTTGCAAGTATTACTCTTTATAATAAATGAGTCAGATGAGTTCTGTTATGATACCCATTTTATATATGAAGACCCTGAGGCACAGATGGTGGGTCATATAGCTTATAAATAGGGGTACTGGAAATTAGACCCCAGACTGATTCCAAAGCTACTGATTGGTCTTTACCACTACATTTTCTTGTTGCATTTCTTAAAAGTCTTTTAATCACATCCCAAACATCTCTCTCTCTCTCTCTCTCTCTCCATATTTGTTCTCCCTTTCTCCTCTTCCTCTCTCTCTCTTATCTCTCTTCACCCTTCCATGACTGCTTTAGTTACACCAAAAATGTTACAAGCCTGACAATGCGCTACATTTTTCCAGGGAAGCATGAAGCTGTTTTCCCTGCTCAGTGTCTTCCTGCTGGTCACGTGGCTAACTTCCACCTGTCCTCTGGAAGTCAGCAGCCTCCTGACAGCAGCACACAAGCTTCCCCAAACCTCTCCCAATCATAGTCTCAGCCTCCGAAGAACTAAGGGGGAAGACAGTTGGGTTTAGCCATGACCTTCCTTGAGGGATACCACTTTGACAGATGTGCCCTTGTTTTGGCAACCGTTTATATATTGTGTGCCAGGTATCTGGTGAGTACACAGCACAGGATAGGGAAGACCAGCTGCCGTGCAGCTTGTATTTTATATCAAAGACAGCTAACAAACCAAACAAATGTTCAAATAAATATACAAGACAATTTTAGGTAATCACAAGTCTATAATAAAAATCAAATGCAGTCATAAAATGAAGAGTGGTAAGTCAGGGAGTGGCAGCTCAAGGTGGATGATGTGAGAAAGTCCTAGAAAGAGGTTTTTCCAAAGACCTAAATGAAAAGAAGGAGCCATCTAAGTAAAGGGTTATGAGGCAGATGTGTTCTGATATTCCCTGCTTAACAGAAGTGTCATGCAGAAATATCTAAGATTACAACCTTACCAGTGTTCATAAGAGTAGTGACTGTAAATTGAATTGATAAGCAGATGAAACTAGGAAATTTCTTTACCTGGGCTCTTTGTCTCTTAGCACTTCCCTAACATCCCCCTTTTGGGAAAGTATTACTTTAAAAGGGGCATTTGATTGTCTCAGGTAAATGAGGGAAATAGAGCTAGTGGGGGAATTACTGTTTCCGACTTGTGAATAAAACTTGCCTGGAGCCCTGAGCCTGCTATTCTGACAGTTACAAATTTCTGTGGGAAATTGTAAGAGGATTTATTCTTTTGTCTTTATAGAGAGGTTTTTTCATGAAATGTTCCTCTGTGTATCTTATCATTTTCTCTACCATCTCTTGCCCATCTCTGATATTTCACCAAAGTGCCATTAAAGTGGGACCAGAAGGAGTTCAACGAGGTCAGAAACTCATGGAAGAGACAGTAACACAACAACTTGGTTAGTTGCTTTTAAAGCTCGAGGAGCATTTTACAATTCTACTTGGTGGAATCACATCCTGCCATCTTTACACAGAATGGAAATAACTCACACTCAGATTTAACCAGAAAACAAAAAGACACATAGGTTCTAAACTTCAGAATTGGGGGCGGCGGGGGAAGTTATCTTCTACTCAGAGAAAATCTTACATAAGTGGTTTCCCTTAAACACTTCATTTTATTGATTGATTGATTGTTACCAGGCATTGAACTCATGACCTTGTGCTTGCCAGGCAGGCACTTGTGCCACTGAGCTAAATCCCCAGTCCTGACACTTCATTTTATAACTGCTTCAAAACACTACAGCAATTTGTAGAAAACTATATTGGATGATGTTAGATACTAGTTCAAAGGTTTTAATAATTACCTCCAGAAGTTTCCAATTCTTGTTCGAAATCTCTATATTTGGTGATCTTTGGACAGACTTGTCTTTTCCCTAAATCGCGGGAAGCTCAGAGCACACATGGTACATAAAACACAGATTGGACATGCACAGAAGGGTAAAGGAAAAGTGGTTCACAGTATGCCCGTGCATAAGGTCTGCAGCAGAGTAAGCTAACTGAGTAATGGCAACACTGAACAGACACCACGCCCTGGGCAGGAGAGAAAAAGAGGATACTGGCTCCTTTTGGCTCTCCTGCATCTCCCCTGAGCAGCCCAGGGTAGATGTTGATCCTCTCCATCCTGCTTTGTCTCCAATTCTTGCATCTGTACATTACACGGGAGCTGTTTAATTACCTTGTCCAAGGGAATCTCACCACTCACAATGGCAGGGGAACGAATGGCTGGGGAAGCAATTTTTCTTTCTTCTTGGGGCTTTAATGTGATAGCAACAGGAGAGGGGAACGAACATGGAAAATGCCCTGGAAACTTTCCTGAACTCAATCACACACCTGCTGTTTTAAAGATGTAGTAGGGAAGGACAAAATGAAGATAAGACCAGAAAAAAAGAGATAGACAAGGAGAAGTTGGATGGCATTGACTATTTCTGGGTGACTTCCATGTGTCAGGCACCATCTGGGGCTTTCCAAACTGTATTTCTTTCTTTCTTTCTTTCTTTCTTTCTTTCTTTCTTTCTTTCTTTCTTTCTTTCTTTTTTAATTTAAAGAGAAAAAAACACATGAAAGGGTAGAAAAATGAAAAGGGTAGAAACAATACAGAATTTCAAAAAAAAAACAGTAAGAAATCATTAGTTGATAAATTACATACTGTCATCTTAGAAATAGTTGTTCAAGTTACAAAATAAAAGCATACAAAGTAGATATTCATACATTGAAACTGTAAACAGCTACGCATGCATGAGTCTCTACATGTATTTCTATTCTTTCTGTATTAGAGGGAAAAACAAACCTTAGCAAGACAAAACAAAACAAATTCCTATAAAAACATGAAACCAAAAAGTCATATAAAACCACAGTACAAGGTGATCTACAATGGTTACTGTGTTGTCTCTAGTTATTTTCAATAGAATTGTCTATATCATCAGGCATAATTGAATATAGCAGTATAATTGAATATAGCAGTACATAACAATATTAGTAAAAATAAAACATTATACACAGTGTAAAACTTCAAAGGCAGGCAATAATCACACCACAGTGGATATTCTAGTGAATTTTGTCATCTTCAGTGCAGTTGCCTATACTCTCAGACTTGATACTATCAATCGTAACGGCTTTGAATAAAATCGATCAATACAAAATAGCAATCTAACAAACCAGTCCAAACTGTATTTCATGTAATCATTTCAACAACACCACAGACTCATATCATTATGTTCTTTTTTTTCTTCTTCTTCTTGTCCCTACCTGCGGGTAAGTCAAGGAAGGCTCTAGAGGGGGAGTGGGGATGATAAAGGGGCAAGAGACACGAGAAATGGAGACAAGACAGTGCTCTGATCAAGTCTCGTTTATTAAGGGGAGGCCCGGCGAATAAACAGGATTCGGGAAGCGCGGGAATCCTTTGTTTGGAAGTGCGGGAAGCCAGAGCCCTTGAGGTCAGCAGGTTACCAAGCAACGGAGGGAGGTCCCATACCGCAGGGTGTGGCGTGGGGCATGGCCAGGGAAGGCCGGGAAGTAGGAATTTATCTCTAAACAGAAGCTTAACCCTAGTGCTTAACTCGGAAATGTGATAGTGGCTTGTTATCTCAGAATGGAGGCCAGGTTTGGCTCTCCCACATCTTCTGGTACTGCGAATGGAGCTCAGGAGGTCGCACTTGTCAGGCAAGCACTTCCCCGCGGAACTGTATCACCGATCCCATGATGCCCATCTTTACAGATGAAGAAAAGAGACTCAGAAATTAAATAACTGTTTAAATAGTCCCTGTTACTCAAATTCAGTTCTGTTTTACTCTGAGAAAGGCGAAGGATAAGGGAGAACACAATTAGAAATGGTACCTACCATGTGCCGATTTGCACTAACTCAATTAAAAATGGTGAATTAAGTTCTCAAAACACAAGCTTTCTCCTCCTTAACTCATGCAATACACTTTCCCTCCATAAACAGAAAAAAAAAAAGTAAGAAGCTTTGGGGACCCAGAAGAAAGTTATTGATTTAATAAAATATTGGCTTTTGAGTATACTAAATTTTAAGGATACAATTTATCCATCAACTCCACTTGGATTTGTCATCTTCCTGGAGAGGTGTTCCTACCCTCCACACAATATGATTCTAGCCACCTCTGCATTGTGAAATAGTAAATGAAAGCAAATGTTTCCATTTGTTTAAAAGCCGATCATACCACTAGCATTTATTACTGCAGAATGATGACATGTTTAGACAATTATCCTATTATAATAGAGTGTTGGGAGGACTCAACAGATCTAGTGACTTTTCAGCCTTCTTTTTCTTGTCATTTCCCTCCCAGAAGGACCCAAGTGTATCTATCAAAGCTCCATTTCTTTGTCAAAGTGCTCTGTAGAAATGCCTGTCAAACTGCAAATTCAAATTTCCTTCCGGCTGCCCATGGAACAAAATGAATGATTTTGGGGGAAGCCTGAGTGTGTTTTACCTCCCACCTCGTGGTTCTGCTGGGTTTAGACTGTGGGGTAATTAAATTTACAGACTAGCTCACTCTAACTAAGGCCATCCCATTGGAATACAGCCAAGTGACAGTTACAAAAATATTTCGGGGAGGGCAATTGTAGCTATTGTTCTTCTCAGAAATTAAACTCCAATTATATTTGAGCATGGACATGTGCTTTTTTGGTTTCAATTCCTGCAGTAAGTCAGACATGTTGACAGGCAAATCACATTACTGATGATTCGTATGAGGCCAAGTATGAAATTAAGATTCTTAATTATAAACCGTCGGTACCTCCACTGTCAGGGGTGTGCTGCAATTCTCCAAACAGTGGCTTGCGATCCTCTGTGCTTTGGTGCTGCTGCTATGCCTTTGCACATGCTCCTGTTCACCTTTTATTTATAGCACCATGAACGTGCTTATTCTCATTCTTGTAAAACCTTTTTTTTTTTTTGCTGACTGCCAGATCTGACAGAGCTCTCACATTACAAAAAGAGAGCTATCATTTTTGGAACAAATCATTTTTATGGGATATTTCACTACAGAGTCTCTAGTTAAAAGTGGATATTTTCCTTTGCTTTTCACTTTGTTTAGCTTGCACGTTTGTTTGTTTTAGCCTTTATTGTTAGCTCAGCTAACCTGACTAGCTGTAGGTCTTAAATTCACTTTACCTGCATAAATAAATAAAAGAAAATTTATGTTTTGATTAACTGACTTATTCTAGTGCCCCACAGAATTATAAGATCTTAGAGTGGCGAAATCCTTTGGGTCTAGTCCACTAGGATGCCAGCTTAGGTTCCTTGACTGTGTAGATCTGAAAACAGGACAAAGAGGGGAGGAAAAAAACATTGAGATACTTTTAGCACCTTAAAAGAATTAATGGAAATTATAAACTTAAGCAAGGTTGTTCAGGGAATTAAAATATCAGATTTTTTTAGATTTTGCTGGAACACGATGGGCAAACTTATTAGTAAAAAACTTACCAAGCAGTTCAGGAAATAAAAGTATTTTGGAAAAATGGAGCATAGTATGGAGAAGTAATAAGAAATTACACAAAGCCCCTGGGTGTTGATTGCTTTAGTATAGAACTTGGCACTCTTTGCAGATCATGTTGGACATTTGGGCTGTAGCAGTGAACAAAGAAAGCAAAATCCTCGTTCTGATGAGTCTGACATTCTAGAGTGGAGAAACAAAAAACAGAAAAGTAAACAAAGAAATAAATGAATAATTAAAATAAGTGTGGCCACTCATATTGTGCAAAGTGTTTTGAGTAAAATGACAGAGGAAGCCAAAGTGACAGGATGAAGGGAACTCAGACTGAGTGCTTGGGAAGGTTGCACTGAAGAAGGACCTGTGTATTGAGGACTGATGGCAGGAAGATAAGTCACATAAAGATTAGGTCCGGAACTGGGATTTTGGTAAAGTTATTGAGGAAGTATCACTTCAGAGGCCTGTATAGGACCAGCCAGCTGTCTTCCTCCCAGGGGAAGACCCTAGGGCCCCTGCCTCACCATGTAGGCTTTCAAGCTTCAACTGCTTGCAAAACACTGATCATTTTGCTTAGCAAGATGTTGGGTTTTTAAGAAATATTTACGCATAGTTGTGTTTGAAAGCCTGTAATTCAAAAAATATATATCTATGACACAATCAAACTAAAAAAGAAAAAGTAAGAAGGAGAGTTTTACCACCAGCAAGTGCTAAGACTCTGAGAAGGGAGCAGGCTCGTGGGCCCAAGAAAGAGGTGGGAGATTGGGGTATCATGAGTGTGATATCTGTGGGAGAAGTGACATGGGATGACCTCAGAGAGGTCAGAGGTGGATAGGCTGAACAGGTCCTTGGAGACACGACAAATATTTGGGATTTATGTTCATGCGTAGGGAACTATGCGGGGTTTAAGTACAGATTAGTAAACTGTCACTGTAACAAATACCCAAGGTAATCAATATCTAAAGAGGAAAGGTTTCTTTTGACTCACAGCTTCAAAGGTTTCAATTTATAATCTACTTCCTTGGATTTGTGATTCTCAGTTCACTTTACCTGTATAAACATAAGCAGTGCGTGGTGGAGCAAAACTGCTCAGGTCATGACTGGAAAGTAAAAAAGAGAAGAATAAGCCAGGACCCCACAATCCCCTCCATGGGCACAGCTCCAATGACCTAAAATCCCCCACTAGCCATCTCTTAAGGTTTCCAACAACTCCCCAAAGTGCCACACTAGAGATCCAGCCTTCAGCACACTCCAGATCTGAACGCTAGCAGGCAGGCAGTATGAGAGTATCAACACAGAACTTATAATTTAGTTGCTCTCATTGCTCTATGACAAGTTTGAAGAAGGTGAGATCATCTAGAGTTTCTTTAAACCATAATCAAGCTAAATTATTCACCAATTTTCAGGAGTAGAGAGCAGGTTGACATGGGTTGGGAGTAAGCAGGGGGATGGGGTTGGTTAACGGGCACAAACTTTCAACTGTAAGATGAACACGTTGTGGAAGATCCCAGATACAACCTGGACGGTGACGCATGTGCTCATTAATTTGACTGCGACAGTCATATAGCATTTGCCTAGGTCAAACCATCGCATTGAACATTGTGAATTAAAAAGATTTTTTAAAAGAAATGATGATGAGTTGGGCTCTGTGGTTGGATTTTGGATCTGCCAAACTGTCTCCCTACAGCAGCCATGGCAGGAGGTCATACGAGGGACAGAGTTATGGCATAGGTAGAGAGGATGTCACAGAGATAAGCTTCATGTCAGAATACGCATGTCCCCAAGGAGCTGCTGCGGTGCTGATGAGGAATGCCAATTTAATTAGCACCGCTACTTTCGGCAGGGCCACTGAGGGGTCTGTGCAGCAGCACGGAGCTCTGCGCCTTTGCCTCTATTTCTGGAAGAGCTTGAAACTCTCCCTTCTACTCTCTGCTAAAGCATCTGTATTTCTCTTTCCAGAAGGTGATCTCCATGAGAGCAGCACACAGACTTGCTCATCTTTATGAATGTGGCGATGGAAATAACTTTCTCCAAGTGGTAATGGACAAGATGCAAACTGTCCACAGGGAGGTGGCTGTGGGGAATTGAACGGTCTAATCTGATTCAGGTGGTTTGAATCCCAAAACAAAGATGGTTGTGTGTAGCCTCATGAGTCACGAATGTTCTGCCATCCTGGTTTTAGTTTGACTCCACAGAATCTGTATCTCCCTGTTCCCACTCCAGGCCATGCCATCCCACCTGAATATCAGCACAGTGTTTTTGCTAGGTTCTTTAGGCTAGGCCCAGCTCTGGCAGAGCTCCTAATAAAATGTCTCTGATCAAAAAGAACAGGTTTCTTCCTCCTCTCTGGAAAGAACAATTGAATCTCTTTTGGAACTATCTTGAGTTTTCTGTCTATATTTCCTTGAGCACTGTGGTTGACTAGACTCTGCAGTGACTTATACCTCTAAGCTAAATCCCCGGCCCCCTTTTAGAGCTTTCAATGATACAAACAGCCCACTGTGGCACACATGCCATAGGGTCACCAACATTGCTCTAAGCTGTCTGCTTCTACCTGGAGGAATTTAAAAAACAAGGTATCTTTTTTGTTTGCCCTAAATAGTTGCTGACAGTTATTTAACATATGTACAATGTACTATGTATGGTCCTTGATTGCATAAGGACCAAATGTGTTCTGGGAAATGCACAGTCCGGCAGTTTCATCATTGTGGGAACATCATGGAGCGTGCTTACACGAACTGAGACAGCCACAATGTCACTAGATGGTATAACCTTATGGGACCACCTGCAAAAGTGTGGTCTGTCACTGACTGAAATATCATTATTGGGTGCATGGTGTGTCATATCTAGATAAAAATCTGCCCAAGTTGGCCTTTTGATCCACACTTTGTGAAACTGTATTACAACCACAAGTCTCCAGGACTCTTTATGGCAATGCCTGAAGGGCCTCTTTAACCTTTGCAAAAATAAAAAGATTAAACAAGAAGCACAGAATTCAGAAAGAACCAGAAAGGAATTTGTCTTTTAAAACTTGGTTACAAATCTCAAATACAAAAGTAACACATTCTTGTTTAAAAAAAAAAAAATGAAAGAATCTAAAACCAGAAAAACAAATCCCACCCTGAACCCTATCTGCTACTACTACCCCACTCACCACTTTTATTTTCAGTATTTCTTTTAAATATTTGAACTCATACTATATGTGGAATTTAAGAATCTTGCTTTTTTTTTGCTATTGTAAATGCTCTGCCTGCATCACAACTTTTTGTAAATATCACACCTAATGTGACATACAATGTGACATATAATGTAGTATTATAATTCTGTACCACAGTATGTGCATTTATTTAAACCATCCTTTCCCTGGCCCTATTTCACATTTTTACCCAAGTTGAAACAGATATTTGAATAAGACTTTCAAATTCTCTTTGTTAACAAACCAAACCATCTTGGAAAGTAAATTCCTAAGGCACAATTCACCAAAATGCAAATATAATCAGAAAGAAAAAGAAAAGTTCCCTAAACTGCGTAATACTTAAATGACCAAAATTGAATGTATGTGAAATGCTTATTTATTTTCTTACTTTTGATATTTAAAGCTCAATCTGAGATTGCTTTGAATACATGTATTTGGCTCCTGGAAAAGATTTATATTTTGTGTATGTGAGTAGTAGAATAAATATGTTTATAAAATTATGTCTGCGTCTACCACCCAAAATCTTTCAAGTCATGCATCTAACTTTTCAGCTCACTTATTGAACTTTATTCAGTATTTTATAAAAAGATTTCATAATGTCCTTGAAGTAGTTGGAGTTGCCCTACGATATAATTAGGGTTTGGGATTTATGATGAAAATTATGTTTATATCATATCTTACACGACAGGAACAACATTCCTCTTCTGTTTTGATGGAGCAACAATTATGAGGAACCAACAGGGGAAAATACCATTGTTTGCCTATCTGATTTTTGTCTCATTTTCATGGAATGAAATTCATTTAGACTTCATTATAAGCAGGTTTGAGTTATTATATTCGAGTGATGGAGGAGTTTGTAATGTATTCATGGAAATAATTAAATGTTCATAACGGTCCTCTTGTTCATGATTTCTGAAAACAGCATTCTTTTAAATTAGAAAAGTTCAGAAGTCTCCTATTATCTTTGATTGATCTCCTGAAACGCCCTCTTGCTCAGTTTCCAGCAGTCGGGCACACTGAGGATTTAGAAAGCCGAAAGAAAAGTTCAGAGGTTGATTAAGATAAGCAGTCAGAATTGGAGGTTTCCTTTAGAAAATACCTCACTTTAAAGAACATCCAGCTAAAAGTCTCAAGACAGATTTAGCCGGCGAGAGGGCAAGAGTGGAAAGGTGGCACAGATTTTCCTCCTAATTCCCAAGTGGGCATAGAGTCCCCAAAAGAAACTCTTAAAGCACACAGGGTCTAGACCATCGATCGAACAGATCTTTTATCCTTGAGGAGATGACTTTAAATGCATTCTGTCTTGGTAGCAGGAAGAAAAATTCTTTTTCTGCACAACCTGAGCCCGCTCCCCCCATCCCATTTCCTCTGTTTTGCAGAAACTGTATCAGCATTTTGTGAAGGAGGAAGAGCTCTGAAACAAAGGGCCTCGTTGGTTCACTTTGAAGGTCTGGCGGGGACAATGGCAGATTCTTTTCCTCCCTGGAGGATCAGATGGCAGCAACACAACACAGAAGCGGGTAATCCAGGGGCACAGGGGATGAATCTAAAGGGCACAGTCCAGCCTTTCTCGATAGGAAACAGGTTTTATTTTGGGTTTATGTTCTTCAGGTTAGGAAAACATGCTTTTTCGGCTAATTGCTTCTTTTTCCATCCTAGTGGTTTTGATTTACTACATCAAATTAGGCGTTTGTTTTCTCTGCCTGTCAATGTCTTTGTGCTAAATGCATCTACCTTTATTGTTATTACTCTGAATAGAATCAGACACAGATTTATCCTTTGTTTTTTGAGAATTTGGAATATTATTGTTTTTTGGTTCCTTTTGTAGGGTGTAATCTCCCAAAGAGCCTTGCAAATGTGAAGAGAAAAATCAAAGTATTCAGACAGTGCCTACACTACAAGCCTATTTTGTTCGACTGGCTCAACCCACCCCCGATCCCTTGAATTCCCTTCCATTTGCAGTAGCACATTAGTCTTTGCCTAACAATCATCAAACTTGCCAAAACAAGAACATGAGGAGAGTAATCTTCCTTTGCTTCTTTTATTCTTCAAATTAAAATTCAGCCCAAAGACTAACCCTCAGGTTAGCAAATACCTGCTTTAAGCAAACCTGATGGATTAAATTCCAGATTCCCAAATGCTGTGCATTAGGAAGCAATTATTGGCTTTGTAAGGGAATCATTCACTCTGCAAAGTAGCAACTAAAGGATTTGCTTGAAAGCTCTGTTGCACTTAAAATAATTTGGCTTACCTACATTTACCAAAAGCTCTTCCACTGGGCAAAGCCTGCAAAGTTCTGAAAATGTCCAAAGAAGTTAAGCACTTGCGAAAGAAAATCTGAAAGATATAGGTTGTCACAACCAATTCACAGATCTAGGGGGTCAGTAGCAGCTTCTTTAGAAGGGAAAGCCAAACACATGTTCTACTACACAGCCACTGGAGTATCTGCATTTTGGATAGGCAGAGGGGATCGTCAATCACAAAAGACCTGTTTGATAGGGTGAGAAATTACAAATTATAAATCTGTGACCATGGCTGAAGTAAGATGACCGTTAAAGTACAGAAAGGAGAATTAGTGTCACCACAGAATCCTGAAATAGGGAGCAATATGAGGAGAGTCTGGTAAAAGTTCAAAAAAATTTCAAATACTTCCCATTGTATGTTTTAAATTCATCCAAGTGTAAAAAACATAGGATGAGTGAGTTAGAGAAAAATTTAGAATGCTCAATAAGCTTCACTGAAGATTATAGCTAATTATACAGTTTGTTAAAAATAATACATTGATTTTTTTTTGAGTCCCATAATCTGTGGCCAACTGGCCTGCTGGACATTTCCTCTCCATCTTGTTTAGCACAAAACCATTATTAATGAACCCAACAATTCAAATCATGCTTACAAGTAACCTTCATTTAAATCTAGGATTAGAAGCAAATGCTTACTCATTTTACACTGGATTTTTCTTTTCTAATGGCAAGAATTTTACATTAGTAAAGGAACAAATTATTTTGGACTCATGGCTAATTAAATATTGACTTTAGTGCATGTAAATTATTACTCATTTTACAAAAAAATATTAGAACTAGACATTATTATGCATAATATAGCTTGGAAGTAAGATCAAAACCTCACTTATTTCCCGCTAACAACTTTTTAGTGGAAGTAACTCTCTTTCCTTTCTTTCTTTGCAATCAAAGGGTTTTTTTTTTTTTTTTTTTTTTTGGGAGAGCGACCCACCCCACGCTGTTTTGCAGATGGGCAAGGCAGGCGGCTAAGAGTCATTCCTATGTGTTATCTAAGTGCCCATTCAGTTTCTAAAGAAGTAGGAAGAGCCCACATCAGACTTCTTTTAACCAGTGATGAAGGTCTCAAAATCAAAAGTCCATAAAAGATCTGTAATGGCATTAAATTGTGACCTAAACAAACTACCTAGAGCAGTTTTGAAAACTCTCCCTGAAGTTGGCCTGACTCACATCTCCCCCATGGACCAATTCTTGCTTCTATACTTCTCTCCCACCGACTTCCTGACTCGTCTGACATCTATTTTTAGGCATGTAGGTCGTGACTACTAGGACTGATTTACAGCATGACATCAGTGCTGATTATCTTCAATTAACATTGTTCTGCTGTTGCTTCACCTATTCTAACTTGCCTCTCACAGGACTACCAGGCCATCACGACAGTGATGGCAGAAGATGCCTCCTCCTCCCCACCAGCGCCCAGGAGCAGCCTGACCGCCCACAGTGTGCTTCCGGCTCTCAACAATGGGTCCCGAGAGTCTGATCTCAAGAAGGGGTCATTCTAACCTCAGGAGATAAGGATTTAAAACAACAAATACGTAATAAGTCACATTGTTTTTCTCTTTCCTTTTTTCCAGTATTTATTTATTTAGAAACTGGGTGTCACTAAGTCAGTAAGTTGACTAGGCTGAGTTCGAACTTAGGGAACATTTCTTACACAGTGAAAATAGCTTAGGTATGCATATATATCACATTATATATATATATATATATATATCATATTTAAGACACATTTATACAAGGTAATAGATATATATGATATGTATCTTACATACACAGCTAAATCTGAATGAAAGGCAGGTGAATGTGTGTGTATATAGTTTATTTTTTTAATCCATTTTCTGATAGGGGTCCACTTTTGTAAATACTAATAGTATGAAAGAAAGGAAATAAGAAAAGATTGATCAAATAAGGGGTACTGAAAGGAAAGATAAAATATTTAGCACTAGATTGCTTACTTCCCTAGTTTCCAGGGCAGCCCTGCTTTTCAGGGGACTGCTATTTTTAAGGAAGTTGATTTAAAGTTATATGATTTTCCAACACTGCTGCTTTGGGGTCTGAGACACAGGCTTAAATGATTGTTTCTAGTTTCAACTGGAAGCGATGCCAAAGGACCCTGAGAAAAAGGGGATGTTTGTTTAGGCAGTACTGATGATGCAGGCAGTATGCAGGGTTGCCTTCTTATATACTTCCTTGTTGGCTGCCGGTGACTGAGGATGTTAGAAAAGAGCCCATGAAGATAAGATCCTGAAGTAAATGACGAACTCTCACTGTTTCTCCAATTTAGATCGGGCTTTGGTGATTTGAATAAGGAACGTGATACCGTGTCAATCCACAATGGTTCACAATTTCCAAATGGGAAGGTTTCAGGAGTCATAGAGGTCTTAGGCTGCAGTCAAGGGATTTTTCTGGAAGTAAGGCTTCCTAATGGAACCCTGTCTGCTTAAACATTTGGAGTGGGTAGGGACTCTGTGGCTGATAAAAATGGTGGGAGCTTCTAAGACTCTTCCTTCTGCTGGACACAATGGCTCTTTTTCAAACACTGTTTCTAATTTCTATGGTAGCAAAAGCAAATAAAAAAGTAACTTATGAAAACCTGAGAAGTTTTCCAACTGTCAACTCCCATACTTCCTCTTACCGAGCTCTACACATCCTATTTTGAACAACACTGGTATGATTTTGCACGGGTAAGCACTGTATGGAAAAACTTGAGATAAGTATCTGGAAATCCTAATTGGATCTGACATGCTATATATGTAAACTTGGAGCTGCCTGACAGTCTGCTGAACTGTATTTCTTATATCAAATGTCAAAAAGCTTGCCTGCCTGACAGTACCCACCATAATTGCCTGCCAGCAAGGCCCATGTTAGTCCTTCCTTGGGTTTAGTCACCAAGCCCCTGTCAGAACACTATATTGGAATAAGAACAATCATTATTTTCCATTAATAAATTAGTATACATTTTATTACCCCATCACCTAGCCAGCCATCTGTCAGGTCTCAAGGGAATGGGATATAAAATGGGTAAGTCTGGATACAAGCAGATGATTGGAAAATTTCAGGGGGCTAGGCATATCATGTTTGGTTTCAATCCTCAGAACCCAAACCAAACCAAACCAGAATACAAAATAGAGAAAAGTAAATTTATAGTACATGAGAGTTGCATGGAAGGTAACAGTACAGAGGCAGGCAGAGGGCATCAGAGGGCATCAGAGGGCACTGGGTTATGAGACAGGGACCATTAAGTAGCCCTAGAAGATGAAATGTCAGTTCACCTGGTCACTATTTGGATCCAGCTAGCTCTATGTCCTTAGCATATTAGCTGTGACTAATATGTAGGTAACAGTGGTTAAAGCAAGAAAGAAGATAATTTCCCTTCTGTCCTATAAATCCACACAGAGTTCTGAGCTAGACTATTCCATAGTGTCAAGAGAACTCTCCTCCTCATCTTCCTCCTCCTTTTCCTTCACTTCCTCTTTTTTTTCCCTTTGGTTCATGTATCATTTCCATTTCCCAGGTCATTTCATGACTCAAGATAGCTGCTGAAGCTTCACTCATTGGATTTACATACTCACAGACAGAGAGGGGGAAGTGGGGCAAAGGGCATAATCCTTTGCTTCCATTTCCATTTGTATCTTACTGGCCCCACTGAGATATGTGCTCTCATATTTAACTACAGGAGAAGCTGCGGACGGTGGTCTTTATATGAGGTAGCCATGTGCATAGGTAAAATTGTGGGTTCTAGTACTGTTGAAAAAGGGGAGCCAGACACTGGGAGATATGAATGACTGCCATGGGGTGCCCACTGCCATCAAAGCTGGCTCCTGTGCTGGAGCGCCATAGCGTTCAGCATCTCTACTGATTTTGCAGCCAGTGCTGGCTAGAAGGATACGATTTGTGTCAATGAGGCATGAGGCTGGGAGCAAGTGACCAGTGATGCTATAAAGGTGCTGCAGGGAACTGGGGCACGTGTAGAAGTCCAGGGGTGGGGAGAGGCAGAACACCATGGAGCTGAGGGAAGAAATAACATGGAAACTGCCTCTGAAATCTGACCTGGCTTTTGGATTGGCACACAGAGGTACTCTGGATCTCAGACACACTTGGGGATGGAAAAGAGGTTTGTTTCCGATCAGACTCTGACATTAGTCTTCAGGAAGAAAGCAAGTGAAATCCTGGCTACAAATAACTAACTTCTTGTTTGTTTGTTTGTTTGTTTACATAGCATATTTAATTATTTATATTTTTATATATTTTTTCAGAGCTATGCTTTTCCTTATTTTTTTTGTAGTTTTTTTTTTCAAATTGATTTTATTTCAAGGAACAGAAGAAAAGCTAAAAAATTCAAAACATGTCAATCAGGGGCAACAATGGTATATACACTGTGCACTGTCATCCCCAAATCATTCACCCAGAGTATAAAGACATCTGTTTACAATTGTCCGGACAAAGGGCTGGGGATTTAGCTCAGTGACATAAGCACCTGCCTGGTAAGTGCTAGCTCATGAGTTCAATCCCCAGTACAAAAAAAAAAAATTGTCTGAACAATACTGACACAGATCTTTCTCTTCATCGTAGAAATCAGTAGTGTATCTATCTTAATTATTTTATATACATACACATATATACACACATATACATATGTTGCTACTTTCAGCTTTTCACACTAGTGAGACAATATGATGTTTACACATGTGTGTCTTATTTATTTCTCTTGACTACGGTCTCAAGTTGCATCCATTTACCTGTAAAAGTCTCCAGTTTATCCTTCTTTAAGGCTGACTAGTACTCCACTGTATAAAAATACTACATCATTTTTATCCATTCTTCGGTCAGTGGCATTTAGGTTGTTTCCAACCTGCTATAAACATAAGTGCACACATATCACTGTGGTGTGATGTTTTTAATTCTTTTGGAAAGATACCCAGAAGGGGAATAGCGGAGTCAAATGGGGCGTCTAGTCCTAGTTTTTTGAGGAAACTCCACACTGATTTCCACAGTGGTTGTACCAGTCTATACTCCCCACCAACAGTGGAGAAAAGCTCCCTTTTCCCCACAGCCCTGCCAACATTTATTATTGGTTGATTTGTTGACAATAGCCATTCTTTCTGGGGTCAATGTTGGTTTAATTTACCTCTTGCTCTCTCTCTCTCTCTCTCTGTCTCTGCCTCTCTCTCTCTCTCTCTCTCTCTCTCTCTCTCTCTCTCTCTCTCGCACTGGGAATCAAACTCATGGCCTCATGCTTGCCAGATGGGTGCTGTGCCTGAGCTATCTCTCCAGTCCAAATAACCAACTGCAATAAGACACAATTTAAAGAGAAATTCTTGATGTGTGTTTAGGATCTCTAGGGGGCAGAACACAGAGAAGCATTTTTCTCTCATGAAAAATATGTGACTTTTCTCTGCTCCAAAAACTTGATGGTGGTTTAATTATCCCCAGTTGACTATGCTCAGCAGGTGAAGTAATGATCAGGTCCTTTCTTACCTGTGAAGAACTAACATCAAAGCCGCCACAGACCTTGTTTTGTGTGTGTCACACACACTGGTATTTTACACTCTGTTCTCTTTCTTCCCTTTACACATAGAGTAAAGGTACAGAGTTATTTGAAAGTTATGTTCTAAAAAATTAGGGTAACATTAATTTATTTCCCTGTCCTAGTCTAAGATGCTACAATTAGCAGGCTAATTGGAAACTTAAAATACCATGGTCAATAAGACCAATCTAATGTTTCTTTATATGTATAAAAACCTAGATGTTCTAATTCCATAGCTTTTAATGCTTTATGGCTTTGTTACTGCCTTGGCAAGGGCTTTGTCTTCACATATATGAATGTTTATAACAGTTATGCCTACCGATACAAATTTTACTCCAGCTTTACGGTAAAAGGAAAACATTCAAAAGATGAGATTAGCACTTTACCGTAGACACTGTAGAAAGAATGTTGGTTATTTGAATAAAATCATTCAAGATTAACAGCTGTTAATGTTCCCATTATCAGAGGGCATGGATTATTACTTTGCATCTGATGGTGGTATATGAAGCCTCAGACTGTGCCTCAGGCCCCCACATATGGTAGGTGGCAGAGACTGCTGGATGTCTGCCTACAGTCTATGTTGACTTTACTTTTGTTTTGGAAGCCTTCTGGGAAATGGATGAAATATCCCAACCTCTTTTGCAGATAGAAGCAGCTGTGGGGTAATGTGTAGCCCTGTAAGAGAAAAAGGAATACTTCTAGGGTGTGAGAGAATGTTCTTTCCTTTTATTTCTTTCTATCACCCAGAATGCAGATCTTAGATCAGGAAGCAATGCACTAAGGCTGGTGAAATAACAAGGCAAAGAAGCCTGAATTCCAGAAGACAGGGGTGTTTGCATTTTTTTTCCCTGCTGTTTCATGTGAGAAATGAAGTTCTACCTATTCACAGGGCACTGTTTTTAGGGTTTCCTTAGTTAAGCTCTGTCTTAGTGTGTTTTCTGCTGTTATAGCAGAAGACCCGAGGCTGAGCAGTTTATAAAGAATACAGATGTATTGATTTGGCTCATGATTCTGCAGGCTGGGAAGTCCAAGCACATAGTAAGTGTCTCAACGCTGCTTCATAACATGGCCATGCATACTTACACATGTGAGAAAGACAGAGAAACAGGGTCTGAATTTACCCACTTATCCAAAGCCCACTCCTGACATAACTACCCCACTCTGTGGTTATCACATTAATCCATTCATGAAGGCAGAGCCCACTTGACCCAAATCACCAGTTCACATGCCATCTCATTTCAACCCCAGTTTTAGAGGGGACACTTGGATAGTAACTGGCAGACAAGGCAGAGTCTAACTGATGGGCTGGGATTCAGAAACTTGGGTTGGAGAACAAGAATCAGAGATGGCAAGAGCCAGGAGAGTTCTCTAAAAGGTGCAGGTGCACTTGGGATTGTACAGCCTCACGTCAAGCTGCAATACAACTGTGTGTCCTCTGCTGACTCTCTCAGTCCTTCACTCAGGATGCAAAACTACCGTTAAAAAAATTTGTTTTGAAAGAAGTAAACAGGATGAAATTAGCTGGGTGTGATGGTTCACATGTGTAGCTCAGCTGCTTGGAAAGGTGAGTCAGGAGGAACATTGGAGCAGGGGACCTTGAGGTGGCCCTGAGAAATGCAAGACTCTACCTTCAAAAGGAAGATGGAGAGGGGAAAGGAAGAGGAGGAAAAAGGAGGGGAAGAAAAGGCAGAGAAGAAAGTAGTCGTCTTGCTTGAGGTGGTGGGATAAATGGCTTTTTGCTCATGAGTCAAAAATGCTTGAAAAATTTGCCTTAAAAATAGTATCATTTTAATTTATCAACCTCTTGCATGCACTCCCAGTTCAAAAATTAATTTTAATTCTTGAAGGGTGGACATACTTTAAAGTGATTTTAATGTATTAAATTCAAATTCTTATGTGTTAAAATGTTCTTAAAACTGCATTTAAAACTGAGTATGGACAGGTAGGCGGTGAACACCTATGCACCTGACACTATGCTGGTAATATGGGTAATGACTTAAAATTGGGGGGTGTGGGTGGGCTGGTAAGTCAAGTAACAATATTCACATTGTTCATCACCATCCCTGACTCTTCTCTCTCTCTCTCTTTCTGCCCGAACCAGTTTAGTCCACACACTCCCTCCCAGTAGAGAATAAAGGAGATACCTGTAAAACCCAAAGGAATGAATCTCTTAGCACTTGACAAAGCGGCTTGTAAGCAGCCAACTAAGAGAGCCAGGCTCTGCCCCAGTGTGATGCAATGAAGGCGGTATTCAACTCTTCCTAGTGAAATCAGTTAAGACCTGGGCACACTCAAGCATAAATTCTTTACATAACAAAGTATTTAAATTGTTTTTTCAGGATCTACTTACAGACTGTTTGAAACTGGCTTGTCAAGAATTCAGAAGCCAGTTTGTCCGGTCAATGACCTTTGGATATCACAAGCTCAAAATTCCCCCTGCACAGCATAGTAACTTGTCCCAAAAAGAAACACTGGAACTGGTGAAGAGGTGGGGTGATCATCTAGACAGTCAATTACCCCCAGAACTGTCACAAGAATGTTAACAGAGTTATTTCCCCTGCCCTGGATTTTGGTTTCACACTATTTGAGCTGGAGGAATTTGATGAAGATACTATAGTCAAGACAGCCAGCTCCTTGGGGGCTGAGCTAGCAAGCAGTGAGGTCTTCAGATTAGCCCTGCTCAGTAGAACGTTCTGTGATGAAATGTCTTCAGTGTCCTCCATTCTGGGTGACTGCCCAGTACTTGCATGTGGCTACTGTAACCCAGGAACCAGATCTTTACATTTTTTGAATGATAAAAAATAGTAATTGCTCCATTTAGCTATCTAATAGTCACTTTTATTTCTAGTCACCATAAATGTGCCTAACGAACAAACACCTGAAGTCATTTCAGGAGAAGGACACCACAGTCAGCCAGTGAAAACGCTGTCAAGGTCAGTGGTCATGCATGAGAGGTGACAACAGTGAATTAAAGCGGAGTGCAGAGGCCCGAGCAGGGCAGAACGGGACAAGGCCAGTCTGAGAAGCCACAGGCAGAGTCCCCATGGGACAGGCTGGCAGTTTCTCCTAACAGGGCTAGGAGATTTTTGCCTAGAGATGTGTCTTTTAGAGCTCTGAACTTTTATATTTGATTGCCTTGGGCTTTCTAGAAGCTCCATGCCTAAAGAAATAGTTTGATGGTAGAAATTTTAAGACCACCTATCAGAATGCCCAGCTATGTTGCCAGCTGATCTGTTGATATTTAAATACTAAAATAGATCTTTAAATACCCCCCTTCCTTAATACAATTGTCCCTTGCTATTCAAGGGGATTGCGTCTAGGATTTTCTCTTACCCCAGAGCCAGGACACCAAAATCAGAGGACACGCAAGGCCCAGAACCTGCTATGCACATCCTTCTGTAGGCATTAGACTTAAGTCCATAAGTCTAGATGATTTATAATCTAGATTTATAATCTATTTGTCTAATGCAACAAATAGTTGTTATATCATTTTGTTAGGGGAAAATGAGTTCATACATGGTTGATACAGACACAATTTTTAAACAAGTATTTTTTCAATCTGTAGTTGATTGACTTCAAAGATCCAACTATATGCAGTTTTTTCTTCCTAGAGTGTTTTTTCTCCTGGAATGAGGTTTTCTTTTTTTCTGTTTTCCTTAAATCAATAAAATGCCAGGAAAAAAAAAAAAACCAAAAAGCAAAACCTTTGTCATTAATTCAGTTCAAGGAATTAGTAATTTTATCTAAATACTTCAGGATTAACTTTCTCATCATTAAAAGAGCATGTGATTTTAAGGCATTTAAAAAAATTCATCACCAAGTCCCACCTGACCGTGACTGGCATTTCTGGTTGCCCTGGAGACAGACTCAAGACTCTGCTCATTGTTCCGACTTAATGGGACAGCACAATAGTCCAGTGTCCCTAGGACCCTGCCACTTCTTGTGTCTTTAAATTTATCACTATAGATACTGGGTACAATTAACAAAGACTGGAAGGAGGGATCCTGAGAGCGTTTGACACCACTGAATCAGCCTTTCTAGTTTTCTTCAATGTGAGGCTTTCTTTGGAATTGTAGGGGGAAAAAAAGTCAGGGAAAAACGTAACCACACAGGGAGTTGGGCTTTGAAAATCCTTAAAGAGAAAGGAGGCCTCTTGAAGAAACCTCATTTTTCAACCAAGACTCCTCTGAGCAGCTAGATTATTTGGGGTTCAGGGCTTGGAAAGAGAACAATGTTTATGCCATCTCAGTCTCACCCATGTTAGTTCAGAAGTGATTTTGATTCTTGCCAGAGGGACCCAAATTTATGCACAGGGGCCACATTTACACACGGCAGAAAAAGGAAGCCCAGAAGTTGTGTCGCTGAGGTGGGTTGCATACAAGAGAGTCAACCCTGTACAGTCACGCTGTGTTTGGCACAGAAGTTGACCGATGCATGTACAATGGGGGAAAAATTCAGGGCAAGGATTCACCCGAAGGAGAACTCACATTCACCAAAAAAAAAAAAAAAAAAAAGCAGGACCTTTGGCCGTGGGGTGTGGGGTGGTAACCTGCATCTCAACAAGACTCTCCATCGATGATGCGAGTTTGAGAAGCACCGGTCTGGTGAGAAAGATGTTCTTGGTCATTCGTTCAAATTCTGCCAGTATTAGCTATGGAAGAAACACATCACTAGGCCCAACAGGGAGGAACCCCTGTGAATTCAGGCTACGGGGGTTCACATGAATGCCAAGTTTATGGGCAAGATGTGGGCATGTTCTCAGTTTCCACATCTGTGTCCTGAGGCCAATAATACATCTGCAATGCTGAGATGTTAAGCAGATGAGATAATCAATCCAACTAAGGCTTTTTATTAGAAGGTAGCAAGTGCTCAATTTCTCGGTTTCTGCTAGATGCTAGTAATGTTTCCTGCAGATGCTATAGTCTCTCTTTCTCAGTACTGGGTTAGGAATAAACTCTATCACTGAACTATATCCCAAGCCTATTTGTTTATTTATTCACCTAAAGACAAGGTCTCACTGAAGTTGCCCAGGCAAGACTCAGATTTGTGACCCTCCTGCCTCAGTCTCCCTTTGTGCTAGAGTTTCAACTGTATGGACACATCTCTTGACCTCTGGAGACCCCTGGCTCCATTGCAAGAACTAGTAACTAGCTCCTGGGTTGAGTGAAGCTTAACAGGTATATGTTGTAGGGTTTGTCAAGTGTTTCCAGATGTGAAGATGCTGTTATCAGCAGCCTGTCAAAGGAAGACAGGTGGGAGGTACAGGTTTGCAGCCGGCTCAGCAAGAAGCAATGATGAGAGGGGCCGTGCTGAGATGTTTGGGCCACCAGGGTTTTCCTGAAGCCTGGTGAGAATCAGACCACCCTGAAGTGTGTGACAAGGTGAAAGGTCAGAGGCTCCTACCATCCTGTCCTTTGTCTCATTCTTTCCACCTCTACCTTAGGGACTAGATTAGACCACCCAAGAAGAAATGTTTGTTTAGCAGCTGCTAAATAAACAAAAACTTCCTGTAATTCTGGCTGGTTTGAAAGCGTGGCATAGCAGGGTTCTACCAGGCTGGAGCGTGTCCTACAGCAGCCCAGACTTTCTTCTAGGTTTTTGTGTTAGATAATCCCAGAACTAGTGTTAGCTCAGACATCTTTCTCTGATACTCTTTGTCCCTTTGTATGCTTGATTTCCACTTGAAGGTGCAACCAGGTATATTTCAGATGCATTTCATGATTTGCAGAGTCAAAGATACTCCTTGCTGTGGCCAGTTCAGTGCCTGAGGAATGCTGTCCCTGGACTGCCTGCTGCTGCTGCTGCGGAGACTATGCAGGTTTCTGCAGCAATTGTGACCATGCTTTCTCTACCAGACCTTTCTGGACAGAAGCTCTGTGAATCTCAGCCCCAATTTCCCTGGCAGAGCCAACATGTGGCTTTGATGGTGACTCTGCGGGCTTCCCAGGGCGGCCTGAGTGAGAAGATGCTGCAGTACCAAGGGAAAATGACCACCGCTATCCCAGTATTGACTTTCCCATTGTGCTCTGCTCCGTGTTTTTGGTGCTTTATACCCTCTTGCCTTCAGCCCTGAGGACCAAGTCTGCAGCATCTCCCTTCTTTCTTACTCTTCCCAAACAGTCCCAGTGTATGTTCCCTATTTTTGAAAGGTGCAGTTGTAAAACCTAAAACTCAGGCCAAGCAAACCTTTACTTTTCCCTTTAATAACCCACTGCCACATCCAGAGCCATTTATAAAAACCTCTGATAGCAGACATCCCTCTCCTAGAAGCAAGTATAAATTTTGAATTTGAGCAAGCAGGGCATGGGTTGGTATGCAACAAAGACTTGTAGCCCCTCACACACAGAAGGCAGTGCTGTGGCACTGGTTTTTGCAAAAGAAAGTACTCTACTACCAGCCTGGACTATGAGGTCGGGAGCTGAAAGCAAAAACAAAAACAGAAACAGAAACAAAAATACCTCAGCTCTGCCCACTTCTCCAGTTATTTGGTATTGAGAACAGAGACTTTATAGGAATGGAGAGAGAAGCTTCTTGTTGATTGGATGATGAGAAGGAGTATTATTATTCTTTTGTACAGGTGTGGATGGACATTATCCCTCTTCACAGGTCTAGTATTTCTTTTTAGGGTAATTATTTCATCCTCCATTATTGGATTTTGAGCTTGTGACAGCAAAAGGTCACTGACCAAACAAACTGGCTTCTTCTGTACATGTCCATTCTTGAAAAGCCAGCTTTGAAGAAGCTACAATCCATGAGCAGCTTCTGGAAAAACAATTCAAGCACAGTTTGTCATTTAAGGATTTTGTTACTAGGTGTGTCCAGACCTCAGCCAATTTCAGGATGCCAGCCCTAACCCTCAGCACTGATGGGAGTCCTCTGATCTTTTGTAGGAGCCCCTAACTTCTGCCCTGTCCTGTCTAAGCTGTTCTGTTGTCTTAAGGGTTGGGTGAAGGGATCTTTCTGTCTCAGGAACAAGAATGCTAATCATTGTTCAGAATAAATGAGCATCGTGATGCTCCTGGATATTGAGTAATAATGTTTTGCTTTTCCTGATACTCTCTGCAAGTTCTGAAGATGACTCACCCAAGTACTGCTCTGCATGGAGAAGACTGGGCTCCTGTAGAGAAGGAGGTCTCTACTGGCCTCCACTATGGGCCATTTTTTCTTTCCTGTTGGGTAACTGCAGAGTCTCTTACTTTTTCAAAAAACAGAGATGGCGCCTCAAATGAGTTACTTCTGTGGTAGAATAGCCATCTGTGTGTGCACACTACACTCTCTCTGGCATCTTCTGAAAGGATTACACATCAGATGAGTTCTCAAAGGAAGGAGGGCACCTGTGACAGTGTGCTCCCAGAGATGGCCTGGATTAGTGCATTGTCCCCATTGTCCTGAGTGGTGCTGGCCTTCAGATCTTTCTGGAATGTTTTCCTTGGCTTTGGTCAATCCCTGTGAGTTCCTCCATCCTGATCAGAGAGGAAGAGGTGGCTCAGACTTCCTCCCCTCGAGCAGCTCAGGCTGCTCTGACATGTGTCCCTGATTTCAAAGAAAGTACTGGTTCCAACTTTGTTTAAACTTGTGGGTAGTAAAACTCCCATTCACTTTCCAGCACATTTCCTTCCATGGGGCCTCATGTTAGCCCCATAGAGAATCGCAATGCAGGATGAGGAAGCTCATGCCACAGACTTCCTGGCCCTTAAATACTCAGGAACAAGCCTCTCTCTCTTTTCAGAGCCTTGTTTAGATTGGAGATGGTGGAACTTTCTCCCCTGGGAGATAATCTTTTTGGACCCACCAACAGTATTGTTAGTATTGTCTTAGGCCAGCTGAAAAATGGCTGTAATAAAAGCCAGGTTTGGGTTTCCTTATTTATAATACTACCCTTTGCCTAGACACAAACAATTAAATCTTCAAACCCCCAAGACACAGTTATATAAAGAATAGGGGAATCATTTTAAGACAGGTGATAAATTCCTCACAACAGAAAAGATGTGTAATTTAGATAAGAATCAAATTTTAACTGTTCCGGTTTTCACTAGGAGGAAAAAGGCTCTGGGCTAAATTCTATTTAAATTATTGTAGCTGATAACCATGTTAAAGAAATCAATTTTCAAAGGAAGTAAAACCACAGGTTTTGATTTTACCTTCTCAGCCTTGCAATTGTCATTTCTCTGGAGGTGACTCTAATAGCTGCATCTCCAGACACCACCTTTATTTGGAGCTTCAGCTTCACCTTTGCAGTGGGGCACTGTTTGTCCACCTGTGGCCCAGGCTGGACTCAATGCTCTCCCTCCTCTCAGCTTCCTAATTTTTGCTGATAGAATCAACAGTCATTGCCGAATGTTCCCATTCTATCTCTAGTTATTCCAGAATCTTCTCTCTCTGGAGGTCCTCTTATTCAAGGTAAGACTTTATTACTGCTTCCTTTGACAGTTGCAATAGGCCTCAACTTGCCTTTTCATATCTAATCTTTTTCCTACTCATTTCTAACAAATCATGCCACACTTCTTTTCCAAAAATGTAGTTATAGTTGGGTCATTTTTGTAGTGCACATTTTGTACTTTATGATTTTCCAGTATCGGTGAACATTTTCCCTATTTTGGGTCAGGTCTTCCTAAAGAAGAGTAGTCAGTTGGCAGATTCCCCTTCAGCTAAGGCTCAGACATATGATTCCAGTCCTTCGGATCATAGGTAACTCTGACTTCCACAAGGGATATGGCTCCAACTGCCAATAACGTGAGAAGGCGACCATGTACAGGGACCCATTCTTCTGTCAAATGGGTGTGGGTCAGGAGTATTAATAGGATGTGTTTTCAAGACAGCAGCTTTTTTCTCTCAGCTTCAGAACTTAGCTATTTAGCCAAATATTCTACAAGCTACCTAGTGTTTTTTTTTTTTTTTTGGTACCGGGGATTGAACTCATGACCTCGCGCTTGCCAGTGTTGTTAATTCGCCTTTGAGTGCAAACTAGGTTTCTGTTGTTAGCAACTAATAAACAAAAATATTTTTAAATAAATATTAAATGACTCCTGTGTGCCTTGTGAAACACATACTTACTCCCCAGCCTAGCATTTACATTTCTCCATAAGAAGATCTCAAAATCCCAACTTCAAAGCAAGACCACCAAATTTGTTTCTGTTTTCTACTTTTGTGATCTAGTATGTGCATTTTTAAACTCATTTTTCTCCCTTAATTTTAGTTGCTTTTTTTTTTTACATTAATTTCTACTTTGGTTTAACTACTCATTTTCTAAGACTATCACCAAGGATAAGCTTTTTATGATGAAGACACTCCAAACTTGTCTGTGGCACTCTTCTCTTTGATGTTTAAATGTTGAGCTCAGCAACTTTCAAATGCCCTAAACATGCTAATCTATGACCTATATAAATGTGAAACCCCTCAATCTTGCTTGGGAGAAAACTCTAAAATATTAAAGGAAACTTTATTATTATCAAAAAGCATTTTGATGAGATATTTCTGCACACCTTTCATTTTTTGCCTTATATTCTCAAATCTGTGACTGTCTATAACATCAAACATGAGCAAAAAGCAAAGAATTCAATCAAAGAAGTTTTTCATGTTATTCAGATAAAACATCTGGAAGACTTAATTTTTCTCTTCCACCATATGGTTGATCTTGTATTGGCATAGTCTATGACATTTGCCAAGATGATAAGGACTTTCTTATCTTAGTACTTTCTTCATTTCACATAATTTTTTAAAAACCTTTAATTTTTGAGAAACCCTTTCCACCTTGAAAGTTTCACTGAAACTTTGAAAGCACTGTTGGGAAAGGATACAATATTAATTACAAACAAGCTCATGCCAATGTCACTTTAAAATAATACTGGAGAAGGGGATTTAGCTCAGTGGTACACACCAGCCTGGCAAGCACAAGGTCGTGAGTTCAATCTCTGGTACCAAAAACTGAACTGAAGAAAAGGGGGTTTGGAGCAGAGCTGGGTGCTCTTGATTTTGCTAAGCCCCATACATATGGAAGCAATTCTTCAAAATCTGTTCATGACCCTCTAGAATCAAATTGTGGTTCATATAAAGCCTTGGTAGTCACCACTGTTAATTGGCTGTTTTAAGGGCCTGATGCTGCCTATGACCTTGGCCTTGGGTGACAACACACCGCTTACACTGCTTCTGAAGCACACTGCTCTCCTTAGCAGCAGCAGGAGGCCCCTCCAACTGCCTGGGTTTCCCTGCTGATTGTAGCAGTCTTGCTCCTGTTCGAGTTCATTTTCCTCACACTACATGAGCTCGAGTCATGGTTTAAGAGCTTTCCTTCTCTTGGCAAAGTAAACATTTTCCTAAGGTCTACAGTTACACTGATGTTTAGTTTATTTAAATTCATTATGCTCATTCGGCTCCGCTTATGCCACAAATACCGCTATTGTCAGGCCGCATCAGCAACACAATTGAGAATCTCAGTGTCCCAGTGATGACAAACAAGAACTTTTATGCTAAGGTGGCAACCATTAGACTCTATTTAATAGAGGATTTTAGCCACATTAGCTTTATTATATTAATGGAAAACACCATGAAAATCTATTGCTAACTTTTTATGTGTGAGTTTCATTGCTTAATTTTTAAAAAGAAAATACTAAGCTTGTTTTTTCTGAATTCAGTTTTGATTTGTTCTGCATAGATTATAGTCATTACCATACATAGACCATCAGCTTAGTTTTCATGAATCTATCAGAAGTTCCCACAGACTTCATCATGTACTTCAAGGGACTGTGCACATTAAATTTCATATAAAAAAACTAATCTATATAGTAAAATATTTACTTAAACTGTACAGTACTTATAAGTTCAATATAAATTAGATTAACACAATTAATTAGAAATTATATATTATATATACCATGGCTTCCCACCTTTGACAATGAATGAAATGCTTGTCATTGAGTCTTATGAAATAATTGCTTGTCACTTGGGAGGGAGTAATGTTTGCATTTATTCCAAACTTCATTAATTATTCTATTTCCTGAGCTGGGTGTGATAAACTTTGGGTTGTTGGAGTCAGTGAGATTTTACAAAATAGTCATTCATACTAGTTCAAGAGGTCTCAGGAATAGTCAAGCTTGAACATACAACCTGGACTGCAGTGCTGCCAGGCAGGTGGAATAGGTTAACTGATTCATCATCCACCTCAGGCCTCCTTAAACAAAACTAAACAAATCATGGTATTTGGTTGTCAGATGCTCTAGAGAAAATTGAAATCAAAACCCTGGAGTTTGGTTAATACTTTAATAAGTTGAATTTGCTTATTTTACAGAGCTTCTTCAGGTAACAATCAAATATATATATATATATATATATATATATATATATAATTTCTGACTCTATTCAAAAATTTATTAAAGTACATCTTACAATTTAAGGAACCGAAATCTTGTTCATGATGCCATGTCGTGGAGCCTTGTGACAATCAGCAGAAATGAAGTGATTTTGAACATAATTCTTTCATATTATAGGTTTTGTTGATCTGATCTCAAAAGTATCATACATATCAAAAGTTGAGGGGTAACACGGGGTGAACTTTATGGATACAATCATTGTACGCATATGAGGAGGCTGAACTATATCACAGATTGTTCGGGCTAAGACTGTGCAGGGCATGAACACTCAGTGACTTCACTCTGGTGGCGATTACACTAATGCTTAAACTCTTAGCAACGTGAGTGCACCTAATCTCTCCTCTGTCATGCCATCCTGAGCCTTTCAATGCCTGATAAGGTTTGGACAATGATGAATAGTGAGGATCCTTCAGCTGGTCACCACTGATGGGAAGATGATCTATATGAAATGAGGTGAGCACATATGGGTGGAGGTCCTAGATTTTTTAAAATTTATTTTATTTTATTTTTATTATTTTTTATTTTTATTAGTGCCAGGGATCGAAATCATGACCACGTGCTTACAAGGCAGGCGCTTATGCTGCTGAGCTAAATCCCCAGCCCCGAGGTCCTAGATTTAAATTCCAGTTCTGCCACATGTAAGGTTTGATATTAGACATATGCTTTGATCTTTCTTATGTCTCATCTACGAAATGAGTTAATTTCAGTAAGTATATTTGGCTCCTACTAAGTTTATGGTTTCATAATGATATAGGGGAATGAAACTCCCGACCTTCTATGTCCACGAGTTTGTGTTCTCTAAAATCGAAGAATGAATTTTAGAAACAATGAAGGTTAAGAATAGAATATATTTATTGAGAGAAAGAAAGCTTCTGCCTGAGAGAAGTGGTCCGGAACTGGTTGCCAAGGACTCTGTCTTTCCAGGGACATTTGTAGAGTAAAACCATGGCGTGAGACTGGTTCAAGGTGGGGGAAGACTGGGAGCTCACAAGGCAGATGGGAATAAGGTGGGGCATAGCCAATAAGATCAGTAGTTTAAGTAAAATTGATTACATTAGGGACAAATGGGGAAGCAAGTCACATAGCAAGCGGGCATTCTTACAGAGTAGTGACTCTTTCCTGGGGGGATGGGAACTATTTAGGGTATCAGTCCTCAGGATATGGGTGCATTTGTTTGATCCTTTGTCTTGAGGCCTGGCCCACAGCAGGAGGTGTCTGTCTCCCCCACAGCTGCCAGGTGTGTGCACTGACTCCATTGAGGACCTAGCCTTATCTCACTGCCTATAATATTTTTGACTAACTCAGCTGCCTACAGCAATAGGAGCATGGAAGAGAGGTGCTGTGTAGTTATAGATGCTGTTCTCAGCTTTCTAAACCTATCCCAGTGCAGGGCATCTGTACCCTCTGTGAGAATTTACTGGCCATGTGTGAGGCTTGTGTTAGTTTTCCATGACTGTAACAAAATGCCTGAGAAAAACAATGGAAGGAAGAAGATTTATTTTGGCTCATCTTCAAAGGTTTAGTCCATGGTCAGCTGACTCCATGTCTTTAGACCTGTGGTGAGGCAGAAACATCCTGGTGGAGTGGTGTGGCACAGCAGAGCTGCTCACTTCATAGTGGCCAGAAAGCAGAGAGGGAAAGAGCCAGAAAGAAATGGGCTGGGGACAAAATATACTCTGCAAAGCCACACTCCAGTGGTCTGCTTCGCCCAATTAGGCCCCACTTCCTAATAAGCCCATTGAGCTATGAATTCTTCAGTGGATTAGTCCACTGATGAAATTAGAGTCTTCAGGATCCAGTCACTTCCCCAAAGTGCATCACCTCTGAACACTGCTGCACTGGGGGGCCAAGCCCCCACCACATGAGCCTTGAGAGGCAGACCATATCTAAACCATAGCAGAGCTGGTTCCAAGGGTTACTTTGGTGGCACTCTGGGTACAACCAGAACATTACAAAGCACAACAATTACCTCAGAGAGAAAAGTCTCTGAGAGCACTATCATCAATAAGTGTAATGTCTAATTAACTCTGTCTGCTTTGAAACTCAGATCTTGTATAATTTGGTCACCTCTTCTTCTGATGGTAAAGCACATTGCAGATGTACTTGGGAAGCTTACTTAATATAAACTGTACCTCAAACACTTTTGAATATGCACAATGTTCTCAATATAAAATTACTGCTTTAATCAGTGAACAGTGATTCTAGTAGTTTTAAAAGTTGAAAAAATTTAATAACTAGAAAGAGAAAATTGAGCAATTTTTCACAGCATCTTGAGCCAAGTTACACAAAACTCTTGTTAATTTAAGCATGCTTGTGTAGATGACTTCAAATTCCAATTTGGTGTCAAGAGCCAAATGGAGGCTATAATCGCTTGTGAGTCAGAGAACTGGGAAAGCTTTTATTTAACGAATCCTGGAGTATTCTTAGCTTGAAGGCTTCTGGGATGATGATTTGAATCCATGGTAGGTTTGTCGTACAAGACACCAAACCTCTCTGAAGATCAGAATGCACTGAGCATGCAGTATTATCCTAAGTCCAAAAGCAGATGGTGAAATCACTGAATGGACTGTGAAGATTTGGTGAAAAGCTGTGAAGATTTGGTGAAAAGCTCTTTTCTTATCCATTTTTCTTTCTCCTCAAGAATATCAACAGCAGGGCCTTCCTTTGATAGATATGTTCTTGAAAAGTTACATATGTCAAACTTTGATACATTAGACCATACTTCCCAGTCCAGTACTCCAGCATCAGTTTGATAAATTCTTGTTGCTTTGGATAATATGGACATTTTAACTATATACAATATAATCACCAAATATGGTGAATGATTAAACTTAAAAAATGTTTGCTGTAAAAGAAACAAAGAAAAGGAGGATGGAAGGAAAAAGATGGAAATGAAGTTTTTATAAATGAGGAGAGGAGTGGGAAAAAAGAATTAAGCAATATTGTGTACAGGCACAAATTCCCAGTGATGAATGTGATCATTATATATGGTAAATATCCATTAATAAAAAAAGACATATTGCCATTAATGCCCTTAAAATGCTCCTTTTCACTTCAAACACACTTATCCTATTATTTTTGCCATTTTTTGAAGCACTTCTGGAAGTCCTCTTTCATGAACGTCTTTAGTGGTATTGTCATAGCTATTTTGACGTCCTGAATTGAATAAAAACATTTACTTTTTACAGTCATTTTGACTTGGAGGAAGAGTCACAGGGTGGGTGAAGACACAGTAATGCTTTTATTTGACAGAAATTGCTATAAATGTATTGAATCAGTTTAGGACATTGAGGTAGCCACTTATGAAAGAGAACTTCCAGTACTGCTTTAGAAAGTGGTAAGAGCAATGGGATAGAGATGCTTAAAGTTAGAGGGAATATTTTGACAGGTTAATGCAATGTGTGTTTTACAATAATACATTTTTAATTTTAATATTCACCTGCTATTTTCATCAGCTTGCTATCATTTAGTGGTAACTTTCCCTCCCTCCAGTTTTGCCAGTTGTTTGGCCGATAAGCAATCTGTGACACAGTCCTTGTTCTACATGCTTTATCTGAGCTTTGGTCCAAGTACATTGATAAAGGACAGAATCCTGTGTTCTTCAGCTAAATGGATCACCATGATTTTGTCCCTTCACTATAGGTATATCAGAGACACCACAACATAGTCACATCCAACTGACCTGAATTCAAAGCCCAGTCTTTGGAATTACTTGCTCTATAACTCTGAGAAAACTACTTAACCTCTCTGGGCTTCAGTTTCCACAGCTGTGAAATGGGATATTAAAATCCATATTAACATAGTGCTTAGCATATTGCAAGCACTCAATAAATGGCAGTAGTTCTATTATTTTCCACAGTAGTAGGTATATGAAGTCCTCCAGGAATAGAATTTAAATAAAGATGTGCATCAGTAATTAGAACCATAGCCTCAATCCTTTAGGTAAAACCTCTGAGGGTGTTTACTATGTGGGCAACAGGAAACAGACTCATTTGGACTGTTTTCATGTGTTCTATCCAGAAAATGGCTCTATGGACAGGACCCAAAATTAGGTCCTTAGGAAGCAATGACGTAAGCAACCAGCTGTTGTCTGCATAGCTGTGGTTAAACTTGACCACGCCCTTCGTTCATTCCTCTCCAAGGAAGCAGAAAAACATAGGAGACACAATTTGGAGTCTGCAGATCCTGGACTTGTTCATGTCAGAGGCGGCCTGGCTTTACCACACAGCTGTGGCCAGGCCTGATCAATGTGACAGGGACACTGGCTTGCAGAATCACTGCTTTCTTTGCTAAGGATGGTGAAGTGAGGAAGAAAGAAGGGAAGAGGACAGTGAAAATAAGAGTATGTCATTGTGAGTAAGAAGTGTTTGTCCTTAGCGTGGCATGTGGGTTTAGCTATCTATCAGACAGCGTCTTTGACAACCATTAAGGGCTCCCAGAAGTTGGCAAACTTACACTGGGCCACGAGGACTGGACTGTAGCCATTCCATAAGAGCATAAACGGAGACAGTCTAATCCGAGAACATCAGCAAGAAAAGGGAGAGGTATTTTTTCACTGGGTCATTTTATACTTCATTCTAGAAACCAATTTTAAAAAATATTTCAAATAGATACAGTCCTGGCTGGAAATAACAGCTTATTGTCTGGCATCCTAAGAGAGTAATATTACTGGATCTCACAAGGGTAGGCAGGGAAGCTGCCACAGAACCAGGCATTCAGGGAGAAAAAACAGCCTCTGGAAAGGGCCATCTAGGGGTCAAGGTTTGCTTTGGACTCTGCTTCTTTAGAAGCATGGGCTGCTTCCACATGCCATTGTCCTTGCTGGCTGAATTTCTTGGCGATATTCCCACCCCACTTCATGCAACACACCCACGCATCTGAGCAATGGTTCTCACACGTGAGCATCTATGGGAGTCATCTGGAGTGCTTGTTAAAACACAAATTGAGAGAGGGCAGTTCAGGCGTTGTGAGGTTATACCTGAGAATCTACATTTCCAGTGAATTCTTGGGAGGTGATTTCAGTGCTGTCCTGGGTCCAAACTTTGAGAATCACTGCTTTATGGAGGACTTCTATATAAACCAGCCCTCAGCTGGAGTTACTGAGTAGTTACATGAATGAATGAGTGAGTGAGAGGCAAATGCATGAACGAATGGATGGATGACAATCCTCTTTAGCACTTTGTTTAACATCCTCAGGTTCAATGTCTTTGACCTGTAAGTTTATCTACTACAACACACAGTTGTTACAGTAACAAAAGTCTGTTTCTTTTTCCATATGAAGTCAGTCTTTTTCATCCTGCCAGGTCAAATATTTTATGATCAATAGTTTCGTCTCTCTTGTCATTTCCAGGGCACATAAAGTTCTCAGCCATGACAATGCCAGAAGTTCTCTGGATTTAAAGTGTGTCTCTCCAGATGGACAGACTGAGGAGCCAGACTCTCATGGCTCTCTCTGCTCTAAAAACTCTCAGCATTGCATCGGAACACATCAAAGCAGGCTGGAATTACAGACAAAATGAGCCCGATGCTACAAAAACAGTGCCAGCTTGGACTTCAAGACACTTCAGGGTTGAGGAGGTTGGTCTTGGGCCACCAGCCCGTTGGGACTCCACCTGGAAAGCCTGCTGCTGGTGGCTTGTCTGTTGGCATTGGTATGAGCATGTTTCACCCCAACTGGGCCACTCCTCATTCTTGATAACAAAGTAACAGCAGGTTCTATTGGCGTGGTTGTTTCCCAAATGTCTGCAGACATGTTTCATAGCATCAGATTTGCTCTCGGGATCATTTTAACAATTCATTATATTTTACTATTACAATAGAACCACATATTGTTATAGAACATACAGAAGAGTAGAAAAAAGAGAGAAATCATTTATAGTATTTGTCATCTTTAAAACAACCCTCTTAAAGTTGGAGGTGTAAGTCAGGTATAGAACACTTGCCTAACAAGCATGAGGTCCTGAATTCTACCTCCAGTGTGGCAAATACTGCTACTAGCATTTGTTGCCAGTAAATAATTACTCTGTTGGTCTATTTGTTTTTCCATTCAGAGTCTATGCTCAGAATTATCTACCTATACTTATCTATCTATCTATCTATCATCTATCTATCATCACATATATACATTTATGTCTTCAGCAAAACACTTTTATAGATGACAATGGTTGCTTTTCAGTTTAGAGTCTATTTCTTTCATTCTGCCTGGCCAACTGACCCCCCAATGAGCAATTTACTCTCTTTTGTTAATTTGGGTGCACAGAAAGTTCTCAGCTGTTAAAGTGCCAGAAATTCTTTCTTTCTAGTTAAAAAAAAATTTATAAAGAGATTTGAAATTTTCCATTTTAAAAAGGGAATTTAAAAAAATGTAAGTAGATTTTATAGCCTTTTCATTTAAAGGAATGTTATATAAATTCACAGTAACAATACAAACTCTTTTAGTGCCATTTTTAAAGCATCTTTTGATTCTTCTTCTTATTTAGATCAGTTGCAGCCTGAACACAAAAGCAAAAACAAATAGTGGCAGGACAGAAAGTTTGGAAGAGCCACATAGAACTGTGCATAGCTTCAAGGCAGTCCTAAAGAGCTGATGGAAACATAGTTGAAAATTAGACCAATTAGTTTTAAAAAATCCCAAAGTCATAAGATTTAGTCCAAAAATAAAATCAACACTGAAGCCCAAATAATTTGATAACAACTTGTGCTACCACCAAATCATTATGACATGTCTACTTCTTTGGGGGCAGCGTCATATACCGAGGCGGGGAGTCCTCTAGTACATGGCAGCTGTGTAATTTCCATGGGATCTACATGTGTCTTAACGGGGCCTTCCCCACCGAGATGATCACGCTTTCTCCAATTGCCTGTAAATACAGAGGTGTCACACAGCACGGTCAGCAGGCAGTTTGCTTTTCCGCAAATCGCCAGCAAGCAGGTGTTTCTGATGGCACAAGCATGAGCTGGGAGTGGCTGGCGCCTTTACAGGATGTGATACCATGGTACCATCATTGTTAAGCCTGGTGCTAAAAATGGAAACACAGGTCACCTTTTTTGTGTGGGAAATGAAGCATTTGTGAATGCTAAAGTACAACAGATATCTTTAAAAAATGAAATATGACTTAGATGAAATACTTGTGTGTTTGTACACACACACACACACATACACATATATATTTAATCATTTCAAAACATAAAATGAATATACAATCCAAAAATTCACAGTAAAGAGCCTCAAGAACAATAGTCCTAATCAAAATAGAGTTGCCATTGGAACCAAAAAATGTTCTTCTGCCACGTAAAGGATCTAATGAATCTTGTTCCAGTGATATTGGCTTTGTGAGAAATGATTATTGTGTCAGTTTGCTGGGGCCCCCTTAATAAAGAATCACAAACTGGATGACTTTATACCACAAAAATTTATTGTCTCATAGTTATGGAATCTAGATGTCCAAGATGTAAATGTGATTCTTTCTGGAAAAAGGGTCCCTTCCATAGTGGTGGCAAATTTGGACTTTTTTTAGAGCCTCAGGGGGAAAATCTATCCTACGCCTCTCTCGTAGCTTCTGACAATTGCTTACCAATCCTTAGTGCTTCCTGACTTGTGGGCACATGATTCTAACCTCGACCTTCTCTGCCTCTCTTGTCTCTGTGTTCTATTTGTATCTGTTTTGGTTTGGATTTGAAATGTTCCCTTGAAACTCATGGCTTAGTTGTCTGCTGGGCAGGTTTCAGGGAAATGATTGGATTAGGAGAGTTCTAACTTCTGCAGTGGTTCAATCCATCAATTCAATCATAATTTGATAGGTTTATTGGGAAATGATAGAAATAGGAGGTGAGCAGCTTATCTAAAGAGAGTAAATCACAGGGCTGTAAGCTTCCCCAGCCCCAGGCCCAGCCCTACCACTTTCTCTATGGCTTTTCCACTCTGTCTCTACTTCTAGCCAGCACGAGATGAGCTGATTTCTCCTGTCATACTTTTCTGCTGTGATGTTCCTGCATTGGAGCCAGGCAGCCATGACCTGAAACTGCGAGCCAAAATCCTCCTCTAAGTTGATTTCTTCAGGTATTGGTCGTATAGCAACAGAAACCTGACTAACACATTTTCTGTGTCCAGGTTTCCTTCTTTTTATAAAGGCATCAGTCACTGAATTAGGGTTCACCATAATCAAGTACACCTCATTTTAACTTAATGTCTGAAAAGATCCTATTTCCATGGAAGGTCCCATTTAGAGCCAACTGACATTAGAACTTGAATGTAACTTTCCGGCAGGAAAACAACTAAACAATTAGTTTCTAAAATTTGCCAATGACCACTTAGACCAAGTTCATCTGCCAAGTTGATGGTTAAACATACGTGTGATGATCACTGTTTTAATTACTTTCTCATGCCTGAGACATAATACCAGATGCCAACAATTTAAGGGAGGAAAGGTTTATTTTGGCTCACAGTTTATAGAGGTTTCAGTCCATAGTCATCATAGGTAGGTAGGAAGCATCAAACCATCAAGGCAGGAGGGGTGTATTTACACCCTTCCGGGCCACAACCACAGTGATCCACCTCTTCCTACCAGGCTTTCCCTCTCAACATCACACACAGGTAGAGACTCGTCAGTGAACTAACCCAGTGTCACATACCCATGACCCAGTACCATACACCCATGATCCAGTAACCTCCAAAAGCCCCACTTATGAGTGAATGAGGATTTGGGGGGACATCTAGATATAAACCACAACAATCACTTAGAATCATAAAGCATCAGACCTCTGTGAAGGGGCCAAAACATTGGTGACTTCCCCTGCAGCCACCCAGCATGGGCCAGAGGACTGGGATAAGCACTCAACATAGCCATAGCATTCCTCACTGCCACTTGGTGTGCTTCCAAGTCTTTAAACTGACCCTGCAGCGAGGCTGTCAGCACTGTGAAAATGAAACAGAAAACCAAAACATCCCTATTGAAAACTAAGCAAATTGTACATTAGCTGATTCCCTGACTTGTCCTTATTTTGAAGAGATATGGCTCTATCTTCAACTCATACCTGTTGCCCCTCAATCCTAGTCCCTCCTTGGGTTGACTACTGCTCCCAACAAGCTTTACACATATTCTAGCTCTTCTGGGCAGTGGCACAACCCAAATCAAACTGCATGAGGAATATGAGGTGAATTCCCAAGGCAGCCCAGGTGGAACAGATTTACATTAATCCTACAGTTTGACCTTGTACCAGACAGAGAGCTACAGGACTCTAGAGGCTTACACTGACCTAATCTACTTTTACATCTGGAGTTCTCCAGTTCTGAATATTTAAATATGCTTCACTGATTTCTGCTTGATGTGCAGAAGGAAGACTAAATCTCTGACTCTCGTGTTATCTGGCTAACATAAGCCTGCCTTAGAGGTGATGGTGGACACTGAGTAGCTTCTGAGTGTGATTTATCTTGCAAATAACAGTTGTTATCCTTTCAACTCGACCCTAACAAAGGAAAGCATTTCTGTGGGCAGTGCGGGGACTGAATAGCCCAGATTTCCATTAACCCATAAAGTCAACTCACTGTCTCACATCTGGGCTGTGGGCGGCAAGAATCCTGGGAGCTGCTTTTTCTCCCTTCCAGAGGCCTGGTCACAGGCTGCTGGAATGTCACATCCTGTCTTATGCCAAAGTGACTGAGGACACAGTGTGTAGACAGTGGAGGGCAATTTTCTCAAGCTAATGTAATAAAGACTACGAACTGTCAGAGTAAAACAACAACAAAAAAAATGGCTTCCGGTGGAAAACATAAATTCTCAGAATCTGTATATTTCTAAAGGCTTCAAACTCAATATGCATGATCAGAAGAAAATTTCCCCAGGGAAATTAATATCTTATTGGTACTACCTCAGAATTGTTAAATGAGGAAAAAAACTCACAAACTGGTCCAAATGCTTCCTTGCAACCGGATGTGCATGATTGGATTATATAGAGGGACAATCAATCATGTACTTATTTGGTGTGTCATGATCAAATTTCTTTTTTAGGATTTATTTATGAATAGTTTGCATGCAGAAATACACTGTATTTTCTGATGGAGTCTGGCGTTTGGGATAATTGAAGTGACATCATGACAACACACTTCCCAGGGGTCCAGGATTGAGATGATAGAGTCACCCTGGTCCTTGGGGGTTTTCTGAGTCCCATTGTGAAGTGCCATAAACGCACCCACAGATGCTTGCTGGAAATGTGCGTATGTTTAACAGCTGGCCTGGTGTTCCAAAGTCAGGCAGCCACCGGCGCAAAGCAAAGGTCAAGTGAGAGCCCGGCATTAGGAAAGGTCCCCTGAGCAGAGCGGGAGCTGTTGTGATCCTGGACTCAAAGCCATCTTCCTCCCCATGGTGTCCCTGGTAGTATCACCCTGCCAGGACTCTCCCACCCGCCGTTTCCTCACCAGATGGCTGCTTTTGCCATGCAGGGTGGGAGACGGGCCAGAGAGCGCGATTCCTCGTGCAGCTCAGTGCGCGCCCTGATGCGGGTGGGTACAGATGGCTTTTCAAGGTCAGTCTCAGGCCTGGTGAGTGACCACTGCCACAAATGCTCATTCATGTGCCCATCATGAAAGTGCCCTGAGTGAGCCCTAGGGTGTCCGGTTGGAAGCATAGGAGGGCTAAGTTCTCAGAAAAGAGTAGAGGGAGCGATCAAAGCCCTGTGCCCGGCTGGTGCAGAACTGACGAGGAGAAGGCGAGAACTTGGGATCCTAGACCAGGGTATGGCACGGTTCCTGGCTTCAGGGGCCTGTGTGAGAACACAGGCATGGGGCTAGTCATATGTTGGGACACTGGGTTTATGTTGATGCCTTGTCTCCTTTCTGTCCCCCTCTTCTGTCTTCCTGAGCTCCGTAAGTACCAGGTGATCGCCCTAGGCCATCTCCAAACTGCAGCATAGGTGCCAGTGGCACCCCACTTTCCAGACTCCCCCCTGAGCAGAAGCTGCTTGCTGTGTTGTCTGAGGCGGTGCCTGCCCGGATAACATCGGTGTGATTCGGCAGGTCTCTTCATTCTTGGAGGCGGCAAGGGGGAGAGAAAGGAATTACGTCTCCATGTGCGCTGTGAGGTTACATACCATAGCTTACTGGATGCTTCCACTGTTAGCCCCGCATTCCTCAGCCCTCCCTGCCACCTAGACTGGACCCAGGATTCCGGTTTGGAGGACTTTCTTATCCTCATGGTACTGTTGGTGGTAACCTCGGGTCCATGGGTGATGGCTGGGCTGGAGGGTGCTTTGTGGGGGACTGTTACACCGTGGGGTACCTCTGCAGAGGCTCTGCGTGTGGGTCTCAGATGGCACCTGTTGTCTGTTTCCATCTCTTCTCCCTCTGAGCACCTTCAGTATTGGGTCCCAGTGCCCAACTCATGCATGTGGGAATGAATAGGTCAAATCTGGAGGGTCTAATACGTCACTGCAAACATCTCCAGATTGTGTGGCTCAGGGGCAGGGACAGGAGAGAACGACCGTGTTTCACCAGCCATGTGTGAACAGGTCGCCTGTGAACAGCAGGGCTAGAATACCAGCAGGATTCTAGAGCTGCTATGCAGCTCCCTTATTTATATAGACCGAACAGTGCTGGGAGGTAAGAGGAAGTGAAGACACACCTGTTGGGTTGATGATACAAAGGATAAAATTTAAAGGAAATGTCACTTTATTTTTTTGTGGTACCGGGGATCGAACTCATGACCATGCGCTTGCAAGGCATGTGCTTATACCACTGAGCTAAATCCCTGGCCCGGAACTGTCACTTTAAACATGAAAATCCTGAAACATATTCTTGGTCCTCTGACCAAGGATAGAAATTGCTGGCATTATTGTGATTGTTTTAATTTTCACTTCCATGGAAAAACAAATTAACGAAGTTATTGTAAATCAAATTCTAAATTTTTCAGTAATAGGAAATAGAGTTAGAACTCCTGCCATAGTCTCCAAATGTTTGAAGCACAGGTTTCAGCTCTTTGGCCATGGATGGTTGAACCAAAGTTCCCAGTGTTGTGAAGAGTGGTGATTTCTTCTTGGCTCTCAAAGAGCACGACAGGTGGTGACCACTTGAAACCAAAGACTGAGAAAAGTATTTTACAGTTGCTGATCATGAATTATTGAACATGTTTATTTAAGAGATATTTATATAGTGTTTACTGCATGGCCCTTGCTCTGCTATGATTTCTCTTTAATAATATATGGTGCTCACACATGATTCAAGCACCTGGTTGTGCCCCGGCCTTCAAGGAGCTCCCATTGAGGGACTAATTAAAGTTTTAATAAAGTATGGAGGGAAAGAGCAACAATAAGCTTGTGGGAGTTTTGCTCCTATTGAGACCTTAACTACAGGACTGCATTGTGGGGGTGAGGACTTCCCAGGGACCTCCAGGAAGGCTAAAACAGAAACCCATAGCACAAAATAGGAATACAGCTGGCTTCGTGGGTGTGGTGTTTCCTTGAATTCAGGTTGGTATCAGAGCCAGGGAAGGATCCTCTGTGTGACTGTGTGTGTGGTGTAGGGACAGGGAGAGGCAGAGAGAGAGTTGCAGGAGGATCACAGGTTATAGAGGGTTTGGGGACCTCCTCCTCCCAACACCCTGCTTCTCTGTACTCCCCCACCCCATCCCATGGTGGAAATGACAACTAATGTCCATGGTGCAAATGATGAAGTTTGCTGGGCTCACTCAGAGTCCCAGAGGTACCCAGAAACAGGAAGTGTGCTGGGTTGGGGCCAGACTGCCCAGTGTAAAGGCACTTCCCATGGATGTGGTCTCCTGGGGCTGTCCAAGGTGACCACTGCTGTAAGAAGAAGGATTCTGGCTCCAGGCAGCCATGTGCCAAATGACACTCTGCATTCTGCTCTGTGACAGTTACCTGGAAGGGAGGGTTGGGGGAATGTCACCTCTCTCTGCCTTACCTGGTCATGACTGTCTCACTACAAACTTATCCTGCTCTTTCTGGGAAACTCCTGCTTAATCCTAAGCTCAGGGAACTCAGGTGGGTTTTTTTCTGTTAGACACATGTTGTGGCACTAGTACAATTTTGTTCTTCCATTTTGCCAGCAGCTGCAGAGAACCAGCATGGGCCATGTGTTATGCTAAGTGTTGGGGACATTAGGAGCTCAGGTACAGAAAAAGAGGAAAAGTTAATCACGGTAGATGAGGATACATTCTATATGATTTCATTTATGTGTCATTTTGAAAAAAGTCAACCTAGAGATGAAAAAAGAGCCGTGATTGGCAGGGAGTGGGGACAGGGACTGACCCAGCAGAGAGGGATGGAGGCTTTGGGGGGATAACAAACCTGTTGCCAGTGTTGTTTAGGGTTACTATATTTGTCACAACTTGCAGAAATGTGCACTAAAAAGAGTGGATTTTATTGAATGCACCACAACTCAGTGTTTGTAACGGCAAAGTAAATCACAGTAGAGCATGGTAGGTGTCATAACGGTGTGATGTACAAAAAAGACACGAAAGAAGAATCAGCAGGCTCTTCTGTGAGAGTAGGGGAAGGGGATCAAGAAAAGAGAGCATTGATTGGGCTTGTGGTTCTGCAGATGCAAGGAGGGAGAAGCCGTTCTGGATGGAGGACCAGCATGGGGAGAGTACGGAAGCCGGCAGTGTATTCTGTCAGCATCCTTCACTGGCTACTACTGAAATAGTCACAGGAGTCTGAGCGCGGACAGTTCTAAATGGGATGCTAAGGAGCGAGACAAATAGACAAGTGTTTCTCTATCTGTGCTGCTGTAACACAACACCTGAAACAGTAATTTATGAAGATAGAAAGTTATTTCATGGAGAGCGGGAGGACCACGGTCAAGGTGCCAGAAGACTTAATAGTCTGGTGAAGCCTGCTCAGCACTTCCAAGGTGGGCAGTTCCCAGAGCACAGGAATGCATGTCCTCACACGCAGAAGGCAGCCGGCCAGCAGACCAAAGGCTCTGAGATGCCTCTGCAATAGAACTTTCATCCCACCCAATAGGAGGCTCTGCCCTGGCCTGCTCAGCTCTCTTCATTCTGTCCTATGGCAACTTCTGCATTTTGGAAGGGACACACTGACATCATAGTACCTTCAATACTTAAAAAATCATGCTAAAATCTATGTGCCATAGTGTGCCACTGACCTCTTTAAACACACAACCCAGAGGTATTAATTGCACTCATGATGCTGTACCATCTCCGAAATCCTTTTATCACTTCGCTCCAAACACTGACTTTGCACGCCCCCCCTGCCCTCAGCCCCTGGTAACCAACCGCTAATCTATTTTGAGATTCCTCCTAAGTGGAATCCTATAGTACATCCTTTTGCCTCTAGTTTCTTTTGCTCAGCGTGTTGTTTTGCACTTTATGAGGTTAGTGAGCCCAGAGAAAACTCTCTCTTTGGAAACAGTTGAGGAAAGGGGGTAGGTGACCTCTTCTGAGTTGGAAGCATCAGACACATTGTGGGTTGGGGTCACTTTCCCCGCATGTCCTGCACATGCTGTGGCTGCCCCTTCTGCCTCTCCAGATAAGGCCCTGGATGGGGACAGCCCTGGCTACCTGCTCCCCCCTGCAGCCCTGTAAAGCTCTCTTCCGTGCAAAGATTTGTTGAACAGCCTTCTCACCTGCTACCAAATTGGAAAAGGAATTTTTAAAAAGACTTAAGAAAAATAAATGACCACAAATTGCAAATGAGGTAACCCAAGAATGTGGGTTTGGAGTTAATTAGCCCTTGAACTGTCAAGCCTAATTGCGTCCAGTGAGTTCCGACATTTCTAAGAATAATTAGGGACCAGGCTGTCACATTTCACAGAGGCCCAACCACTATGTGAACAGGTTTTCCTTGACCCCCCCCCACTGTACACTTTCTAGAAACACATAAAGGAGAGTGGTGCCCAGTGCTATTTGCAGAGCTTAGGGTGGAAGTGTCATGTTTTTGAAGAACTTTTCATGTTTGTAGTGAATATATAATGACCCCATTAAGGGGTGGAAATGAGTGGCAAAAGGGGTGACATTTTCAAAACATCTGAAACCACTGGTGTTAATAATAGCCAACATCCACTCTGTGCTTACTACACACTTGGCACTATTCTAAATAAGGTGAGGGCCTAGGAGGTATATGTAATATTGTGCCTAATGAATAGATGAGGAAACTGAAGCTCGGAGACGTTATAGAAGTTTTTCAAGGACACACAGTGAAGGTCAAACCCAGGCAGGCTAACTTCAGATAGTGCTACAGTGACCGTTTCATAGTTCCCTGTGTCATCTTCATTCATTCATTGGGCATTTACTGAGTGTACTGGGTTCAAGGTGCTGTATCAACTTGTATGTGTGAGAAAGAAAGAAAGAGATTTTAGTTATAGTCTCCCCAGGAGAAGCTAGCATTTTAGTTGAGGAAATAACCTATAAAATAACCTATAAAGACAAGACCATACAAAACAAGATAAAATCAATGCAAGATAATACAAGATTGAGTATCCTTTATCCCAGGTCCTTGGGACCAGAAGTGTTTCAGATGTTAGCATTTTTCCAATTTTTGAATATTTGCATAAAATTTACTGGCTGAATATTTTGTGTTAGATATGCTCAACATGTATGATGCAAGATACAAAAAGTACCACAAGACAAATAGAAATGAAGCCATAAACGTTCAGAGGAGAGAAATGACTTTCTGAGTGTGTGTGTGTGTGTGTGTGTGTGCACACATGTATATGTGTTTGACAGTGAGTGAGAGAGGGAAAAGATAAGAAAAGGAGATAAGTACAGAAGATGAATCAGAGAAGATTTTATAAAGAAAGTAAAGAAACAGGCCTTTGTTTTGGGCTGAATTTTGTCCCCCCCAAATTCATAAGTTGAAGTACTAATCCCCTGTGCCTTGAAGCATGGCTGTATTTAAAGCTTTAAATTGAGAACAAGGCCAACTGAGAGGCCCATAACCCAGTGTGATAAGTGTCCTTCCCAGAAGAGGAAATCTGGAGACAGACCAGTGCGGTGATGATAGTGTGAAGACACAGAGAGTAGACAACCACTATAAAACACGAGAGGGGGCTCATGACAAAACAAAACAAACAAAACAAAACAAAACTTCCCCAGCCCCGCTAGAACTTTGATTTTCAACTTTGAGTCTTCAGAAGATAAATTTCTGTCATTTATGCTGCTCAGTCTCTGTCCCTTGGTTATAGCAGTACGAGAAAACTAGTGTAGCTTTGAAAAAGAGAGGATTTGGAGGTGGAGGATATGGATTGATAAAAAAGAATGTGGAGTACATTTGGGACAATAGCACTCTCATCAGTGGATAATGGGGAGCCACAGCAGATATCTGAGGAGGAGTCACATGAATGGCAGTCACTCATTTTACTTGATTCATCCTGCAGACATCTGTGGAACATCCCCCTTTGAAAAAGCCTAAGGAACCTCCCAGAAAAATGTTCTCCCTTAATCCGCCCCTACCTCGGCCCTGCTCACAGTGTCAGGTAACACAGGACCAGCTTAGCTCTGCTGACTGAAAATGTTCAACTGAGCTTCCCTTTTTGCAGCTGGTAGCATAGAAACATGGTATTTTTATTTCTCTGAAATGCAAATGCAAAACTGACTTGCCTCTCAAATTTCATATTCCACCAGGAGAGGTGAAAAAACCCTGCCCACCTCAGCTTTTCCCAGTAATCCCCACCTCCATATCAAAATAGTTTTTGGTATCAGTGGCATCTCCAAGACAATAAACTGAAAAAAACCAAGCAAACAGTATACAAAACAAGCAAAAGCAGTGGCAAAAAGACACATGGAGTATCTATGATGACAGATCTTTATTCAGTGTGGTGAGAATAGTGGCCCAAAGATGTCTATATTGAATTCCTAGAGCCCATGAATACATTACCCTGAAGAGTCCACAAGATTAACCTGGCTTACCTGGATGGGCTCAATCTAATTATCTGGGCTCTTGAAGGGAGCCTCAGCAGCCACAGTCCACGTGAGATGTGCCAATGGGAGGACGCTCGTAGTGCTGGAGTGTTGCCAAATGTGAAGATGGAGGAGGGTGCGACAAGCCAAGGAGTATGGGCAACCTTTAGAAGCTTGGAAGGGCAAGAAAGTGGATTTTTCCTTGGAGTTTCCAAAAAAAGATCATAGGCCTGCTAACATCTTGGTGTCAGCTCATGGAGACCCATGTCAGAATTCTAATGTATAAATGTATATTGAGTAACTAAAGTAGTAATTTATTATAATGCCAGTAGGAAAGGAACACATTCCATTTTCTGTAACTCACACAAGCCTGGCTTGCTTGTTTGAACAGTGTTTCCTTGGCAGTGTCTTCCTGTTTGCGATGCCATTACACGGTGGTGGTAGATTAGTCTTGTTTTCCTTCCTGATTCTAAGCTCCTAAAAGCAGATGCCGAGTTATTTACTGCTAGTCTCTGCATCCACAGTAGTGCCAGCCACATAGTGGATTTCAAGAATTATGAATAAAATGAACGTAGGGGTCTCGGAGTTGCACGGGGCCTCCCAGTCCCCTAGCAGGACTCCCAAAGACATCACCAGCACTTCCCTGCAGACACAAAGGGGTCAAATCTGATGTTACCACTGATGTATATAGATGTCATTATATTGAATTGAATTACTGTTAACCGTAACCATGACAACAAGAAATCTCATTCACATGGAGAGAATCGTGAGTCATTCAGACAAGCGTCAGCGAGGGCCTGGCTTCTCAAGAAAAATCTTTGTGCGGTGGAACTCTTGGTCCCTTTTCATGAGGAGTGTTCAACAGGATCTGTTCTAAATGGCTCTCCCTGTGTGCTACAATTGCCTGACCCTTCTGGAAAAGGCATGAAACCCAGAAACAAAACGTCACCAGATATTCTGCTCATGAAATTATGTCTATTTCTGGAAAGAAATGGCCATTCATAATTTTTCACTGCTGGATAGAGAACACTGAAGTTGCTTTCTAGAGAGGCTAATGGTCAGCAGTAAGAATACAAATAGCACAACCCCCTCTCCTAGAAGCTTCAGGGAACGCAGAGAGCCTGTTCCTGGACTGACTGCCATCTCTCTTGGCAGGAAGTGACAGCTTTAGCAGGGTGTATGACTGGACCTCAGCGCATTGAACATGGCCTTTATAGCTGTTGTCCTTTGAGCCCACCCTGCAAGTTTATTTCTCCTTCTCTTTACCCCTCATCCTGAGCCCCTCTCCTTGGAGACTCATATTTCTCTTCTTGCTTCAAGCCTCTCCGCTTGCCCATTTTCCCTGGGTTCAAGTAACAAATGGGCTTCAAAGTGGCCCCTGAGATTTCCCCCCTTTGCACGTTATATTAGGTCCAGGTAACTTCAACGATAACATCTCTCTCCAGTGACACTCCCTCACTATCAGCCTTGTAGCACTGTGATCCTTCTGTGTACATTCCCAAGCCAGCAGGTCTTTCTCTCTTACCTCCTTCTAGTTCCTCCCCAATTCCTTGGAACAGGACACAACCTTGGCAAGCATGGCCCTAAATTTGTCCCCAAAAGCTGAGAGGAGCAACTGTTTCCCCTGCATAGCAAAATAGTCATCTAGCAGGGATCTTGGTGATTCGAATTGCACTGGGTAGGAGCAGATGCAGGTTGATCAAGTCTTAAGCAATAGACAGGAAGTGGATGGTAGGATATGACAGCAAAGTATTGTGACACAGTTTGTCTTCGTGGCTCATGTTTAAGTGTTACTGTGATTACAGGTCTCTGATAGAGGCATATCAAGCCAAGAAATACTTAACGAGTGACTAATATATTTAATTTGCTGTAGCTTAGCTTGACCAGGAAATAAAATGGGTAAGTTAACAATTGCAACATTCAGAATGAACCCTAAATCAGGAACAACCATGGTACCTTGTCACTGGGATTGCTGGACCAAGATCAGAGCAGGAGGGCTGTGGTGGCGAGGGGCCCCTGACTCCCAGTAAAGGAGAAAAGCCCTGCAAAAACAGCATTGCCATGGTGAGGCAAGACAGCTGGTAATATCTGGGGAGGAAAGAGCTCCTATCCAGTCCAAGGGAAAGGCAGGATTTGAGGGATATTAACAGCGACATTAATACTCCATTAAAAAGCCAACATCTCTGGGCAAATCTGAGAAGCAACAGATGGGGGAAGATGAAGTCTCTTAACTCTTCTATCAAGATGCGGACTCCAGAGCCGGGCCATGGTTCAGTTCCTGTGCTCAACATGCATAAGTCTCTGGGATCAAAGGTAGGATTTATGGGAGAATATAGAGCAGCTCAATGCAGGAGCAAACAACATCAGTGTTGGATGTAAACTGTCTTCCCCGTCCTGCCTTCTTCTTGGATCTACTGACAGCCCGGAGATCTGGGCCTGATTTGCTGTTCCCTAGAGAGTCGCCCGTGAGTACCCGGGCTGGCTTGGTTCCTCCAGAAACACTGTGACACCAGCAGCACACCTGCTTCAGATGCCTGAGGGGGTGCCCTGCTGCCCCTGAATCTCACTGAAGCTCTCATGATGTGCGGAAACTCCCTTTGAATACATCTGTGCATGAGTGTGCATGGACACATACGTGTGCATGTTTAACTTTAAACCGACTGTGCTCTTTGCAAGTTGTCTTTCTTGGATTTCTGCACACCGTGCTTTCTCCCCAGGGTCTCCTCCTTCAACCACAGCCCTGTGGCTCTCACTGCCTAGGAGAATCCAGAGCTCCTTCTCCAGATGCAGTTTAACTCCACTGTGCAAAGCCATGCTTCATTCTCTCTCCCATGGCTCTGCTGCACTTTGTGACTCTATGGCAGTTGATACTTAAGTCATTTGCTCCTCTACTTGGAGGCAGCAACTTGAGAGTCTGTCTGAACTTTATCTCGGTATTTGCATTGCTACTTTGATGTATGTCTGTGTCACAGGTTAGACTTCAGCTTGTTGACCTTGGGCAAATTCCTGCATTTTCCTAAGCACGGGTGCCCTTATCTGTAAAATGGGACTAATGATAGCGTATCTTTCAGAGGGATTATTATCAGAGTTCAGCGACAGCTCCTGACTTCCTTCTTTGTGAGGAAAAGAAGGCTTTCTATACTTTGGACATTTTTAGCTTTCCCTGTGCATCAAATCATCTGAGGAACCTTTAAAACTACTGACACTGAAGCCCGACCCCCTAGAAACCTTCCTTCATGGGTGAGTGCTGGTCATGACTCATTTTTATCCCTCGAGTGTTCCTCCTGTACAGCCAGGGTGGAAAGCCCTGTAAATCATTAAAGACTTTACCATTTCTGCCACAAACCCTTTCAGTCTTGTCTTTCTAAAGCAAAGAGCTATAATCTGAGGAGAATCAATCTCCAGGGTATCCCAGCGTTGATACCCAGCGTGGAACGATTTACCCATTTTCTTAAATCTACCACCAGGCAAGCTTTCCAAGCTGCCACGATGACTCAGCATTTTAAATACCTCTTGGTTTCCCTTTTTATTCTCAAAATAGTAAAATGTTTATTCAGTTGACTTGCTGCATAAAATGTTAAACAATAAAAAAATGCAAGGTAATGGTGAGTAGTGGGGCTTGATGAATACATAAAATCTCCGTTTTTCATTTCTCTTCCATAGTCCATTGTGACCCTTGGGCTTGATGCCCTCTGCTCTGCAAGGGCAAGCCTAGGAGCAGGTGTGCCTGGGAGTCAGTTGTCTTCCCCCTGCACTTCTGTGAGCAGATCATGGACAATTAGGCTACAGTAATAATAAGCATAGGATGATGGCTGACAAGAAAGATGGAGATCTCCTTTTCTCATTCTCTAGTGCTTAGAACCCTTTGTTCATGGTTGTATGCATGAAGCTTCTTACTGGGTGTTGAATCTCAATAGGACTGAGGCCAAAGGCAGGACCAGAGCATCCACCCACTGTGACCAGCCTGGCAGTGCTGGGTCAGTGCCCTTCTGCTGACCAAGTCTTTCTCTGAACTGCAGGACTCACACGACTTCAGTAGAGTCAAGTGCAGGGGATGGAAAGAAAAGGCTGAGACCAGTAGATGATGCCCAAAGACAGACGACATGTAGCATCTTAGGGGTGGGAGCAGATTTTAGGACATATGCTTCTCGGACAATGGCAAGTCCAGCAATCCGCCCTTTCCCCTATTCCTTTTAGATTCCCTCCTCCCTGGCTCTTTCAGATCCCCTGGTACAGGATGGTTGTGGTTGTGTTTCTAGCAGACCAGGGAATGGGACCTTAAGATGCCAGTGAGGGGTCTATGAAATGTGAGGGTGATTCTGTGGACTGGATGCGCTCATTCCGAAGCCTACACTCTGGCTCAGGTAGAGGGAGGACGAGGTATCTATTCCCAGCTCCCTCCCTGAGCCAAGAGGGTTCTAACCCCAGACTAACTAGATTTAGAGCTATTTCTACAAGCTTCTAAATGCCTTCCATTTACTTCATAGTCAAACTGAAAAATTCAGTAGAAAAGAACTTTGGACATCATTTTACAGATTGGAAACTGATGCTTAGAGAGGTAAAGCAGTTTACCCTGCTGACATGCCAGGTTTGTGGCAGAGGCAGACCAGCACCTGTACCTTCCAACAGCCTGGCCTTGAGTCTGCTGGCTTCCAGCTCTGAGCTGAGGGACACCTGGCTGGTCTCAGGATGACCCAAAGGCTAGAGAAGGGGACTGCTCCTTGACACTTCAATGGGTGTGCGTGGGCGGGGGTGGGGTGGGGTGGGAGGTCTTTTGAAAATTCTGTCTAAGTACCAGTTAAGCGAACAAGACGGAAAATCAAGCCACCCAGCCAGGGGAGGATATTCTTAATGTATGAAGTAGTTTTGCTTTTAGGGCAGAGCAGGTTTTTAGGTTGACTGCCACAAATTAATTTTCCCAAAGGCATCTGCAGGGGGAGAAAAAAGTGAAAAAAAATCCACCAAATATTGTGCAGTTTCCCTCTGCTCTTCAAACACAAATATTTGCTTTGTATCAGGAAGTGGCTCAGGGCACTGGTACCGGCTCACTAGGTGCGTGATTATGGCGTCACATGGCCAGCTAAGTGCCCGGAGTGATTCAGGTCTCCCGTTTTAGCCACTCCTGTAATCAGCACCTCCCAGCCACAGCACCGGATTCAGAACAGCCTGGAGCCCTGCCGGGGCTAGGAACCTTACCCTCCTTTGAAGTCCTCTGAAGTCTGCGGCGGAGGGAGGTCCAGCACCCCCTGCTGGGGACTCTCTCTTGCTCTTGTCCAGCTGGATTTCCCAGCCCAGTCTGGCTGGCTACTCCCCAGGGAACTCCTGTTCCTTCTTTGAGAAGAGGCAAACTCTGCTTCAAGAACCCAGTGTCTGACGACGACAAGTCTTTTCTTCTCCTTCCTCCTTTCTCTTGGAGGGAGAAGGAGATCCATTTGGGAGTGGTTGGAGCTGGATCGGCACATGCTTCCCTCGCATCGTGGGTACCAATAGGACAGAGGGAATTTCTGGCTGAAGGCGGGTGATGCCTTACCCTATCCCCTCCAGGCATGGAGGCACCTTCAGCCACGCGTGGGTGGCCACGCAGTGGAGAAGGCAGGAGGGGTTTGCCTGTGCTTCAGCAATTGGAATGTAAACACACCCAGAGAGCAGGTAGGCAGAGCTGGAGAGGCCCAGGGTGAAGGAGGGCTATTCTCTACCAGTTTGCCAAGCACAGCTTCCTGGTCTGGCTTTCCCTGTTGAAGGGTGTTGCAGCCGGGGCATTGGAATCATTTGGGGTGCCAGTTCTGTCAAGCAAGGTGTGACCCAGAAAGGAAGGGCTTCCCGGCACCAGGAGGGAGGCAATCAGGCTGAGATCTGAAGCTCTTGCCGGACACATCCACCTCTGCCTGCCATCAGCACCTGCCTGCATCTCTGCTGGGGGACCCTTTCATTCACAATCTAAAATCACGCTTAGACTCCCAGGCCTTTTGAATAGTGACCTTCAAAACTATCTACGCCAATGTCACTGGTTTTAAATCCCTTACTGTGTATTGATAACAGAAAGGATTATGTGGGAGCTGGAAAATTTTGATACCACCCAGTTTTGCCTGGGACTTATCCATTTCTTTAAAAAAAAAAAAAAAGTATTTATGTCCCTGAGATGGGTAGACTGACTTCTCTCCTCTCTGGATTCTCTGTCACCTTTCTTAGCTATGTCGCCAAACTAAGCCTGCAAGTTGTCTATTAACCCAGGCTTCCAGTGGGGACTTCCTAATATTAAGCAAATATTGTTGAACTGGGTAGAGTCATCTAATCCGAGAGCTGGTGGGGACCCAGAGCCCCAGCGCAAACTCCTTGTTGCACAGAGAAGGAAGCCAGGGTTTAGGGATTTAGCTGTGGTTTCCCAATCCCTTTTCTGGTTCTCTGAGTGACTAACAGCACTGCACCACCCACTTCTGGTCTAGTCAAGGCTCTGGTTCTACAACAGGAAGCACTTAAACCCTCCTAAGCCTCGCGGGCAATGGAGTCCCTGCTGACCGAGGACCCACCTCTCTGGAACTGCTGAATCGCTGGCATTAATTAAACACAGAAAAGCATTTTCTCCCTTTAACAAAAGTGAATAACATAGATGAGTCACATGCTGAACACTGTGGCGTGATATTTAATAAAGGTTACCTTCACTCACACTTCAAGAATGAAAACCCGGCCGGGTGGGTTTCTAGCTAATTCCTCCCCTTGGAGAGACCTTAGAGAGAGAATGACCTTGATTGTTTTTTGTTAGGGGTGGGGATGTGAGTTTATTTTAGGAAATGTGGACAGCAACGGCTGATGATTCTGGCATATACACAGGTGCCATACATACCAAGCACTCACATGTACATGTACACATATAGCCGCATACATGCAGGGCATACTCCAACACATAGCGCATCTATACACATGTATACGCTCACATACAAACATGCAGAGACACCTACACATAATACATGCCACACAAACACACATACACACAGAGACTAGCACACACGCGTACAAATGCACAGAGACACACATACAAAACGCAACACACAAGTACACACACGCATGCCTGTGGTTGCCTTAGCTCCCAGTGTGTGTTCCCAGTGGCTGCCTCAGCAGAATATTTGGCTGAGTTGCAAGATTCTCTTTTGAAGGTGGGTGTTGTGAAGAGCAAATAAATTTCCCAGGTTCAGGAAAATACCAGCAAAAGGAGCCAAGGGTGGAAGAGAGATTTTCTTCCCCTAAGAATAACTTCTAAAGTTGGAGCAGAATTTCACCTATTGACCTTGATGATGTTGCTTTATTCTGCTACTATTTCTCAACCCACAGAGCCTCAAATGAACTCATGCCAGCCTTCGAGGCATACCCTCAGCTGGCAGCTGTGATATAACTTTTTGTTGACAACATATGCTTTGAATACTTGGTGACTGGCCACTGTGGGCAGACACGAAATCTGCAGCCTGGAAGTCATTGTATCCAAATGTTTACAGGAATCATAAACATGGGGTGTTATGATTATTCTCATCACTTCTGAGAATAATTATGCTCCCTTCAAAAGATATGTAATCAGTAAATGATGGGAATAATTCAAGGATCCTTGATGGGAGTATGTCCAGATCTTTGGATCCGGAAGGAGGAAAAAGTTAATGCTTTCTTCAAGAGTTTCACCATTTCCTCAGCTTTAGTGCAGCTTAAATCCAAAAAGTGTAACCAGATATATTGCTTTTATGGGAAATGATCTGTTAAATTAATGCTATGTTGACCAATTTAATATAATGACTTAGAATGAATCCATAAGCTACAGAAATTTACATGGAAATTAGATTTATTTTAAATGAAGGAAGTCAATTTTGATTCACAAAGAATTTAGTTATATTGCAAAATTAGTCTTGTAAACCAGATAGACAATGAAAGGTTGAGAGAAAGATGATACTTTTGAAAAACAAAATTCCATAATCTCCATCCAGATTTCACAGACTCCTATGGGTGTTTCAATTTTGTCAATGAGTCTGAAGAACTTATCAAGAAAATTCTTAGAATAACACTAAAGACTTGAAAATCTCTAAGATGCCATGGTGACTTTGTAAAAAAGAGAGAAAAGGTTACTATCATATCTAACCAATCATGGAACATGTCAAGGCCTGCAGATAGTCACCATTGAAATGAATTTTTAAAATTTCAGCTCTGAAAAGATTTGGACATGTTGTATCTCTTTGTGTTGGTCAACTTTTCATTACTATAACAAAATACCAGAGATAATTAACTTATGACAAGGAAAGGTTTATTTGGCTCACAGTTTTGGATGTTTTAGTTCATGAGCAATTGGCCCTGTTGGTTTGGCAACATGGTAAAGCAAGTGGTGGTACAAGTCATTTACCCCATGACCAGGAAAAAGGGGGTGGGAGAGACCAGAGTCTTCAAGGGCACTGCAATGACCTGACTTCCTTCTTCTCTTAGTTTCCACCGCTAACAGCACCACTCTAGAGATCAAGTCTTTTTTTTTTTTTTTTTTTGTGGTGCTAGGTATCAAACTCATGACCTAGCCCTTGCAAGATAGGCGCTTATGCCACTGGGCTAAATCCCCAGCCCCAGAGACCAAGTCTTTAACGTGTGGTCTGTGAGTAACAGTTCCAAATTATGGCAGCCATTGCATCAGTGAGGTCTTATCTCAGGATGTCGTAGAGATTATAGATATTGGTCCCTCAGGTCCGATTAGGTTGGGCTACCTTTGTTTTTCTTTTCTTTTCTTTTTTTTTTTTTTAGAAGCAAATGGTCTATTTAGTATAATTCCCATAATGTGACCCTATTTTTTATTAGACTCAATTTCTTTTACCAAATGTCTTCCAAATGCTTTAAAACCATAAGTGGGCTGATAAATGAGAATGTAGGGAAGGAATGAGAGCATTGTATTTTTCAATTTTTATGGCCCCTGCTCTTTCAAGAGGGGCCTCTTTGTGACTAGGGGCTGCACAGAGAATTGGCTCATGATGAAAAGTACCAGCCTTACTCCCGAATCCTGTTCACAGGTGATGTGGACATGACCAGAGGGCCCAGGTGAAGAGCAGCAAAATGCAGACTCCCAGGAGCATGGCGTAAGGGCAGAGCAAGGAAATGGGAATGAACTTCTGGGAAAATGGTCTGGATTTTATTTTTCTGTTTCCTCACTTGTTCCATTCAATCTATGAAAAAGGAACTTTGGGAATGAATTTTCTTGAAAAAGACACTGATTTGAAACTGTCATTAAAAATGTTTTCCGTGTTATTATTATTTTTTTTACCTGAAATTACCAGAAACTTTAAATCCTTGTTAAATAGAGGAGGCCGATTTGGACTGGGATAAAAAGATTGGAAAGCCTTAGACAAAGCAGGACTCCATTTGACCTGCCAGAGACTGAATCAGGTTCAACACCAGTTTCTTACACCTTCCTAAGCAGAAGCACTGAGGCCTCGCTGGCTTGCAGGCAATGGAGAATGGGGGGCAGGGACCGCAGACATGGAGGCACTGGCCTTGTCTCAGCTGGCTTCCCTGGGAAGTAGAGCCAGAGTGCTTCTGGACTACAGGGAGCCATTCCAAGCACACAGGCAAGGGAATGGGGAAACAGTCAGAAAAGAGAAAGAATCATTAATAGAGCACCTGACTGAGCTGGCCACAGTTGTTATATTTAACTGACTCTTCAATCTTGCAGGAGTCTTTTGTGATGCTCTATGAATGACTACACCTTAGGACAGCTTTTCATAGGGAGGAGATGGGAAGAGCTTTTCTATCTACTTTCATCTTCCATTGGTCAAGGATTTGTAGTGCAGGTGCGCACTCATGCTCGCTTCTGATTATACACTTATAGACTGTATTAGTCAGTTTTCTATCACTGTGACATAATGCCTGAGAGAAACAGTTTAACAGAAGAAAGGTTTATTTGTTTATGTGGGTTTTTTTGGTTTTAAGGCTCATGGTTTCAGAGATGTCAGTCCATGGTCAACTGATGCCATTGTTTCTGGTCTATGGTGAGGCAAAGTATCATGGTGAAAGGGCAAGCCAGAGGAAAACTGCCAAACTCATAGTAGTAAAGAAGCAGAGAGGGTGAAGTGCCCAAGAAGAAGGGGTCAGGGACAAGAAATACCTTGCAAACACCCGCTCCTCACAGTGACCTACTGCTTCCAACTTGGCCCTAACACTTAACAGCTCATTTGGTTATGAACTCATCAATGGATTAAAGGATGAATGCACTGATGAAAGGCACCCTCATGACCTACTCAGCTCTCTCAGTCTCACCTCTGAACACTGCTGCTTTGGAGGGGCAGACCCTCAATGTATGGGACTTGGAGGACCCTTCATATGTAAACCATAACATAGGCCCTGTGTGGCCCCACAATGTCTGCTGGCAGACTCAACAGAGATATGCCAGCAGGGGGTGAGGCACTAAGCTGGTGCTCATGTGTGGCTGAATGGGAGACATTAAGCTCTTGGGAGTTGTTTAGCACGGCAATAGTTAGAATGGAAAAAATGGCCAAAGATCTTAGAGATGTGAAACAGAAACTTGGAGAAGTGGAATCTTATCCAGACTTCTACCTGGATTTCTCCTGGGGAAATGGCCTTTCTTTCACAGGGGACACAATACAGGAGTCTTGGCATCTCAGTAGAATACCTATTTCCCCAATCTCCATTTCCTTCTTCTTAATAACAGAACCCCCAGTTTTTAACCATGCCCATGACTACACAGGATAAAGGCTACATTTCCTAGTCTCCCTTACAGATAAGTGTGACCATGTGACTTAATTTTGATCAATAAAATGCAAGTAGAACTGGTATGTGCAACTTCTGGTGTCCTTGAACAGAGAGAGCATGTTCTCATTTGTCCCTTTTTTCTTCCAGGTGGCTGAAACTCAGCCACCTGGTTGGTGCTCTAGGAGCCATTTTGTGTTATGAGATAACTTTGAGAATGGGAGCTACATGGAAGCAAAGCAGAAATCAAAAGGAATTTAGGCTCCTGCCATCAGAGTCATCAAAAAATCCCCAAACTGCTTACTGGTGGTCCTGATTGAGCCTCTTCTGTGAATCACACACTGCTAAGCAGTATATACCTAGTATCTCATGGAAAATGCGTCTCTGAAGGAAGCATCGTTCCTGCTGCAATGGGCATTTCCATAGGGGTGATCCTGTCCCAGTCTTACTCCTCTCTAATCTGTTCCCTACACTGTGCACTGATTGATTTGCCCACAGCACCCTTCTGCCTAGAATGGTGTTTCAGTTATGTAAAGCTCTCACCCCCATATTGGTTAAAAATGACAATGATCTGTCTCTGCTGGCAAGGAATTCAGGAGGACCGTGGCCCGGTAGTTCTTGCTGGGCGGACTCTCCCGAGTTTCCAGGCCGCAGTCATCTGATGACTTGATCGGCAGCACAGACTCTCCCGGGATGGCCCATTCTCATGCCTGGGAAGCTGGAGGAAGAAAGCCACAGTTTCCCTCTGCCCAGGCTTCTCCACAGGGCCGCTGAGGACCGGACAGGACCGGACAGGACTGGACAGGACCGGACAGGACAGGGCAGGACAGGACAGGGCAGGACAGGTCAGGACAGGACAGGACAGGACAGGACAGGACAGGACAGGACAGCTGACTTCCTCCCGAAGTAGCAGGAATCCAAGATGCCAGGATGGAAGTGGCATGGCCTTTTATGCCCAAGTTTTGGACGTCATGCCCAATCACTCCTACCTCAGTCTAGCGGTAGAGGAATAGAGGAAATTCCAGGTCTTTCTCTGTCTCAGTTGGCTTTGAGCACCAAACCTGTGCTGTAGTTCCATCTTTCTGAGAAGACAGGCTCTGTTCGTATCCAAGAAACCCTTAAACACTCTTCCGTGGGGCCCTCTCAGCCGAGGACTGGCTGTGCCCATGAAGTGGAGCCTCTGCTTGGCTTTTCAGTGTCACAAGAGACAGAACTCACCCTAAGTGTCCATGCCACCCACCTTCCACGGCTCCCTGGCACCTGCCATCCTTGCTGCTTTCAGCCGAGGTGTGGATTTGGGTGGAAAATCTCTCTCAGCACTGAGTACCATGGGGAGGCAAGTGCCGGCCACAGTGCAGACACTGCCTCTGAGTTTTCCTCAAGGCTGTTGTGTGAGCTACAAAGCCATGTTTCAAACATGCCTGGGCATAGGGTCATCTGTGTGAGCCAGGGAACCTTTCTGTGTGAGCCAGGGAATCTTGCAACAGGTATGCAAAAGGGCAGCGTGCCAAAGACCTCCCCGGAGCAGCTCACTTCCGTCCTGGCCCCAGGGCGTCCACCACCTCCTCAGGCTCAGGGTCTCAGGCTGCAGGCCTGGGATCCTAAGGCTGGGCGTGTCCCTCCTCCCCAAGGATGCTGTGCTGCTGATGTTCAGAGTGTGTCAAATTCCTCTGCTCCAAGGTGCTCGGAGTACAGCATATTATTGTCTCTCTATTACACAATGGGGCTAAATATAGGAGCGCAGCAGGATGTCTCTCCGGCATTTGCCTGGGAGGAACAAGTGGCCCAGTGGCCACAGAGGACTCACCAGACAGGAGCTGATGTGTAGCTGCAGCCTGCCTGGGAGCAGGTAAAGAGAGGGAGAGAAAGGCCCTGGTTGTTTTCCAGGCAGGGCAGCCCTGAACAGTAGAGTGGGGTCTGAGTCCTGCTACTGTGATGCTCACAGCCCCCAGGACAGCAGCCACTTCCACCAAGAATGGGCCACAGAGACTGCAATTTACAGAGGGCATGCATCTGCCCAGCACAGTGGCAAAGCAGGACACCCTCCAGAGGGGTCACTGGAGAGAGGGCAGGAGTCTCCCTCTGGGTCCGTTCGGGCTGCAGACCTGCAGCACACTCACTGTGTCAGGTTTGGTCTCCACCATGTCCCATGCAGAACAGAACAGGGAAGTGACATTCTATCCACCTTGCATTCTGCTGGTTCCCAGACCACTGTCCCTGAGCATCATGCCATCCGTCATGTCCTTCCCCTTAATGTGAGCTCTGCTTGTCCCTTTTCTGCTCAGCAACTGTCTGTACTGATGTTTGTAGGTGTCAGCTCCAAGTGCTAAAAATAGCAACAGGCTTTCCACCCTGGGACACCTCATTAGGTGCTACCAATGAGCTTCACTGCAGCTTTTCAACAGCAGCACATCAGGCCCCATTCTGAGTACTCGGTCTGCACCTCTCTGCAGTGGGGAGCAGCTACCTTCCAAAGCTGCCTTTTTAGGGAGTGAGCATGCTTTCACTCAATCACAGTGTCTCCGAGTAGGGCAATCTCAGCGTGGGTACAAAGGCAGAGCACAGTGCCCGGAGCCTCCTGGTAGAAGGCAGAGCCCAGTGGGTAAAGAGCGTTAAGGGCAGTGACCTCCACACAGGTCTGGGAGCGCTGACTCCGCGGAGGTCAAGGTACAGAGGAGAGGGCTTAGACACTTCCTGCGGCAGCTTTCTGGCCTGTGGCACATTCCCACCAGAAAGCTTGACACTCTGATTTAAAATCGCACACTCACTGGCCTTCTCCCATACTGCCCCGGCCATGTCACCAGCTGCCATTCTGGGCCATGGAGTAAACCTGCCACCGTTCAGCCAGTTCTTCAGGGCCAGGCGGACTGCATCGGCATCAACAGCCCTCTCAAAAGGACAGGCAGGAAGGGCTTGGGTTTGCGGTAGAGGAAGGATGACCTTGGTGCCTGGTGCTCGGCTCCTCCCCTCTCATTGTCCTCACTCCGTGGTAGCTCACAAGCTCCCGGAAAGAGGACTCAGGCAGTGACCGGAAGCAGCTGCAGGGCTGACCGACTTAGGGAAGGGGAGCCCCCACCCAGGGCAGAGAGGCTGCCTGGAAACATTCAAAACCTACTCAGCTTCTCACCTGTCCCCTCCCGAGGACATCAGGGCCACGTGGGCAAAGATGCCTTCTGCTTGCTTCACGCCCTCTCCAGGGCTCAGGCCGGGAGCTCAGTAAACACCCGTGGAAAGAATGAAGGCACCTGATCTCGTCCGAGTGGCTTTCCTGGCTCTTGCTCATAGGTCCTCAGGACCCTGACCTGTCTCCCCAGCCCCTGCCCTGCTCACTGTGATCCTCTCCCCTCTCTCAGTCTCTCAGACGGTTCCCTCTGTTTGTGGTATCGGGGATTGAACTCAGTCTGCACTCTTGAGCCGCTCCCCGGCCCTTTCTCCCCCGTTTCTACTTTTTTGTCTCCCTCCAGCATACTCAAGAGCGCCTCACAAACAAGGTCAAAATACACTCCGATAAAATATAGACATAGCGTTTCCTACCCTTCCTCCACCCTCCACACCCCCCAATTGCCAGGGAAATTTCTGAACACGCGAGAATCCAGAAAGACCAGGACAAGACCCCACCTACTTGTCACCCGGGCGCTCTGATAATCAGCATTTTGCGAACGTCATTTCAGCTTCCCTGGAGTATTTTAATCCTCTAACTTGCAGAGTGGAATTAAAAGCTCCCTCCTGTACCTTCGTCACCCCATTAGCTTGTCTGCCTCTCTAGGACAGGGTCCGATCCAGCTCCATTATGCCCTGTGTCACATGTCATGCCAGTCTACATCTGTACTGAGAGCTCTTTGAATTAGACCAAAATAAAAAATAAAAACTTTATTAAGTGCTGCTATTTAGAATTCAATTTTGCTCACTTAAAATGAGCTACAGGGTCTATCTGTCCTCATCTCCCTTTTTCCTTCTTGAGTTGAAGAATTAACTCCCATTCCCCCACCCCACAGCACATACAGTTGTCACTTTTTAAAAATTTTTTTATTTTAAAGAGAATAAAACAAAAGAGGACAGATCTAAGCAGATCAGAACAGAACAATGTAAGCAACACAGCACTTCACAACAAGACTATTGGATATTAACAGTAGCTATCATAATGTCTCTTTCTTTGAAATAGTTGAGCTTAGCTTTACACACAATAATGTCAAACATAACAAAATAGAATAAAACCACTCAAGAGAATGACAGTATTGCAAGGCATTCCGAACCAAATAACCAAAGATGAACAATGGCTGCTATATTATCTCATTTTCCATAAAAAATTTGTTTATACTATCATACCTATTAAAATCCAATAAGATACAACGTGATAGAACCAGTGGTAATAGAAAAACAAGAGCATGGTAGGACTTCAGAGCAAGATGATATTAAATCAACAATGGCTGCCATATTGTTTTGCCTTCAAAGTAACTACTCATACAATCACAAATATTAAGATCAAACAAAACAGAATAAAACCATTCCAACCAATGAATGAAAACGTAAGACTTCAAAGCAGTATAATGGTGAACCATGATTACTATAAGATCTTCTGTACTCTTACCATTTCTTACACTAGGGAGACTATACTGTATTTATACATGTGATTTGATTTATTTCACTTATGAGTATAGATTCAAGTTGCATCTATTTATTTATAAATATCTCAGTGTTATCATTCTTTATAGCTGAGTAGTACTCCATTGTATAAAAGTACCACAATTTTTTTATCCATTCCTTGGTTGATGGGCACTTAGGTTGTTTCCAAGATCTGGCTATTACAAATTGTGCCGCTATAAACATGGGTGTGAATATATCACTGTGGTAAGATGGTTTCAGATCTTCTGGGAATATGCCCAAGAGTGGAATAGCTGGGTCAAATGGGACCTCCAACCCCAGCTTTTTGAGGAATCTCCAGATTGACCTCCACACTGGTTGCACCAGTCTACACTACCACCAACAGTGCAGAAGAGTTCCTTTTTCCCCACAGCCTCTCCAGCATTTTTTGTTGGTAGTTTTGTTGATCCTGGCCATTGTTTTCTGGAGTGAGATGGAATCTCAGTGTGGTTTTAATTTGCATTTCTCTAATGACCAATGATGATGAACATTTTTTCATGTATTTATTTGCCATTCTTATTTCTTCATCTGAGAACTGTGTGTTCATCTCAGATGCCCATTTTTGGATTGGGTCTTTGAATTTCAGGGGTCTGATTTTTTAAAAAATTCTTTATAAGTTCTAGACAGAAGTCCTTTGTCTGAGGGACAGTTCAATAAGATTTTTTCCCAGTTTGTGTGTTTTCTTTTCACTCTGCTGGAGATTTCTTTGGACATGCAGAAACTCTTTGATAAGACGTGATCCCAGTTATTGATTCTGGGAGGTATTTCCCGTGGGCATTGTACCTTTTAGGCTTTTTAAAGAAGATACATAATGTGATTATATTAGGATTAAATCATCATGTAATTTTCTTACCATAAATTGGAATCATTTTCTACAGAAATGCTTTCTAACCAAAGTTGTCATTTGTTTTTCTCACTCTTGAACCACGCTCTGAGGCATTTCTCCAGAAACACTTTCGTATCTGTCGTGGTGTCACCAGCCCAGGAGGCGGTCTGAAAATCGACAGCAATGGTGAAATGGCCACGTCTGGGTATTTCTTTACAAAGACCATCTTGTTCAAAAAGGCAGGTCTACTGGCCTCCCTCAGCAAATTTCTATCCTCTTCCTGTCTGGAGGTACAGAGACAGCGACATTATCTGGACATGGAGACCATTCCCGAGAGCCTCTACAAGGTCTGCTTCTTGCAACTATTGTATACAGTTGTCCCCCTTTATCCACAAGAAATGTACCCCAGGACCCTGGTAGATGCCTGAAGCCAGAATTAACCTCAGATAGGCATGATTTGACCTAAGCATGCCTATCTATGATGAAGTTTTAATTATAGATTAGTCCCAGTAAGAGATTAACATTAAGAGCTTATAAGAAGATAGAACAATGATAGCAATAGAGTGTAATAATAGTTATATAATATAAATGTGCTCTCTCTTTCCTGAAATATTTATACTATTGTACTTCCCTCAGAGGATCACAGGAGACTAAGGCCATGGATAAGGGGAATCTGTCATATATAGAACACAGACAATGATTTCTTGTGCCAGAAATGTAAATTTTCAAACCATATACTGTGTGTATATTTATTTCTTCATTTCCAACATTGTGGCAAAGGGCAGTTCTGGGTTTTGCTGCTGTTTTGTTTTTTCTTGGCTAGGACGCACACACATCCCTTCTTCACCGTGCTATGTATTGTTGCATGGCAGGTGACGAGTTCAGTGTGTGGCCCCTTCCGTTCAGCTGTATAGAGGCGATGTCCCGAGGTAATGAACGGGGTGAGTTTGACTCCCACCTTCTTGGGAGCTTTCTATCCGGCCAGCTCCCTGTAAACTGTAAATTCTCTCTGAACACCAGCCCCATGGTCTGCTGAGTTCCGATGTAGATTGACTCTTTTCTCCTGGGCACCTCCCATTGGGCCATTAATTATCTACCCAGACTTGGCCAGTGCATTGTTCGTGGGCTCATCCTAGCTGCGACCCGTGTTTCTGTCCCTCCCTTCAAGACCTCCAAGTGTGAATAATCATAGTTGCCAGGCACAGGTGACAAGTGGTGAGGAAGCTCCCCTGATTCTCTCCTTAACGATCCCCCCCCACATCTAGTTACCCCAAGGGTCCCCACCCACCTGCTGTGCTCTGCTGTGGTTTTGAAAGACACAATAGACCTCGGGTTTGACCTGCTGGGCCTTACTCAGGTAGCTGCCAGCCCTCATCATAGCTGGCATTTTCTGAATGCTCACCATGTGCCAGGTGCTCCACCCCTATGCAACTGGTCAATCTCCACAACCCTGGGAAGTAGGTCCTTCCTTCCTTCCTTCCTTCCTTCCTTCCTTCCTTCCTTCCTTCCTTCTGAGATGGGATCTTGCTATGTTGCTCAGGTTGGTCTCAAGCTCTGGGCTTGAGTGATTCTGCTGTCCTAGGTTCCCAAGTAGTTGGGACAACAGGGGTGTGTCATCATACCTGGCTGTTATCCTTATTTTACAGATGAGGGAGCTGAGACTCAGACAGTTTCTGATAGGGGACCACAATCACACAGCTGATAAATAACAGAGGTGGCTTGCACATCTGGAATGTAAGTTTGACTCAACAATCCAAAGGCCTTTAAAAGGAACCCTGAAACTGTAAAATTACACACAATATGGAAAAAATTTAACAAGGTTCTTGGCTTGGTGATGGCATTCTTCTCCTTCTTTTTTTCCTTTTCCTTTTTTTTTTTTTGGCCTTTTTAATTACAGAATTGCTTGTGTAGTGACTATGTCAAGAATAGATCTGACCATAGAGCTTCAGATGTAAAAAACATGGTGGAGAATCTATAGCCTACTTCATTATGTTCCCTGCAAATCAGGGAAACATGCACCCTTAAGACTGTTTTATAATCTTGACTAAGTCCTGGAAGAGAAGAATAAATCTCCTAGAAGCATCCAATGTTTTTACAGTTATTATTGAGATACATAAGCAAATCTCCCAAAATAAAGGTTTTCTCTATGATGAACGCTTGGCTCAGCCAGCAGTGCTACTGGAAGGCAGAAGCAGGACCTGGTGGGAAGAAGTTCGGTCGCTGGGGGCATGCTCTTGAAGAGAACTGCGGGATGAAAGCCCTTTCCTTTCTCTCTGTGTCTTTCCAGAGGCGGAGGGGTGAAGAGTTTTGGTTTTGCTTTTTCACGCACACACTGATGTGATATGTTCCAGGGGCCCAAATGCAATAGTGCTGATCAGCCATAGATAGAAACTTCTGACAGTGAGCCAGAATAAATTTTCCTCATTTAAAATGACCCTCTTGGGTATTTTACAACAGAAGCTGATTCACACACCACCTTTAGGGGTCTGAAGATCAACTAAAATTATAAGGGAAAATTAAGGGGGAGCTGTCTCCCCGTGATAAACTTAGGGGTTCAGAGTGCAGCTCAGTGGTAGAATTTGTGCCTAGTATATGCAAGGCCCTGGGTTCCATCTCCAGCACCACCCCCAAAAACAAAAAGAAAAGAAAATTATCTATAATGTGGAGATACTGTGAGTAGAAAAAGGGTTCATTTTTGCTTTCCTAATAGCCTGGAGGATGCTTTAGCACAGGGGAAATCCATTAAAAACTAAATTACAAAAGAGCATGTGCTGCAGGGCAGAGTACCGTGAAGATGTGAGGATGCCAGGTAAATCAATAAGGGATGAAGAAAGAAAGGCGAATGTAGAGACTTTGGGACACCTAAAATGTCACCAAGCAAGAGTTGCCTCTGCTCTCCTTCCACAATGCTCCAGGTAGGAACCACATCCAACTCCCTGGTGTCTTTAGCCTGTAGTTATCGTATGGCACACAGATGGTGTTTGATTATATTTTTGTTTTAAAAATCCAACAAATAGCTGGGGATTTAGCTCAGTGGCATAAATGCCTGCCTAGCAAGGTCATGAGTTTTGTCCCTGGTAACAACAACAGCAACAACAACATCCAACAAATACAGGAATCAGTGTGGCAAGTTTCATATTCCTGACTGACTTAATGAGAAAACTGGATGAAACTTGAAGAGCCATTCACATATCTCCCATGTCAATTTCTCTTTCTCTTTCTTCTCTGAGTGCATGGCTCAGACTCCCAATATGGCCCACACTCTTAGCACCATTCACAGTGGGATACATCAGGCTGTGTTCAGCCTCCCAAGGGGAGGAATGACTTACAGAAAGCAGTCACCCCACCAAGGAACATTATATTGTATTTTTATCACATCCTCTTGGGTGCTCTGGTCTCCATCCTGGACCCTATAGTACACTTTTGGTGGGGGATATGGTAGTAGGGTGGGGACAGCTTGGGTAATGGCACTGGGTGAAGGGGATACTATAAAAAAACTTGGACAAAGGCTCATTTCTAGTTGTGCTTACTACCTCATTCTGGAACCTTAGATAAGCTCCAGCCTCCATGTCTCTGCTATAGAACAGGATGACTGGACATGCCCTGGTCACCTGATGAGATTCTCATGAGAGAAAGAGATAGAAAATGTGCTCGTTTTCTTCACCATGACCTAACTAACACCCAAGAGAATCAACTTATAAGAAAGGAAGATGTGTTTTTGTTCATAATTTAGAGGTTTGGGGCTTTAGAGGGTCACAATGGCCCATTGCTTTAGGCCTGTGGCAGCAAGGTGCATTCTGGTGGGACCATGTGGTGGAGGCTTGTTCACCTCATCGAAGGCAGGAAGCAGAGAGAAACAGGAAACATAAAGGGACCAGAGACCCACAAGCCTTTTGCAAGGACACACCCCAGTGACCCAATCTCCTCCCACTAGGTGCTGCCTCATAAAGTTCTACCACCTTCCAGCAGCGCTGCAGGCTGTGACAAAAGCTTTAGAACACACAGGCCTTTGGAGGATGTTTTATATCCACACTATAGCAGGAAATCTCTTTGAAAAGTTTAATGTTCTGTTTTAATGTGCTCTCTTGTGGATAAAATCTTTCTGGGGACAATTAGCTTTCCCCGTAAATCTTTCACCACTTTTTTAATAGAAGAAAAAAATCTGTATGTTATTTTATCCTCTAACTTTCTCTAGTTAGGGTGTAAAAAGAAGAATAAAGGCAGACTCATTTTTTTTTTTTTAGTTCTCAACAGCTAAATTTTACCTTGTAAAAGCCTCAGTTTGATGTTAAAATTCATCTGTAAATAAATTTCCTTAATTTAATGGTGATATACTTACTCATCAGTCTCTGAGAAAATCTCTAGGCAATTCCTCCTCCTCACAATAAGCTATTCTAAAGCAGTGCGAAAACCTTAATTTAACTAACAACATTTCTGTTTCCCAACAAGTATAAACAAAATAAACTGAATTTACATTAGGATGGAAAGAAATTAATTTTACACAACTGAAAAAATGGGGAGGCCTTATAGAAGTCAAAATTTAACAAATTATGAACAATCCCAAATTAAGGGGCTAGGAGGTAACATTTCTGATTGGTTTCAAAGTAATTCCCCAACTCCAGGAAGCAATTTAGCAGATGCTCTAAAAGTGAGATAGTCTCTGAAAAATGAAAAGTGGTGGGAGTCTGAAGACAGGAATTACATCATAATGAGGAATTAGGTTTGACATGGGTAAATCACATGCATGCAATCCCTGAAACTGTTCTTAAATTCCTTCAAAGCTCTTTAATTAATGCATTTTAAAAATCATGTTCAGAAGATACCCAGTATCTTTTTTTTTTTTCTCCTGAACTAGGTATTTTGGAGTTAGAAGAGGAGAGATCCAGGGCTTACAGGAAATTGACAGCAATATATAAACTAAGGTGATTAACACAAATGGGTTCTGTCCAGTCATGCTTAGGGGTAAATGCAAACTGGCATATGTGTAGACTCATGCATAGGTTGCATGGAGATTACTAGGTAAAAATATTGGGGAGTGAGAGTAGTAATTCATTATCATCCCTGGACTGGAAAATATACAAGTACACTGTTCTTGAGAAGAGGGAAATACAAGAATATTCTAGACTATTCTGAATATTCTAGACATACCAGAATACTCTAGTTTCTAGAATATATTCAACTAGAATATATTCAATGAGAAGTACTCATTCTCTTATACTGCCCTCTCTTAGGAAGCTATAAGATTATTCCATATACTTTTCAAAAGTTATGGAAACACTTGAGATGATCCAGAGATGAGTTACACAATGAAAAGACAGAACCCATGCTAGAAAAGAGATTTTCTTAAATGTTTCTTAAATGCAGAAACATTTAAGAAACAGAATGGTTGAAGGAAAACACAAGAGGTTAGGTATGATGGTTTTGCAGTACAAGCCAGGTTTTCGGCAGGAGAATGCTGGTCATATAGTCCCTGAACAGGAGGCCAGACCAAAAATGAAAACTGTACATGGAAACCAGACCAATACATAAATTCTCTGATGGTTCTCCATTTTCTATGGGTCAAGCAAAACTCCTTCCCAGTTCCAACAAGGCCTTAGCTTTGTCAGTCTGTGGATGCCACAAAGTGACAGCCGAGGAGCTTCTACCTGGAAGGCATTTCCATGGTCACCTTCTTCGAACCATCTTTGGGTGTCACCTGATCAGGGTGTCGAATTTCCCCACCTCAGAAAGTTATTCCCTACCAAAGGTTATTAAATCAATAATTATTTTTGTCTTCAGATCAACGATGGAAAGATCAAATATTGAATGCCAAGAACAAAGATTAGAGCACAGACATATAAGGAACCTTGGAGTAAAATGATGTGTGTTGTAATCTACAAATTTCTCTTCAGCTCCTCTCAGTGTCTTTAGTGAGATCTGCAGAGCCCACCCAAATTCTGAATTAGATTTTCTCTTTGGAACTTGTCTCAGCACATTTTGTGATGCTATAACAAAGATCGTCCTGTGCTGTGGGAGGGCCTTTTGGCCACGTCAGGCTATGGCCAAGGACAGCACAGAGTGGAACACAGCAAGCATGCTCAGGCTCTTCCTTCCCCTCAAAGCCATTAATCCCACCACACGGCCCTGCCCTTATGACTCCATCTAACCTTAATTACCCCCCAAAGTCACCCCTCCAAATGACACTAAGATATGAATTTTGGGATTAAGTTTCCAACACATGAGCTTTGGGGAATGCATTCACACCATAATGCATGATCCTGCTTCAAGCTGAGTATGGGGCAAAAATGTACAGATCTCCTATACCAAGTCACACTGGAAAACCCAAATTTCCTTCTCTGAGAAAACTTAGTATCCTGCTGTTTATATCTAGATTCAAATCCCTCAATAGGAGACCTCTTGGTCTCATTTTCCCACTGATCCTAAAATCCTAGCTCTCTGGCTAGGCTGTAACTACCTGCTATTGCTGGGCTTATGTAGGGAATACATTCTATGACAAATTCCTGGCATCCTCCAGTAAATATCTGACAGCCTCTTCTGGGGTCCTAGCCATTTAGTTATCCTGTTGCACTGACCGAGTACATGTTAATCACTGATGTCCAGCAGTGTGGAGTTTTAATTAGAATACATTGGGAGAATCTTGATAGTCACCCCGCTTCCGGGGAGGAGGAGAAGAACGTAGGCTCAAATTCATTAGTAGCTCCACTTGACCTAGGCAGGCTGCCTCTGTGACCTTCACAGAGACTTCCAGGGAATGGAACATTGGCCATGGCCCTTTCTGCTGTGCCAAACTCTTTCAATAAATTTGCCCTTATTGTCCTGAAATGGTATCACATTATATGAAGCCCAAATGGATTGTGAGAAGTCGTTTGGATCACAGTTCTCTGTCCAGGGAGAACAAACCCACCCACTGCAGGAAGCAGGGCCTTTCTCATCGTCTCTCACATCTCCATGTGCCTCCTTTAGTTCTTTGTGTGCTGTGTTTAAGACACATTACGACAGTAGTTTTGCATGTGTCTTCTACTCTCTTTCCAAAATTATGCAAATTAAGAATAACCTTAATCCATCAGGGGTTGTTTGTGATTGAAATATAATTGGGCTGTAATATGTTAATCCTTATGCTAATATTTGTCCCTGAAGATAAAAAGACCTGAAAATGCTAATGTGTGAATCCTTCTGGGGAGAAGATTATGAGCTGGGAGATTGGGGAGGAGGTGGAAAGAGAGAGCAGAAAGGGGCAGGAAATGTAGGGGCCAAACAAGGTCACGTAACAACTGTTTTTATTTATTTCTATATACTCTCTTTTATTTTGAAAAATTTTAAAACCATGACTAGTAACTCTTCTGAGTAGAAAACTGATGTAACCTACACAGAGAAAAATGAACAAGACGCTTTTAGAGCAGAAGCACATGAACAGTAGGTGGAGGCCAGACTGGCCTTGGGGGAGCACCTTGGCATCTGGAGGGGATAAGACAGAGACAGGAGGCAGTGTCCCTTTCTAAGGCACCTCACTGGTGACAAGACTGTGGTGACGACCCTACCCAGTGTACTTGGTACCCTTACTCACACCCTACTGCAGAATGGGGCCTCCTGACAGAATACTCAGAGAAGGGACAAGGAGAGGACGGTTTGGGGGGATGGCTGAGTGCTCTGTGAGGGACAGGAGAAAGGGCTATGGCTTGACTTGGGACACCTCAAGGAAAGAAATGGGATGACATGCTGGAGAGGGTCCTCTGGCGCTGGTCCCTAGTTTGGGACTGCTTGAAGCTTGTCCCACCCTGCACCTCCCTCCAATCTTTGCCACAGTTGATTTCCCCTGTAGGGATTTCTGAGTTTCTTATTAAAAGTGACTATTTCTCCTTTGTTCCTTGCTCTGTCTTTTCTCTGACACTCTTGCAACCATTAATGGATCTCAGAAGATCTTAAGGATTTCTTTGCCTAATTCTCTTCCCATACCTCCACCAGAAAGTCACACATCATTACTGTCAGCAGATGGATCTCAGAGCAAAGGGGTCAAAGGTTGCCATCAGCCCGTGATGACCACGCTCGAGGGAAACTGCTGTCCACTTGGGAATCCCTTACTAATCTGAACCCAGGGAAGTCATATCCAAGGCCTGCTCTGCCGATGCCTGGGCTTCTTGTTTGTGAGGTCTTTGTCCCATTTGGTCTGAGGCAAAGTACATTCAAGTTGATGCTGTTTGTTTTCTACCAATGGAAAGGTTGGAAGAACTCTGAAGTCTCACTTGACAGGTGAAGATTGGAACCCTGCTTTTTACTGTGGAAACTCTGGGTTTCAAATCAGCAAAGTGAACTCTCCTGACAAACACAACTAATGTGGCCTGCTGCCGTTGCAAGCGCAGCTGATCAATGCTCAGTGAGCCTCCCGGGGGAGAGGTTTCCAGGATGCCTTTTAGCGACGGTAATGAGCTCTTCCCTGAGTGTAGGAGAGGAGGGCGTTTGTTGATCGCACATCTTTTTAATTAGTTATAGACACAGATGTTTTTCCATTTTTTTCTGATGTAAACTTATTTCTCTAATCAAAGATGCTCAGCATAAAAACTCAAGAGACATATTTCCTCAGTCACTAAAAATGTCTTTTCCCTACCTCTGTATCATTGGCTCAGTATGCTGTCCTTTAAAAGTGTCCATCTCCAAAGCCCCAGGAGCCCCCAAAGGCTCACATGTTAAAATCCTGGTCTCCAGATTAGTGCTACTGATAGGAGATGGAACTTTTAACAGATGGGACCAGTGGAAAGTCCTTAGGCCACTGGGGCCATGCCATCAAAAGGGACAAGGAAACTCTGGTCTCTTCCTCTTTCTTTCTTGTGTTTCCTGACCTTGAGACACGTGGGACTGCTCCATCATACACTGCCCCTGTGGCTTGTTATCTGGACACGTGCCCAAAGCACCCGGGCCAACTGATCATGAACTGGAACTTTCAAAAGTGTAGCTAAAATAAACTTTCTCTCTTATAAATTCATTATTTCTGATGTTAGTTATAACAGAATGCTGACTGGCCTGACAACACTTATTTGCATAGAAGCACGTATCAGGAGAGGTGTTACAGGCAGACAAAACCTTGCAGGCGTTAATCAAGATGTGTGTTAAATTGGGTTCTCCTCATAGTAGGGTTTTGTTAAAATCATGCTTCTCTCTACCAACAAGCTACCCTGCTTAGAAAACATGGTGGAAACCCAAGGTGGGCTCTGGATGGCCATTCTACCCAGAGGACTGAGGACCTCTACAGGGGCATCACAGTGTTCTGTCCTGGAGCCAGGAGCAGGGCCAGGGAGGGAGGAGGGATTTCGGCAGGACTGTCCATGGGCGTCTTTGTTTTGTGCATGCTGTCTCTACCCAAGGTCCTATGTACTATAGCCCAGGACCGTTGGGTTCTCGGGCCACCCATCTTCAGCAGCCCACTTGAGCCCTAGTCCTCAAAGCTGTAGGTCTTCCCGGGGAGCATCTGAAAGGGAGGAATCCCTCCACATTCCCTTGTCTAGGCGTACTTTGTTTACTCCATGGCAAATTCCTAATCCGGTGTGTAAATACATTACTCCACTTGGATCTGTCAGTGCAGGAGATACGGTGAGTAGACCAGGAGCACCTCTCTGCTCCCCTGCAACCAGAGTTACAGGGTGGGGAGAGAGAGGACCGGCTTGGGGCAGCGTCTTTTCTAGGAATCTGGTTTCTATTTCACCCTCCCACTCCCGTGGTCAGGCACAAGATGACCAGATGTCCCTAAATCCTGCTTTGCTGGAGGGAATATGATTTTCTGTTTTCAGTCCAAATGACACTACTGAGTGAAGATGAGCATTGACATCAAAGCGCCCCCCCCTTTACGCTGGGGATATTGCCTGCTGTCTCCCCAGCTCTGACCGTGGATGAGCTGATACCCTGAGCAGCTGTTCTAGGAAGGCAGACCTGACAGGAAGAGCGTCCGAGGAAAACACACAGGCAGGGCGGGGTCCACACCCAGCCTGGTGTCCAGAGTGCCTGAGGCCTGGGGCCTGTTTTGAGCCAGGAAGTCTAGAAGCGAGGAGTAATTACGGGTGTTATTTTCAGTAGCCAGGTAAATGAGTGGTGTTCTCTGGTTGGTTGTTATTGTGGGCACTGAAGTTATAGGCTTGGTCTGCCAAGGTGTGTGTCCCTGCCTGACCGCTGTGTCCCTGGTGCTATGGGAGGTCTGGGCCTCTGGACGACACACCCACTCCCTTGCAGAGACGAGCAGCCGGGTCCTGCTGGCACTGAGCAGCTGGGCTGGCACATGGTACTTGTGCCCCCACCTTTCCTGGCAGGTCTCATGATTTGTGGTTTGTGGGCTGCCGGAAGCAGGGGTGTTTGCAACCCAGGATGAACCTGCTGCAGCACATCCGGATCCAGAGAGCACAGCTCCGACCAGTGAAGAAATGGGATCCTCCTGCCCTCCCGCCCAGCTTTGGCCCTTTTGGGCCATGTTCTAAAGAGATAGTACCCATTGCCCCTGTGCCTGACTGTCTTCATCTTTCTTTCTCTTCTATCTCTATTTGTTTCTATCTCATTGTTTTTCTTTATCACTTCTCTTCTTAATTCTGTGGTGTCTCTCTGTTTCTCTTTACCTCTTTTTGCCTCTATCTCCTTGTCTCTATTTCCACCTCTCCACTTCTCTCTCTCTCTCTCCCTTTCTCCCTCTCTCTCTTTGTATTTCCATCCCTGTCTCTCTGTCTCTCTGCACATTCTGCAGTGATACGTACCTCCCACAACCCAGTCTCAAGCATAGTTCTCTTTTCACTTCCTTTTGGTAACTGACTCAGTAATGACAATAAATAACTTCCACATGTTGCTCCCAGCTCTCATCCCTGGAACAGACAGGAGAGCAGTCAGGAATCACTGGGCTGCCATCTGTTTAAGGTTTCTCCTCCTCCTCTCTCTCACTGCGGTCCAGCTGCTCGGTTTGCCAAGTAAATTAGAATCTCTCCAAAAAGCAGTCGAGTCAAGGAAAGGCAGGCACTCAAGGCAGGTCCTTCTTGACATGGCGCTTATCAAAAATTATTGGTGCCAGAGGATTTTGAAAGTAGTAACACAAATATAATATTGTGGACTCATTTGTAGATTCTAACAACCAACTCTGAGAATACTTTCTGACTGTTGACAGCTCAATTTCCTAATGATTGGAATGCTACAAAGAAAGAAAACCTAGAGGAGAGCAGTTGATGTTGAAATGTTCCTTTCCTTCAGTGTGTGAGGCACAATGCTAGGTTAAACTCACAGTGGTATCTCGTTGACCACACTCAGGTCTTTGGAAATAGCTTTATCTTATTAAAAAATATATTTGATCTCAGCTCTTACCTTAATAATAATACAGCAGTTAATGCTTTTTGTTAAAGTATTTTCATATAGCTGTTCTCTCCCACCAAGTCAGAGTCTTTCCACGGTTTTGGTTACTCACTGTCTGAACTTACTAAGTGGGACATTCCGGAGGTAAACAATTCATAAATTTTAAATTTTTCACCATTCTGCATGGTGTGATGAACTTTCTGCTGGATAGACATCCTGCTCCATCTTGCTTGGGCTATGAACCATCCCTTTGTCCAAAGTTTCCATACTGTATATACTACCCACCTCTTAATTCTTCAGTCACCGTTGTGGTTTCTAGGGTGACTCCCACATTACCTCAGTGCTTGTGTCAAGTAACTCTTATTTTACTTAATAATGTCCTCTAAGCATAAGAGTAGGGAGGCCAGGAACTTTACTGCTTATATTACCATATTGTTCTGTCTTGTTACTGCCGTTAATCCTTTATGGTACCTAATTTATAAGTTGAATATTATAGAGGTATCTATGCACAAGAAAAAATCCTTGTAAATACAGTTTGGTGAGATCTGCAGTCTGAAGCATCCCTGGGGTCCCTGGAGCACACGGCCCATGAAGAAGGAGGGAGGGTGTTACACTACAGTGTGCCAGGCCCTGAGGAGTTCTTAGTCATTCCCTGATATACTTCTCCCAACACGGGAGATGGCACCACTGCCATTTTGCAATAGGAAAAGCTGGTATCAAGCGCCTTGCTAACGACATCCCATCTGGTAAGCAGTCAGTGGGACTTTGCTCCACATGTAGCTAACTCTGAAACATGCCAATTTAGCTGTACAAACCTCGTCTGGTCGGAGTGCAGAACTCTGGGAGTCAACAGGATGGGACCGAGTATACAAGGCAGGGCTGTTCAGAGACACATAGTGTCCAGGCTGAGTACCCGTCAGCTTCTCTCCCGGCAATTCAGCCTGCCCATCGCCTGCACAGCACACGAGGAGCTACTGGAAAGCAGAAGGCTGAGTTACATTTATCTCATTTGGGGGGTGGAGAGGTTGAGACAAGGTCTTGCTCTGTTGCTTAAGCTGAGCTTGGACCTTTAGGCTTAAGTGATCCTCTGGCCACAGCCTCCCAAGTAGCTATGGACCGTGACCATGAGCCACCACTACGGTTAGTGTCACCATGCCCACCCATTCCATGCCACCTCGCCCAGCCCCTCCCCGGCCACCCCTTTCCTTTTCTTCTTTCTTCGCTTTCTCCTCTTTTTCCTCTCTCCCTCTCTTCCTCTCCTCCCCTTCTTTATCCCCTACCTCCCTCTCCCTTCCTGCCAGAAATGGAACCTAGAGAGTACTCTACCACCCAGCTAACTCTGGTCCTTACTCAGAATGTTGCTTCCTGATTCCAGTGCAGATCCTTGATGCAGACTTACATGAGACATTGTCGTGAACTCTAGGCCTCCAGGGGGACTCATGGAGGACATTGTCACCGGATCCAGGCCTTTTTCATTTTGAGACAGTCTTGCACGATTGCCCAGACTAACTCAGTTTGTTATCTTCCTACCTCAGCCTCCTGAGGAGCTAGGATTATAGGTCTGTATCACTCTGTCTGGTATCAGTGACATTATTATTGAATTCATGGCTTTATTTTTAATAAGGGCTATTGAAACCCACCCAGTGCAAGCCTTACTTCAATTTAGTGATTCAGTATATCTTTTTTTTTTTTTGATTCAATATATCTTTTTACAAATGTCTTCTTGACTCTAAGATTTAGGGAAATTTCATAGCATGGGAAATAAAGCCCCACCTGTCCATCCCCCATAACCAAGATGTTGAGCATTTTTTTTCCAGAGCCTGGAGCAGCTGAAATGGCTAGGAAAGTGAAATGATTGGATGTTTTGATTTTGAAGCTTCAGGGAGCTAAGCCTATCTATTCTCCCGCTCTCTGCGGGTTTCCTCTTCTCTGTTTACCGCATAGAATATCTGCATGCTCTCCATTCCAGATGAAGCAGAGCCCTGCAGACTCCTGAAGACAAGCAGGCTGCTGTACGGCCCATGTAAGTGGCAAGTGTGGTCGATTAACGAATGAGTGACTTGTAACACCCAGCTGAATTGAACCAGTGTGGTTCTGGGTGTGGAGGTCCCACTTGGGGATTGCTGGCAACACCATAAAAAGCAGAACTGGTAGTGAGCTGTTGATTGTCCTGGAGAAGCTTGTCACATTGGTTTTCCTGATATGAACTCAGTTGTTCTCATCATCAGAGGAGCTTGGTCCTTGCTATTGCTGAGGATGGCTGTGGTTCTCTTTGGGGAAGCTCTGGCCCTTATTTTGAACATTGCTTCCTGATTCCAGTGCAGATCCTTGATACAGAGTTACATGAGACATTGTCATGAGCTCTAGGCTTCCAGCTGGACTCATGGAGGACATGGTCATGGGATCCAGGACCTCAGCTGGATTCTCTGGGTCTCCGCTGTGTGGCAGATCTCCTGCATTCTTTTGCTTTTGACTCTGTGGGCGAGTATTATAAAGTAATCCTATGAATCGTGTGTTCTGTATTGGGTCTGTCCCCCCGAGGACCCTGCCTGAACAGCAGGGGACTGCAGACATGATGCAATGGCCATTTTAACCTGGGCAAGTGTTCCAAGGAGTGTAAACCTCACTCCACCTAGCAATTACCAGCCTTTCCTTCAAAGTTTTTAATCAAAGTTACCAACCCTGGGCCTGACCATAGGGCTCAGTGAAGTAGCAACAAACCAGTGCATCCAGGATGTGAGCTGGTGGTACCAGAAGCTGCAGGATGCAAAGGGAAAGGAAGTGCTTGATAATTACAGACACTGAAACGAATGGTAAAGGCTGCCCCCCTCTTTTCTTGCATGTATTTGCTGGTTTCAGTAATGTTCAGTAATTTTCCCCTCTCCTGCCTGGTCCCCAAGCCCTTGAAGGACAAGTACTCAAATCCACAGTTCTGACCCCACTGATGTCTAAATGACTGGTGCCATGGGTTATGATAATGCTCAATTCTGCTTTTATCAATGTCTTTTTATACCAGTATATTGGGAAGATAATACTCACCTCCTGGGGCGCTTTGAGAGTAGTTCTAGCAACTAAATTATGACAAGTGCCATCACACAGCCCCTTTCTTTAAACAGAAAATTGCTGAAGGTTCTCCAGAATGTACGGGAATTTTTCATGAATAAAATGAACTTCTGGTCTTTGTGTGACAAAAATCTCAATGGATAGAGCATATAAGGAGTGTATTTGTTAAATGGCTGCCTGGAATTGTTTTGACAGACATTCATTGCTGGAAAAGCCTTGCATAGTACATTCTTTCATTGAGACATTCAATGAACATTAGTTGGGAAGAGCCTTCTCCCACATTCTTTGCTTAGTACTAGGTAGATCAGAAAAGAAGCTGGAGGCCTCACATTCCTATTGGCATGCACGACCAGAGAGGTGGGGCTTTGATTAGTGGGACAAATCACAAATTAGCTTAGGACTCAACTGCAGAAAACAGTACCTTATGCTAATATAGATGATATTGTGCCAATATATTTATGTCCATAAATTGATTGTGCAGTAGTATAACAAGGGAGACCTGGTTTAATTGCAATTCCTGTTTCTAAAACATCTGGAGTGTTTTTATTTTTGTTTTGCAGAAAGTTTATGTGATACAATAGAGTGATATGGGGCTTTAAAAAGCTCATAAAATTACAGGCTCCATTAGGTAAAAATACAGAAACCAGAAAATAAATTACAGCAACAGTGAGGTGAGGGTCCCTTGCTGTTTCACTTCATGGAGGGAAAAAGGCACAAAGAATACAAAATACAGGGTAGACTTGTTTTATAACAATTCTAGTTTCAAAAGAGCAAGAACTCACCTAATAATCCCAGCACTTTGAAAGGCTGAAGCAGGAGGATCTAGTTCTGCCTAGGCAGCCTATGTACTGAGATCCTGTCTTAAGTAAAAAGCTAGGGCTGTAGCTTAGTGTGAAGGTCCTGGGATTTAATCTCCAGTATGGAGAGGAAGTTCACTCACAAGAAAAAGACATGAACACGGCCCCTTCTTAGGCCCTGCCTCCCAGCTCCGCTACAGTAACAGTCACAATTTGACATAAGTTTTGGAGAGAACTAGCCACATTCCCACTACAGAAGTAACATGACATCTGAAGAGTAACATTCACTTCAAAGCATTCTAATCAGCATGTATCCTAACGTACAACAGAGCGTCTAGAAAAGAGTGGCTGGATACTGAGAGCTCCAGAAACCATGCCAGATGCAAAATGGTGGAGGCTCTGCCTAGGTCCAGTTTGGAAGGGAGAAAATGAAGAGAAAGGAACTGTCTTCTTGGCAGACATTGTGAGGAAGCAGGATTAAGTGGGTTTTGCTTTAGTAAAATGAAAGGAGAGGAGGACAGAGTGAGTAGATGTAGAAGGAAGGGCAGAATGGTATACAAAGAAACGGCAAGGAGGGTGATGTTTAGTTCAATAAGTAAAAACAATTTTTGCTATGGTTTAGATCTGAAATGTCCCTGCAAGCATCATGCTTTCATAGGTGGGGACCTTTGGAAAGTGATTGGATCTTGGCTATGCTATACTCATCTGAGGGTTGGTGAGCCCATCACTGGATGTGTTATTTTTAGGAAGTGGGACCTGGTCACTAAGAGGCGGGCCCTGGAAAGGTATGTATTTGTCCCCAGCTCCTCCCTTCTTGTTTCCTGCCATGCCTGGCTTTCCTCCATTGGGCCCTTCAACTTATTTCTGCCTTGGAGCCAGCCAATCATGGACTGCCTTGGAGTCAGCCAATCATGCTATTTCTGCCTGGGAGCCAGCCAATCATGGACTGAACTCTAGGAAACTGTGAGCCAAAATAACCCTCTCTTCCTTTAAATTGAAGACATTGAATATTTTATCCTGGTGATGGGAAAGTGACTAATACAACTTTTTATTAGAAACTCTGTAACAACCAGAGTGCTCAGTACTGGAGATGACATTCTCTAGAAATAGAGAACTCTTTGCTGTCTATCAGACATAAACTCTATGGCCATTTGTCAGAAACCCTGAGGAGAAAGTCCCAGCGTTAGGTAAGATGCTAACTGTCTCTTGCTTTATTCTCATCTGAGATTCTGGGTTTCCATGCTAGGCAAGGCCGTGTCCTGTTGAGCCCCCCAATAGGAGGCAGGAACCTTGGCTGAGAGCTCCAGAAACCTCGGTACCTTGGCTCATTGGTGTGAGTGCTTTTGAACAGAAGGACCCCTTCAGATGCACTAATCATAGCCACATGTTTCCCTGGGATTCTGCTAGGGAGGTGCTCTTTCCCTACAGCAGCAATGGGGTCCTGGAGTCAAACCAACCTGTCTTCATGAGATGTGAGTTCCTTCTGTGACAAATAGAATAGGAAAGATCATTGATGCCTGGTGACCGAGCTCATCAAAGATTCCAGGCATAGCTCTGCAGATGTGGTGCTGAGGCATGAAAAGGGTGAATGTTAAGAGAGGAAAAGGAAACATGGATTCGACCCACCCAGTATGTGCACCCAGGTGCCACCTAAGTGGATGGCGACTGTTCATGTGCTGTTCTAGAATGGAAGATTTGGGAAACAGACACACAGAAGGACAGTCCACACAGATGGGCTTATCAGACATATTTTTTTAAATAAAACATTGGTTCAGTTGGGCCAAAATTTAACGCATGGGTTGCATAACATTTTAGTTTAAGAACGTTTTCTTTCCCTTGCTACATGCTGAGTTATTTGAGAGAAGACAATGTCCTATTTATCTTGGTGTCCCTGGAATTTAGCATAGTGTCTGACACATAGCAAAAGTTTCCACACACAGTACACTAAACGGAAATGTGGCTTTTTGGATGGTAGATGGGTGGCAACATCTGAACAAGACCGCAATGACTTCTACTTTCTGTGATCTTCTGCTGTTCCAGCAAAAACTTCCTCTGCTCCAAGGGAAACATCATGCCCTGGAGCTCTGGGTTCCAGCAGAGTCTTCTAAAGCCTTTCATGGCAGCTCAGCTGACTTGTTTGCTCATCTGTTGGACAAATGTTTATTGACTCCTACCATGTGCTGGGGCTGAGCTACAGCCATGCAAACATGAGCAAGATCCCTGCTTCCTGAAACTTCCCCTTTAGTGTCTGCGATTTGGGGAATCAAGTAGCTAGTGCATTAGCTAAATGGGGGAAAAAAAGATGTTTCTTCTAAAAATTCTCCGTACCTTGTGAGCATGTGGTTGTGAGTTTGATCCCCGGTACTGATAAAAACAATAAAAATTCTCCGTAGAGATCTATTGATATATTAAATGAAAATGACTACACATTATTTAAAGCAGATAAAGAAAATATAGTGCATATATGCAATAGAATATTATTTAGCCATAAATAAGAATGAAATCATGTCATCTGCAGGAAAATGATTGGAACTGGAGACCATCATATTAAGCAAAATAAACCAGACTCGCAAAGTTAAATAATGCATATTCGTTCATTCTGAGAACCCTAGAATATAAATAAATTAATTAATAAAATACAGACATAGAATTAATTAAAATTAATTAATAAAACTATTTGATAGCTTTTGTGGTTCTCTGGTTTTAAAATAAATCCAGATAACAATATAAATACAGACAAAAAACAAACAAACAAAAACCCACACACCACATCCAGGAATACTGAAGAGTCAGAAGAAGATTTGACCTAAGCTTTAACCACATTTTTATGTTCAAAAAATACCCAAAGATGATCATCAAACACCACTCACACTCAATTTGCCCAGTGCCACTGAGATGCATAGAAATACTTCTCGCTATCGGACTTTCAGAGAATCATACCTTATACCAGTTTCATTGGTGATTTCCAACACGTTAGCAAATGGGAGAGACTGGCAAATGCCAGCATAGGGTGTGTGATCAGAAATCTGAATGTAAGCTGTGCCAGCTTTTACTAAAAGGTTTTCTGTTTCTTTACACAAGAAAGGCAAAAAAAAAAAAAGTAAACAGAGGTAGAAATTGTTGACAAGGGAGAGTAGGAGAAGGGAGAAGAATCAACAGAACTCAAAGATCAGAGGAAACATGAAAAGGGTGGAAGAAAGGGCCTGAGAACAAGAAAGGAGAGGAGGAAGTGAGAAGTGTCCACAAGGAGGAACTAAAATTCTGCAATGCTGCTGAGCTCTAGGCCAAACCTGCTAGAAAGTAGCGGTTCCTTGTTGCAGATCAGCTGGGGCCCCTGCTGTTGGATTGCACCAGGGGTGCACCCCCTGATGTTGGGGACAATGAGAGATTGAATGCTGCCAGCTGGATCCTGCCTGGCACATGGATGCTAGAGTGCCCTTGGTGCAGAGCAGAATACACAGGAGCAGATGGCTGCGGTGCATTCAGTATCTGTAACATATTCAGTCCCTCCGAGATGCATCCCTGGGACACGTTTGGTTTCCTTTCTCGGTTGGTAAAGCAAGATATTTTAATATTCTTAATGATCCCCTTCCAGATAGTGTATTTTTTATAAAGACAACATGAAGCAGGGACTGGTGCTTATGGGCCGGTTGCTGCCAAACCAAGAGAACCAAAGGGAAGCACAAACCACATTCCCCTCTCCAGATGGGTCCCGGAGGAGTCCACAGGGAGGCGTCGAGCCTCATGCCGGCCTTATATAAATATTGTAAAGATTGATACCATCATGTCGGCAAACTGCTCTATGCTCCTGAGAGAAAGAGTGTCACAAAGCTATGGTTCTATTATTCATCACATGGTATGCGCTTACTGTTGGAGAAAAATGCAAATTGCCTGCAGGCTGTAATTTCACCCTCGCCTGGGTTGGAGACCAACCACTTAGGTTTCTACCCTTGAAAAGTAAGTCCCTTCGTCACCAAGACTCCATCGGAATTGAATGAGACAGCAGAGGAAGTTTGACAGCGGCAGCTCTATTACCGCAGTGAGATCTGCCCCAGTGGGACGGTTCAGCTAGTGAGGAGGAAATTAGACGAGGAACCTCAGTTCCTTCCACTTGGGAATCTCGCTCAGCCAGACGCCGCTAAGAGAAAAAAATCAATAGCAGGAGAAACGAAATCAAACCCTGGGCAGGTCTCAGCACCTCGGGGGAAATAACAGAGAGCAGGAAAGTTTATTAACTCTCTTCGTGTCCACCCTTCCAACCCTTTGAGGTGACTCTGCTTTACCTATTCTGCTCCGTTGTGGAGAGCAGAAGCAATCATTGTTCCCACCGATCTTGTGCTAAACAGAGATTTAGGAGGCTGCAGGCTGTGGGTACAAGCGACAGGTTTTCCTGATGAGGTGTAGAAGTGAGGCGCTCCTCCAGCTTCCATCCCGAGCTCAACACTTAGTGTGGTTTCCAAAACTGCAAAGCCTAGAAGAATGTTCTACCATATTGCCCAGCAGGGAAAAGGCTCACACCAAAGAGTGAAGACTGGTCACACGCAATTTGGAGCAATGCTGCCACGAGGAGACTTTTTTCTATGCACTCTCCTCAAATATTCAACACCACAATGATTCAATGCTAATGTCAGAACAAGGAGGAAAGATTATTTTCTGCTCCCCCTGCCTCCACCAACAAGCTGCAGACAGCTAGGAACTTGTCTCCCTTGCTCTGCTGCTGTTTGGCAAAGTTCTATAAATCATGACAGGTGCATCATATTTAGGGTGACACAATTTAGCAAGTATATATATATATTTTTTTCAAGGACCTGTAACAGGCTCAGTGCTTTCCTATATACTGTGAACCTCAGAGAAAAACATTATGTATTCCTGTCATGAAGACTTATCACAATTGAATGGGCAAAAAATAGTCCAGGCTCTTGTGTAGGTCGAGGAAAGAACTGACAAGTCTTTACTTCATAGTGAGCAGTAGGCAGCTATGTCTGCTGAAGATCCCTGGATAGTAGCAGCAGGAACAGGCAGAAGGGAAAAAAGAGGAGGAAGAGGAACTCTGGGTGGTAGGCGAAGGTGCTGCTGGTTGTGGAGAAGTTCTTGGAGAAGGAACTGGTGGTGTTGCAAGCATGCTTGCGGCTGGTGTGTGGGCTTGTGGGTCCCAAGCTATACTGGGCCCTGGAGGGAGGAGGACAAGGAATCTCACAACTGAGGTTAACTGTGAGTACCCACACAACTGAGATTTCTAGTATTTAAAGGCTCAGACACCTCTAACTTCAGATACCTTCTACTATGGTCAGACACTTCTGACTCGAGAGGCTCCCATGCCACCTTCCATTGATGTTGGAACTAATGACCTGCCGTCTCGGGCATTGTAACCCCTTAGGCTTAAGCATGGGTAACCCCCAGGGTGGTGCTGTGCCCACAGGTGAATGAAGGGAAGGACATGGCTCACTCAGCTGCTCTGTGTCTAACTGTGTCAGACTTATGAAGCTACATGAAGGTATCAGACCCTGTATCTCAAGAGCTAGGAATCAAGTGTTTCTGTGCATGGGATATTGGGCAAATACTGCTTTTCCAGCCTTGGACAAGAGCCTGGGGTTGACAAGACTTCCTGGTGTTTGCCTACCCCTGTCACTGGCCCCAGTGCCCATCCACTGGCAGGGATAGTTTTACCTGAGTTCCTAAAACCTGGGCTTGAAATAGGCAGTATTGTCCTCCCCTGGTATCCCTGGGAGATTGGTTTCAGGACTTCCCTGAGGACACCAAAATCCACAGATGTTCTCAACTCCCTTATATAAAATGTCATAGTGTAGTATTTGAATTTATTTAAATCATTTATTTAAATCATCTCATTATCTCTAGATGATTTACAGTACTGGTACAATGTAAGTGCTGTATAAATGGTTTTTACATTGTTTTGTGCAAGGAAAGATGACTCCCCCAAAAAACCTATATATGTTCAGTACAGACACAGGTTTTGCTTTTTGCAGTACTGGGGATTGAACCCAGGGCCTTTGCACTAAGCTACATCACCACCTCTTTTTCATATTATTATTTTTTAATTTTGAAAGAGTCTTGTTAAGTCTCTAAGTTGCCCAGGCTAGACTCGAACTTGGGACCCTCCTGCCTCAGTGTCCCATGGTGCTGGGATTCCAGGTATGTGGACAGTTTTTATGAAAAGGTACTTTTGGTCTGCAGTTGTTTGTAGTGCCCATAGACACAGAGATCTGACTACTCAGACACAGCCGGCAGACTTTACTTCACTTTCCCCCAGTTACTCCTGAGCCTGATTTATCCCCACCTGCTGTCAGGAGTGGGATACAGGCCTTTCACAGCTTCCCTGGCCCCTGGCTAAGAGCTGGGCTCTTGTTTTCACTAGAACAAGATTGCTACAGTGATGGACCAGAAATGCAGATTAGGTCTGATTACAAGCTTTGAAGAAGTACCAACAACAGGAAGTACAACTACAGACCCAACAGAGGAACAGTGGACAAAATACCATGAGTTAAAAGGAGCTAAGAGGACTTTAGAGTGTATCTCTAATGCAAAGACAAGGTCAAAGAAAAGGAAAAATAAAGAGAACCCTTCAACGCTTTGATTTGGGGTAAACCCAACTCCTTGGGCTTTGGGAAGTTTTCCACCGTCCTGCAGGGTGAACAGGGCCAACCAGCACAGCTCCTGTCCTGCTGTGAGCGCCAGATCTGGACACTATGGAGCCAGGCCCCCGAGCCTCCTCCTCAAAGTCCCCGTGCCTGGTTCATAGTGTTCTCTGTAAAGGATACGAGCACAGCAGGATGGCAGAGCCATTCAGCTCCAGGAATGTCGACTGGGTACGAGCCTTGAAATAGACTATGAGTTGCCAGGGCACAAAATTTTCCATATCAGAAACTAAAGCAACAGCCACCAAAAACAATTCAGTTGCTACCATAATTGAATTATGCAGACTGATCCTTCTCCATGTCATTCTCCCTGCATTTTGCAAAGATGTTTTTCTCCCTACCTGGCTGGCCAGCTCAAGTTACTCACGTAGTCCCGTCACCCTCACTGTCACTCATCCTCAAGCCACCCCCTGCTTTACAAGATAATAAATTCTGGGAGAGGCCTTGAATCAGGGCCATTGTCTGCCTATCCTCACTGGGATTGGGCTTAGGACCCCTTAGCTGCCCTTGTCTTTGAATCTGTCTTGGTGTCTTTACCCTTGCCATGGGTTGCATTGGAGTTGATAGATTGGAATTAATATGCCAGGTCCAATAACCTCTCAGTGGGATTACAAATATTACTTTTTGGATTGTGAGGAAGACTGGAAAAGAAATTACAATACTTGGATTACCACACTCAATATTTGGAATTGTAATACCAGAGTGTCTGAATTTAGTTGAATCCGGAGGAGAGTAAATGAAGGCATTTCAGCAGCAAAGACCTTCAAACTCTGAAAAACCCTCAACACTCATTGCACAGGCAAAGAGGGAAAGCCCTTAAATGTGCATGCAGATTCTCCCAGCTTGGCCATGGGACTGGTCCAATCCTCCTTGGTCCAGCGGAGTTTTCTACAACAGTCAAATCCCTGCTCACGAGCTGTACCAACAAAAATGCCACCTCCTCTGTGAACAATCTGAAACCTGGGACCCCCTCCCCCAATAATTCATCTCCTCTTCCTCATTCCTTTCCCAGCCCTTGCACAACTAATTGTTCCAATTTTCATGCACAGTGCCCCACAGTCACATGTGAGTCCCCAGCGCTGGGTCATCTGCTTTCCTCACCCATCTGCACCGTGGCAGGCTCTCCTCTGGTGACAATCCCACATCCCGCCCCACGGTGGTGGCTCACACCCTTCCATTCCTGCAGTTCCCCCCACTCTGCATCCCACCTGCCATTGTGTTCTTCTCTCCTTCAACTGCCATCTCCCCGGGCCACACATGGAGACCTCCGATGCTGTGATTGCCCTGATTCCAGTCTAATCAGTTACAGAGTCCCTGCTCTGTGCGTGACATGTGCAAGAGACGAAGTAGAAATAGGGCCAGACCCGGCTCCAGGTTCCAGAGCAAGGAGATTCTTTTCCATGGAAAGAAGGCTGTGGTGTCTGCTTAGGAGGAAAAATCACATCCCACAAAGCACTGAGAAGATGAGACAGTCACAGCCAACAAAGATCCGGTGCTCTCAGGGGGCTGCATCAGCCACAGTCTGCTAGGACTTTGTGAGGTGTCAGTGAGTACCAGGTGAGCTCCACTCAGGGCTTCTAACAGTACTCAGAGGGGAGGTTGGATGTGGACGCGCAGGCCGCCCTCAGCGCCTCCCAGATGCAGGCTGCCGGGCTCAGGAAAGCGACAGGTAGATTAGACAAGGTTGCATTTCTGCTAACTGAAAATAGAAGAGACCCGAATCAGTTCATAGCTAACGCAGAAGCTGGAGCAGTGATCCCTCTGGGGCTCTCGCTTAAGTCACCACCTGCGCTCAGCCTCCTCTGCCCTCTTTGTCCTGCCCCCACATGCTCTTCAGGAGGAGAAAGGCAGGGCCTCAGCCCTTTCTGCTGCCCTCTGTGCCCTTCAGCTGGCACTAAAGGGCACATGGGTGTTAAGTAATCACTCAATCCGGCGACCTCTGATATTTCTTTCCAGTAAACAGGCTGCCTCTGATAAAAGTGGCCTAGATATCTGAGCAGTTAAAAGTCGCAGAAGTCACAGTGTGACCTTCCTCCCCACCTTGGAAGGAGGTAGATGAATATGTGACAGCTACCTGGCACACTCCAGGCCAGGGACGATCTCCACAGAGGACGTGTACTTCCTTCCACAAGGTTCCTTGTCATTGGAGGACCCAGCCTCCCTCAGGTTGAGACACCATCTTCTCACATAAAGAGCAGCTGAGCCCCAGACCATGGACAGGGAACCAAGTAACTCAGCCGTGGGGCTGCAAGTGCCAGTCTGGAGTACCTGGGGTCTTTTAACAACTCCATACCCATTAAACCAGAACCTCTGGGAGCTAGACTCAAAGTCAGACTTAAAATTTTCTTCTTTTAATTTGGAGATCATCTCAAACTTCATGAGATACTGCAAAGATAAGACTAACACAAAGAACAACTGCATGCCTCACTATTCATCAGTTTTAGCTCTGCACACACACACACATACAAAATATTTTAAAACTTCTTGTTCACTAACCATTGCAAGGTTTGCTACATTATGATCATTTGCTCCTGATTACTACAGTGTGTCATTGTGTCATTGCTAATAACAGACTTTCTTCTAGGGACACCCACAGTGGTTATCAACTTCAACAAATATAACATCAATGCAACATTTTGGGAATCAGTACGATTTTTACCTCTTGACGCGTGTCTAATGGGTGACCATATGGGAGAGATACTGAGGCCACTAACCGCCCCCCAGGACCTTGATTCCTGGGTAAGGAGCAGAGAAAATGTGGATGGCCCAGCCTAGATGTCTCAAGGCACAGGACAGTTAAGATCCTTGGCCTCACTCTTTAAACGCATGTCTCTGACACTGCCTTCTAGCTTCTTAGGTCTCATCTCTCTGTGTCCCCAGCATGACTGAGACCCAGACTTGCCCCACAAGTAGAGGGTAAATTATTAATAATTTAACATAGTACAATGACCTACCGCAAAGTCATCCTGAGCTTTGTGCAAACCACTCTGGCCTTTTATAACTGCAATGAATATTTCGCCTTTCCAGGAACTGATCTCCACTGCTCAGCTCCAGGACCAGCCCCTAGGTCCTGTGGGACAGTCACACATGGCATTCAAGCCCTCCAAGTGTACCTAGTTAGATCTGAGATGTGCTGATGGTATGAACACCCCAGATTTCAAAGATTTAGTAAGTTTTTCCTTCACGGGTCCTTTGCAGTCTTGTCAAAGACGCTGAGAGGAATAGACCATCTTTGTTAAGGAATGAATCGTGTCAGTGACACTGAGGCTCAGGAAATACCTATCAGAGGAACCAATGTGGGTGTGATCAGCTCCCTCAGCTGAGCTGGGGGACAGTTCCTTTCGTCTTGGGGGCTGGCCCTGTCTCCAGCTGCCCTGTGGCTTGCACCTGCCTCTCTACAGCCCCTCACTTGGCCACACCCTTTGCCCCCAAACCCGTGCTTACCCTGTGCTGTTAACCCTTCCTGAGAGAACGCTGTCACATCCTCTGTCCAGTCGAAGCCTGTCCATGCTTTTTTCAAATGTGCACTTGAGTTCTCCCTACTCCCTGGGGTGCTGAGCCCAACGCTGGCCCTCACACCCTGCCTGTTCTCTCATGCATGTGCCCTTCTGGCTGTTGCTTTACTCCCATAGCATGTATTTTGCACTTGGTCACCTTTTCTTGAATTCTCAGATGTCTTCAGATGCAACAGCCTTACTTCACCAACCAAAAGATTAACTTTGGGGGATTTTTTTTTTTTGTATTTGAGATTTTTCCTCTTTCTTGTCATTGTTGGATTGTCAGCAAACATATATTCCAAACAATACACCTGCAAGTCAGAATGCAAAAATACACACTGCTAAAACACACACACACACAGCCCAGTAACTTTCAGTTTAAATTTGGAAGTAAATTCTCCTTGAAAAGAGACCATTAATCACTAGTGTTTTCAAAATTGTTGTTCTAAGGTCCCATTAATTCACTGCATACTTACAAGTCTCTAATACTTCACAGCAAACTGACAAAGTTATTAGGATAAAAAATTATGCTGCCTCAATGCATTAGTCCATTTTCTGTCACTGTAACAGAATATCCAAGGCTGTGTAATTTATAAAGAAATGAGGTTTATTTAGCTGGCAGTTCTGGACGTATAAAAGCAGGAAGTCAGGGTCTGCTTGGGTTTCCAGCAAGCACCTTGTGCAGCTTCTTGCATGGAGAAAAAGCTGAAGAGACTGAGTGCAGGTGCCAGGCTCCCTTTATAACAATGTATTCTCATAACACGTAACCCACTCTGGAGGGAAATATATCATCACTCATTGGGTGCATTCTGGATCATGTAACTGCTTCTTAAAGTCTGTTCTGTTACAGTACTGTTACACCACACTCAAGGCTCAAACTACAACATGAGCTTTTTTTGGCAACAAATCATAGTACTCGATAAAAACCATCACAGACAGCACCTAACTCTGCCTGGGAGAGTTAAGATCAAGGAGCAATTTTCCTCAAAGCAAGTCTTCTAAGAGTCAGCTTGGATGTAGACCAAACACTTGTGACAATGTCCCGTGCAGGATCAGGAATCCAAATCACCTCCAGATATGTTTTGTATTTTTAGTTTTAAATATTCCCCTACCGCAATTGGTGGGATGTTAGGCTGACACGTGACAGTGTCAAAACCTCTTATAGTTCAATAACCTTCACTGCTCTAGCTGAACAGAAAACAACCAAACAGGAGACGATCCCACTATTAAAAACTTTCATACTTATCTAAATAGGAAAAAATGGGATGAAATATGTGGTGGTAGCTTTCTTTGTCAGCTTGGCTAGGCTGGGGTACCTGTTTATTTAATCAACATGCTGCTGGGAAAGTATTTCGTAGATGTAATTCCTAGCTACAACAGTTGTCTTTACTTTGAATATTTGGGCGGTGCCTTATCCAATCAGGTGAATACCTTAGTAGCAATAATTCAGGTGTCCAGAGAAGAAAGTCTGCCTCAGAATTGCAGCATCAACTTGTGTCCAAGTTTCCGTGTGCTGCTGGCCTGACCTGCAGGTTTCAGAGGTCCCGTTCACACGGCCAATTCCTCAGAATTCATCATCTGTAAAACATATACACTCTCCCCTTCTGGGTGTGTTGCCTATGTCTCCCAGAAGCCTATCTGATATGGAGTAGGATCCCCTCCCTCTTAAAACTATAAAAATGTCTGCAAATAGTTTAGAACAAAACTATTCTACATCAGACAAGAAGAGATTATACAAATGGCAGTTGGGCTCCAATAGATCAATGATTCTATGAAATGGGAATATTCTAAACATACAAATTAAAAGACAGAAATTAATGGGACAGGTTAAAAATATTATCCACTGCTGACCTCTATAAACTTATTTCAAATACAACAATACAGGCAGGTTGGACTAGAAAGGATACAAATGTGTGTTATGCAGTCAGAAGAGAGTAGCCACTTGGCAGATGAAGTGGGCCATTTATCATTACATATCCCCCAACACCCAAGTGAAAGACAATGTGGATAAGACTCAATAGCAAACATTCTGGAATAAAATCTAGATCTTCTGACCTCAAAACCTGACTCTCCTCTAGGTAAATTTCAGAGACATTCTACTTAGGGCCTTTGTTCCTTCCCAAGTATACATTTTTCTTAGAGATGGTTATAACAATTCAATAAGATAATATGCAATTATAGGCAAAAGAACTTCATAAGCCCTAAGTCTCTTTATCAATGTGAGATGTTCCCATCAATGTTTGCTGTCTCCCATCCAAGTGTCAACCAGGCCTGACCCTGCTTAGCTTCTGAGAACAGGCACATGCAGAGTGATACAGCATAGACATTTCCTATCTCACCTGCTACTCTCTGCCATGGTTCCCTGACACATCTGCTCCTTAGAGAAACCTGGAGAGTCCCTGAAAACTCTCAAGGCTTCAGCATCCCAGTGATACCCCAGGAACACTGAGCAAAATGAACAGCAGACACTGGTTTCTAAAACTACCCTCCACTAAAAGGAATCTGGGATCCTTGGAGAAGCAGCTGACACCAAGGTGTGTACAGGCAAAGTATTAAAGAAAAACATGGAACCTTTTGTCTAGAAACTGAAGAAAAATTATGAGGCATATTAAAAGGGTCTAAGAGTTAGCTTGGAGACACCGCCACTGAACACGAGCATCAAAATATATAAAAGTAGAAAAGAATTATACCCCCTTGTGTAAAATGGAATGGGTTTATATTGATATAAATGAATAACTAAATAAGTTGATGGGATAAGGGAGAAATTTTTTCTTTATAGTGGAACACCAACCAGGAAACGTAGAAGAAATCATGGAATTAGAGAATCACTCTTTTCAGCTCTGGTGGTCATGAAAAAAGTAACTCTCAGTTGATTCCCCAGTACCAAAAGAGAAAAACCCCTCTCAGCTCTCCAACTGCAGAGATTATAATTGACCTTATTTAATAATAAATCATAAAACATACATTTAAAAATACTGATGCCCAGGCCCTGTCTCAGCTAAGCCCCACCAGGACCTCCTGGGCCTTGGCGTTCAGACCCCTCTGGAGACCCGGGCAGGGCAGGGTGTGACTGCAGCCTCACTACTTCAGCCTGCCAGCTGCACAGCCGCGATGCCCCCTGTTCATCTGCAGGAACGGGCCCTACCGCCCGGGCAGGGTCTGCCCAGGGTGGCGTCAGGAGCTGCAGACCAGAAGCTCTGCTGTTGCTCTTGGAGACTGGACTCGGCCTTGGCCTCACTGTGATTTGGGGCCATGGATTCCGGTGCTTAGATCTTTACCGCAGGTCCCTTGGGCGCTGTTTCTCCCGGAGATTGAATCCCTTTCTTGTCTTCCCTGGGCCATGCGGGATTGTGCCCCAGCCTCTGGGTGCCGATGATCTGTATCCCCGCTCACATTCACACCCGTCTGCCTGACTCCCCAGGGCTATTCTCGTTTTGCTTTGGGGTACCTCTGCTTTCTTCTGTGGGCCTTGTGTACGCCACCCTCTGTCCTGGCCTCCTCGCTCCACCTGTCACCAGCTCCCTTGTCTGGCATGCACGGCTGCTGCCCGCCACCTGCCATTGTGTTTGCTCCAGCACATCTGCCCCCCAGAATGATGAATGCATTTGCACACATTCCCCCCACACTCTGCCAGACACTCCTGACACTTTACTGTTCCACTGTCTGCTTTATGCATTGGATTAAATTCCATAAGAGCGAGAAATAGGCCCTTCTCACTGCTGTCTTCCCAGGACTCACTTACAGGCCAATTCCATGGTAGGTCCTTTGTAAACATCTGTGGAATGAATGAAGGAATAAAGGTCTAGTGCCAGCTCCTGCACGACACGCCTCAGTATGAACAATTCATCATCAAACAAATGCTGTCATTTGCATAGGGTGACACAAAGCATGATGGGAGCATAGCAAAAGCAGCAGAAGTGGAAGCACAAAGTTACCTTCCACAGAGCAAAGGGTTGCTGATTGGGGTCAGGAGGGCATGTGAGTTGCTCTTTCAGGAAAGAGGACAATAATAATAGGCTTTAAAACACTCTTTTTAAACCGGGAGTGATGGAGCATGCCTATAATCCCAGCACTCAGGAGGCTGAGGCAAGAGGATCACCTTGAGTTCAAGGCCATCCTGGGATACATAAATGAGTTCAAGGGCAACCTGCACTAGCTAAATAGTGAGGCCCTGTCTTAAAAACAACAAACAACACTTGTCTTGAATCCACCAAGAGGGTAACCTCTCTGGTAAGAGTATGTCTCATTGTCATATAAGGCCATTGTCAATGCAAAGATCCCCTCAGGATGCCTGAGTCTCACCAGGGACCTTGGGAAAATGCAGATTCTCTGGTCAGATTAGATGAGAAGAGAGCCCAAGACTCTACATCTTAAGCAAAAGTCACGTAGACAAAGTGGGGGGCTGCTGAGCCCCGGAACTGAAGGAGGACCTGTCTTGTGCATGACAGAATTTTGGCATGAATCAGACTGGAGAGTCATTCTCCAGGCAAGAGTTAGACTTTCAGGTAGTTTGTGGAAGGATGAATAAGAATTTGGAAGCACGCAGACTTTTAAAAATGCGTATGTATATTTGATGTTCTTGAATCTTTTAATATTTAAAAAGTTTAATAGACTTTGTTTTTTTGAGGAATTTTAGATTTATTGAGCAATCAAGCAGATAATACAGAGCTCCCATACACTTCAGACTTGGCATTCCCTGCTGTTAACATCTGGAACTGGTGTGGCACAACAGTCACAATTAATGAGCCAATAGTGACATATTACTGTGAACGGAAGCCCAAGTTAAAGCTCTCTCTTTGTGCTGTGCATTTCTGTGTTTTGAGGGAGGCATAAAGGCATGTGTTCAACCCTGCAGGATTATTCAGAAAACTTTGCCATCCTAAAAGGCCCTAGAGCTCTACCCATCTATCCCTCTCCCTCCCTCCCCAAAGCCCTGGCAACCACTGATCATTTTACTCTCTATAATGCTGACTTTCCCAAAACAACATATAGCTAAAATCGCACAGCATAATGACTAACAGATGTAGTTACATTCCACCATGCCGTCTGGTAGACGGAGAGCCCATTTTCTAAACTTGCTGAATAATATTCCTTCATCGGGATGTAATAATGTGTTTATCCACCCACTTAATGAGGAACATTTTGATTTCTTCCAGTTTGGGGAAACCATAAATAAAGCATCTATCAACATTTATCCATAGGTTTTTGTAAGAACGTGCTTTTAATTCAATTAGGTGAAAACTAAAGAGAATTACTGCTGGGCTGCATGGTAAAACTGTATTGAGCTTTATAAGAAAGTACAAACTGGCTTCCAGAATGGGCATAACTTTTCGTCTTCTTGCCAGCCATCAATGGCTTGTTGTTCCACATCCTTACAACATTTGGTGTTGTCGGTATTTTCTATTTTATCATGAATTCACAAGTAATAATTATATATTGTTTGAGATACACTATGATGTTCCAATGTATGTGCTTTTGATTGTGGAGTGATCAAATTAGTCTTCCAATTCTCATTTCCAGCAGCCCACATACTTACCATTGTTTTGTTTTTGTGTTGAGAACATGTAAAATCTACTTTTCCAGCTATTTACAAAGGTAAAGTACATTTTTATTTATACTTTATTTTATAACGTATAGTTATGGTGCTGTGCAATATAGTAACAGAATTTATTCTTCCTAGCTAACTGAAACGTGCTTTGGATTTTAGCCATTCTAATAGTTCTGTAATGCATCTCACTGTTTAAATTACAATTCCCTAATGACATATCATGAACATCTTTTCAAATGCTTACTTGCTGTCTGTATATCTTCACACTTTATTTTTCATATTTAAATTAGGTCGTTTGTTTATTACTGAGTTTAAAATCAATTGTGTATTTTGGATACAGTTCCTTCAGGAGATATGTCAGTTCCAAGTGTTTTCCCCATTCATGGCTTCTCTTTTCATTCCCTTAATGGTAACTTCTGCAGAGAAGTGTTTGGTTTTAATAATGTGTACCTTATCGAGTTTTCCTTTCCTTTATAAAAACTAAAATTCATCGCACCTTAAATTCATCTCCAAGCCTAGGGTTATCTAGTCTAGTCTTCTGTATAGTCTTTAAGAGGTTTCAGATGTTTGCATTGTACACTGAAGGATACTGTCCATTTGGTGTTAAATTCCAGAATGCTGTAAGATCGGTGCTAGATTAATTTTTATTTCTGTATGTGAGTGTTAATTGCTCCAACATCACTTATTGAAGAGACTTTCTTTTTCTTCTGAATTGTTTTTGCTCATTTGTGAAAGGTCAGTTAGCTATACTTATATATTTATATTTATATTATTTATATTTATATAAAATAAGCCTAGTTTATTTCCAAACTTTCTATTAGGTTCATTTGTTTACTATTTCTCTAAGATAGCACTGTCTTGAGTACTACCACTTTGGTAGGCTTAAGATTGGGGGTGTCGGTCTTCTGATCTTGTTCTTTAGTATTGCACTGGCTAGCTTAGCTTTCACACTTCATAGACACGTATCTAGTTTTCCTTTCCTTTATAAAAACTAAAATTCATTGCACCTTAAATTCATCTCCAAACCTAGGGTTATCTAGTCTAGTCTCCTGTATAGTCTTCGTCAACATCCACAAAATAACATGCTGGGATTCTGATTGAGACTGCAGTGAATTTACAGTTTAAGCAATGAAGAAATGACTTCTTAATGTTGGTATTGGTCCTGCTTTGTGTTCTCTGAGCTTCCTAGATCTTTGACTGGTGCCTGGCAATCATTTTGGCAAGTGTTCAGCCAATATTACACTGAACAGATTTGCAGTACGCCACCCAGAATTGGCTGCTTTGGTGTAAGGATTATTTTGAGCTGAAAGTAATTGAGAAGACATAGATACTACACAAAAAACTCTCCGTCCTCCTCTTTCTACAAAGAAAAGCAGGACAATTTTTAGAAGATCATTTTAGGCACTGGAGAAATATGTAGGCTGTTAGCCCAGAGACAGCATAAGAGGAATTTACATAACAAACCTGCTAAACAACCCTTGTCTTCCACTGGATTCCCCTATATAACTGCTGTTCCACAATTTGCCTCTCCTAAAAGCCTAAATCCTTTTACCCCTGTCTTGTCAGTTTTCTAAAATGTATTGCTCTTTTTTAAAAGACACGGCATACAGTTCCTCAGTATCCATAGCAGATTGATTTCGGGAGCTCATCATGGATACTAAAGTCTGAGGCTGCTCAAGTCCTTTATATAAGTGATGTAGCATTGACGTGTAAATGATGCGTCTTTTCCTACACTCTGACCCATTTCTAGATGACTTGTAACACCTACTACAATGAAAGTCCTATGTAAACAGTTGTCGTGGTGTATGACTTAGGGGAAATTCATAAGAAAAAGAAGTTCGTGGTCACTCAGTGCAGATGGGCTCTTTTGTAAGTGTATGTTTTTGGTCCAGGTTTGGCTGAATCCACCAATGTGAAACCTGTGGACACAGAGGGCCAACGATAAGCCCGGCTCCAACCACCGCTTTGAGTTACTCACCGGTGAGTTTCTGTGGTGTGGCAGCTGCTTCCTGTGTTAGTAAATTCTTCTTGTTTTCCTTCCTTTAATCTTTGCTCATCAGTCTAGTTTACACCGAGTAGAGAATTTCTTTCGGGGATGTTATTTGATCTCTTTGTGGCATGGTTTCTTTACCTATGGAATGGAAATGATACCTTTGTCTTACAAAACACAGTGAGGCTATCGAAGGTCATGATTTGCATGGTGTCTCACACGGAGTGGCAGTGGGGAAGACAGCCAGTGAGTGTCGTGGAATGAGTACAAGACTGCATGAGCAGACATGCCTGTGGGCCTTGAGCAGCCGGCGGATAGGACATAGGTAGTTCCAAGTCTGTGGCCGTATGTTGTAACTACTCTTGTCCTTCCTAGACTGATGAGAGTTCACTGAAGGAGATGGGGTCCCCACTCACCCATGGGGTGGTAGTTAAACTTCCAAGTGAGCTGCAGAAGTGACAGACCTTCCTCAAATCCAGGCAGCTTGAAACTGCCCCTATTCCTTCTCTGTCCACTTCTACTTCCACTCTTAGGCTGTCCACTCTTTCAGGCCAAAGGCTACTACTCCAAGTGGGGACAATCCTATTCCTTTGTAAGAGTAACAGCTGAATATACTTGCATGAAAGGGAAGAAAGTTCTATTCAGGGTGGAGGCAAAGTAAAAGAAGAAGTGCGCATGCAATAGTTTAAAAATGTTCAGCGTAAGAGCCATTGTGATATCAATTTGATATACCTGCCACAAAGACAGGGATAATAGGGACCCGATTCACTTTTCTACTCAAGACAGTCAAAATTACCACCCAGATCTACTACTCTCTTTGCTCCAGAGACATCAGAACATAGGCCTACACCTGTGCTGAAGCAGGAATGTGTATATGAGCTTTTTAGTAATAGCCTCAGAATGGAAATAAATGTGCACCAGGAGATGTGTGTAGAAACAAATTACAGTATATTTGTACAATGGAATACAACTCAGAAAAGAAAAGGAATGAACTATTTATTGATCCACTCCACCACATGAATGAAATGTAATACAATTATGTAGAGTAAAAGAAGCCAGATAAAAATAGAGTAATACTATATGATTCCTTTTAGATAAAATACTTGAAAACAGAGTGACAGAAACCAGGTCAGTGTTTGCCTGGAAGGGGTGGGCAGGGAGGATGAGTGTGGTTTCCCAAATGATAAAGCCAGGGGGATGCTCAGTATCTCAATTTTTGTGATGATTTCTGTTGGGCATTCCAAAGTCTGGTGCTTTCACATCTGAACTGGAGAAACCATCTTAGAATCAGGGAGTCTCCGATCTTCCCCACTCCTCTGTCCCCATCAGGAGATGGCATGTGTCTCCAAGGAGTACAGGCAGGGGTAAAGTTCTCTGAAGTTTACCTTAGGCAACAGAGGAAAGTTCTTTCCAAAAAAAAAAAAAATGAAATTGCCTTAGGACTCTCTCCCTAACAATCTTATTAAATAATCAATAAGTAGAACTGCAGGAGAAGGGAAGAAACCACTGTCTGCTCTCCAGGGCTCGCTCCTTCCTTCCTTCCTTCCTTCCTTCCTTCCTTCCTTCCTTCCGTCCTTCCTTCCTTCCCTCTTCCCTATGAAGAAGGCTGCATGAGTATCCACCTCATCAGGTTCTTGGGGAATCATTAGCCTTTGGTCGCCTTCATTATGCACAAGTAAATTGGTAAGACCTTTTCACGTATTTATCTGTCTATTGTCAGTTCATTCTGTCCTTGGAAGACAAAAAGTTATGTTTTCCCTTTTGCTGCATATTTCACAGCTATATCCATATTTCAAACCATATCCAACTGCATACCTTAAAATATGTGCAGTCCATTGTAAGTGAATTGTACCTCCATAGAGCTGTTGAAAAAATCCGTTCTTCTTGAAGTTTTATCGATTTATACCCTGTCTTCCAATCTTCCATCTTTTCTAGCATGACTTTCTGTGGTTTTCCGTCTTTTAGAACATGTTCAGTTTCACAACTAAGCAAAGAAATGAAAATTAAAACAAAAATAACATAACTACTCCCATATAAACAGAAAACCTTCACAAACATGAAATGCCAGAGTAGACTCAGAGAAAAAGTAGACAATTGTCTTGATAGCAATAATTGTCTTGACATTTCCAAGGGCAACTTGCCAATAAATATTAAAAGTCTTAAGATATATCTAATGTTTGAATCTAGCCCATTTTAAGAATTAGCTCTTATTTATTATTTATTTAGAAATTGCCTTCTGTTTTAGGATGTGATAAAGACAGTCTCATAGTGCTTACATTTGAAATCGAGTTATACCTTGGCTTGCAAGCATAATTCATCCCAGAAACATGCTTGTGATATCGAAGCCATTTGTATAGCAAAGCAAATTTCCCCAAAGAAATAATGTAAACTCAGATGATTCATTTCACAACCCAAAAATATTCATAAAATAGTTATAATATCATAATATAATACAAAATAATAAAAGTAAAAAATATAAAGACAAACAAAATTACCTGCACTTACGTTTAAAATCCTTAGTGACTGATGAGGAGACAAAAGTAGGGCTAAGGTACACAGTGACTTTCAGTATCACCGGTGGAACTGCTGCTGTCTATTGGCTCAATAAAATTTTTTCTTTTTGTGCAACTGTAACAAGGAACCTATTCAATGACACTTGTTTCTGCCTCCTTTGGAGAATTTCGTGGAAATGTGATGTTGCCTTGCTGTTAAACAGAAACAATGCTCACGTTGCTTCAGCCTTATTCATGTGGTGATTTCTACAGAATTTTGTGCTGTTTTCCACATTTTACGCATCTCCCAATCTCATCTGAAATGAGGGATGCCTCTACCTTTTACCCCTCTTCCTCTGAAGATGAGATCTCCTCCATAACCTCCTGCTGTTGGGAGACCATCAGTGAAAGACAGAGAGAGAAAGAGAGAGACAGAGAGACAGAGAGAGAGGCAGACACAGAGACACAGAGAGACAGAATCACTGGCTCAGTTGTGATAATATGATGCTTGACATCATGTACTGCTCATATTACAACACGTCGCTCACCTATCGAGTTAAAATCATTAGAAATGTTTGCTCATTTTGTGAAACACTCACAGAACAAATTTGTAATCCAAGGTTTTATTGTACTTTCTATATTGACAAGAAAATGCAAATATTCTATGCAGTGGTGCCTTCATACTTCTGCTTCTGCTTTCCATGCTTCCGTTCCCTGAGGTCAACCATCATCCAAAAATATCAGTTGGAAAGTACCAAAATATAAACAATTCATAAGTTTTACATTCCATTCCATTCTAAATAACTTGGTAAAAACTTGTGCTGTCCCGTTCCATCATTCCCAGGACACAAATCATCCTCTGTCCTGCACGCCCATGTTGTATAAGCCATCTACCCACTTGTCACTGACTAGCTGCCTCGTATCAGGTTGACTGTGTTGATACTTCAGTGCTTATTCATTTTACGACGGTCCCAAAGCATAAGGGTAGTGACTTTGGCAATTTGCATATGCCAAAGAGAAGCCCTATAATGAAAGGGTAAGCATTTTTGACATAATAAAGAAAGAAAAAACACATGCTGAGATGCTGAGATCTACAGTAAATTATTAGCATAAATATCATACTATGTATAATTTATAAATTAAACTGTCATAGGTTTGTGTGTACAGAGGGAAAAAAAAGATGGTACCACAGGGTTCAGTACTATCTGCAGTTTTAGACATCCACTAGGTATCTTAGAACTTATTTCTCACAGATAAGGGTGACTGCTCTATGTCATGTTACTTGAGATTGGCCAGTGAATAACACACACATAGGTTCCGTAATCATAAACTGTGAGGTGTTAACTTGATTTGAGGAGGAAGCATAGTTGACTAGCAAAGCCTGGTTGCATTCATGGATGATTGACATGTCGGCCAAAAATGGAGGCTAGAAGACCCAACCAGATGTAGACAGCACCAAACAACAAAGTGTAGCCTGAACAGAATGAAAAGGGAAAGAAGGAAACCTGTCCCTTTTGCTCTAGTCTTCCTCTTTACTTTTGGACATGGGTTTCCCGTTCCTGTAGCCTTCCAACTCTGACTCTGGTTTTGCTACACAGACTCAAACCAGTGAATCTGCGGTGAGCTTCCAGGTCTCTTAGCTTTTGTTACTGGATCCTTTGGTCCTCCAGATGTACAGATGGACACTTTGGATCCCTCCACCTCCGATTCCATGGACCACCACTGGAACTCCTCCACTTCTGATCCTGTAAGTCCACCTAACAAGTTCCTTGTGGAACAGTAAGTATGTTTTATATCAATTCTGTTCCTTTAGGGAACCTTAACTAATATGGTTCTCCAGAAACAAATATGGAAACAATTGGGCACAAGATGTTGACTAGGATTCCACACCTATTGGACAGAGCAGAAAGAACCAAGGCCAGTGGAGAGATCAGACACACACAGAGTGTGACAACCAAAGGACTCAGCAGGGTCATGGTTTCAGTTCCACCCCTAATCTAGTCATTAATTGTGCACAAGACTGGCCCCTGGTCTTAGTTACTTTTCTCACTGCTGAGACAAAATACTTGATACTCAGAGTTAAAGGAGGAAAGGTTTATTTGGCTCACAGTTTGTGGAGGTTTCAATCCATAGTTGGTTGGGCTCCAAGGCAGGGTGGCATGGCAGAATGGCATCACAAAGAAGTCAGCAAAGCAGCAAGCTGCACGTAAAAGACAAGACTCTCTTTCCCTTATAGCTCATCCATGCTACCCACCCTCAGGGCAGATAGCACTCGTACTCTTAATCCTAACTTTACACCATGAATCAAACCCCAGCATCGCATCCTTGATTGCAGCTTTACACAGCCTAGCTCCAACTACCTCCAAAAACCCCACCTATGATTGCATGAGGCTTTAGGGAGACATTTACACACAAGCCATAACCCCCTCCCAAAGCTGAGCTCAACAGAGGATCTAAATATGTGATGTGTTGTCCATACCCCCAAGAAGAATGTCCTTTCTCCAGGGACACCTATCTGGATAGAAAATATCTCCTTTCCATCATCATTCTAAGAACCAATTCCCAACCCCACTCCTCTGGTTCTTTGTATTTTTCTTCTGCTTCCATTGCCTCTGCAGAATTTTATAGTTTGTCTTTTCATGAAGTGTTTATTACAGAAGTTATTTGTTGAGCTCTCTGGGGGGAAAATGCTTTTGAAATTTAATTAATAAGGAAGACTGTAAATAAATAAAATGAGATTCTGGTAAAAATTACATGTACAAGGATTGAAACCACTCTCACTGTAGCTTGAATTTGATGGCCTGGTGTTCCCTGAAAAAGCCAGTCAAATGAAGACTGGGATCTTCTCACTGGGTTAGGAGCCATCAAGTCATCTGCCTCTGCTCTTATCCTCCCATCTGGATTCGGCAGGATGCCAGGGTATGAACGTATTTGTGTGTATGTGTATGCATGTGTGTGTTGGGGGCAGTGTTTATTATCAGTACCAGCAACACAAGCCAGCACTGTCTCCTCTCTGCTTGGGAAGAGGTGGAGCAAGACTCTAGAATCAGTCAGTAGATGGAACACAGAGCCCATCTGGAGAGGAAGAACATGAGTATAAACAGTAACATCTGAATTCTGGGTCATGAAGCAAAAGCTAGGATCAGTATGGAGAAAAGCTGCTAATTATGGAGCAGCCATTGGGCAAATGATCTCTTCTGTTCAGGTCTCCATTAGAATCAGGCAATGGGTCAAATGCAGAGTCATGGTCTCAGTGCTAAAAAAAAGAAAATGTAAACAACTTTTCCAAAAGCTAGGAATTCTGATCGTGGCAAAAATTAGTAAGGATGTGAGTCATGGTGTCTTTTATTTTGCTGGTGAGAATGTAAATTATAAAACAGTTTGAGAAACAATTTGGCATTATCTTGTAGAACTGAACATTTGCCTTTCTTCTGTTTCAACTGTTGCAAGAATATACCCTGGAGAAGTTCTTGCACGTGTGCCCAGGAAATAAAGTTTATGATAACACTGTTAGTAAGAGAAAAATGCCATAAATGAACAGCCCACTTGTCTGTAAACTAATGAATAGATACATAGAATGTGGGAAATGTTTTGGCAATAAAAGTTTTGATACACCCTACCGCTTGCAAAGCCCTTAAAAACATTATGTTGAGTGAAAGAAGACAGTCCCAGAAGATTACATATGATTCCATTTGCATGAAATACCCAGAATAAACAAATCTATAGAAAAAAATGAGTCAGTCGCTGCCAATGGCTAATGAAATTGGGAAGAAGCAGGGAGAAACTGTTAATGGAGATACAAGATTTCTTCTTAGGGTAATGAAAATACTCTAAAATCAGCTTTTGTGATGGTTATTCCAGTCTGTCAATACACTAAAAAGCACAGAACTATACTCTTTAAGTATGAAAAGGCACATTTGTATGGTAAGTGAACTATGTCTCCATAAAACTATTTACAAAGAGCAAAACAAACAAGGAAACAAAAATAACTCAAATGCCTCAAAGAAGGAGAATGAATAGACACACAGGTACAAACACACACACACACACACACACACACACATGCACACCATATATATACAACAGAATAGTATGCACTACTAACAAATGCATGACTTACAGTTTTATTCATAAATATGGATGAGTGTTAGTAGCATTGATATAACATTGGTTGGTATCATCAAGTGAAAAAAGCAAATATCACAAAATTAAACTACATAGACAATGATAATCTTTTTTATAAAAATTATATGGTTCAAAAATAAAGTAAGAATAGGCAAAGGTAAGAAGGTGCTGGAGATTAAACCCAGGGTTTCACACATGCTAGGTATGAACTATAGCCCCTAGGCAATATATCAGTTGGGTAAATATTTATGTAATAAATTAGCAACCATAGGACACAAAATACGAGGATGAATAAGTATGGTAGATAAGATCGTAGCTCTGTGGTAGAAGATTAAAGAGAAAGGGACAGAAAAGGTATAATGATGATAATGTACCATGAATGACAAATTTTGTTGAATCCAGCTCTCTGCTCCAGAACCCTTACATTACTGGTATAGGTAACAATGGCATTCGTATGAGCAAGGAACCACGCTAACCACCATCTATGTAGTACCTTAATTTTCACAGGAATCTTTCGAGATAGGAACTATTGCCATGGCGATTCTAGAAATAAGAGGCTGAGACTGGGAGAGGTCATTTGGGAGGCAGGTGGTGGAGCTTTGGTCTTTCCATGCCTGGGACGTCCCAGAGCGCTGCCGTTTAGTTACCCTGTGCCGCCCATTCCTCCAGGCATCCTTTTCCTGCAAGACAGTAGCTGAGACTGGGATTTTATCCATCAGGCCGGTGAGCAGCCTATGCTGGGAGAGACCTGGGATGGACAAAGAATACTAAGGAATCTTTCAATAAGGAGCAACAAAAAATGGTTACCATCTTGGAAAATGAATCATTAATTCAGGGACCTGATTATCTTCTGCCAAGAAGGAAATTTGGTGTATGATGACAAAACCTCTGCACTTGGTGAGCACCATGAGGCTGACCACTGAATACTGACCACCATGGGCTGCCACTCGCAAGAGTTTCCAGGTGGCCCAGTTCCAGCACCACGGTCCTGGCATTCATGAGCTGCTTCCTGCCATTAGCCTTGCCTTATGCTATTGGAACTTGCTTTGTTCTATTCTGAATTTAGTGAAGAATTCAGCGGCAGCTGTCGAGCTGACTTGTATATTAAAGTTCCCTGTGGGCATCTTCTTATTTTGTTGTCTTTCTTAACAGAGAAGGTGCTCAACTGGTCTGCAATGCTTTTCCACAAGGGGCAAGCACATTTGAAAACACTTTTGGGGTTTCCTTAGCTATAGTCCGGGGTTCTGTATTACAAACCACTCAGACCAGATTAGAGCATCCGTGTGGTAAGTGCTGGCGAGAGGGTAAGTGAAGCGATTAAGTCATCTTTCCAGGCATTTCCAGTCCACATCGTTGGATCAATTCAGCGCTTCCTGCTGTTCTCAAACCACACACTTCATAATCTAATTTGCTTTAGAAAGAGAGCAGAAGGACTTTTGTACAACACTTCAAGACAGAGGAATTCATAGACTCCAAGGGCACAGGCTCTGGAGTTGTGTCTTTGCTGTATGCCTATGGTGGGGGCCTTCAAATCTGAGTGCGTTACGGGAGCAGAAGGGTGCTTGTGGACCTACAGAGAGAGAGGTGCCAAGTTCTCAAAGACATGGAAACATCTTATCACAGTCTCAGAGGGAAGAAGCTGACTCACAGTCTATGCAACATGTTATCAAGCATATTGACAGTTTCTGACATGAAAACACCCTTACGGGAAAAAGAAAAGATTTAGTCCCTGCGCTGGGGGTGTAGTTCAGTGGTAGAATGTGCCCAGCATGTTCGAGTACCTGGGTTTGATTGCCAGGCACTCGGGGAAGGCGGGTTTCCAGTTTTTATCTTGGTGAAACTTGTATTACACCTAATGAAAGGACACATGACAATGTCATGGCCACATCCACATCTGCAGACAAGCTTGTTCATAGCTATGCCGTGGTCCCCAGAGCAGATACTCTGGTTTTCAGAGTTGAGGAAATGTGCTCATGTTTTCTAAAGGATGCCTTAGTCCCGTCTACATCTCTGTAATATTTGATTTTTACTGTTCATATTTTTAGCATCTGAGTTCCAGAAAATGCAGGTCAGGTGGAGTTTGGTGTAGGTCATCACGGTTTATGAAAACGCTCTATGCAATTAGATGTGCGATTAATTATTAGCATCACGGATACCATCTATAAGGCTGCAGCAATGCTAATAGCCCTGTTAATTAGGCTGTTTTTATAAGCAGACGTGGGCCCTAGACAAAGGCCCTGGGAGCTCCCTTGCCTGCCTGGAATCTGGAGGAGGAATGAGTCTGCTGCCAGCCAAAGCCAGACGGGGCTGGTTTGGCTGCCATATGCAAAGGCTTTGAAATAAAGGGGATTTGATCTTGGGGAGACAGATGCTGCTTGCCTTGCCTAATTATCCATTTTGGATGAGAACAGAGCATCCTCAGCATGTGAGAGTTTCCAGCGTGAAGGAACTAATCCCCCCTCTGTCTCCAGGCACCCACAGGTGCCACCCAGCACCAGCTCCAGCCCCGCAGCCAGCCTAGCTTAGTACAAGGAGCTTGACATGCTCTTAAGCCAGGAACTGATGTCACACCTGCAGGTCTCCATGGCAACCCTTCCCTCTAAAAGAAGGACATTTGTAAATATGCATTTTGCTTGTCCTCTTTTTTGATTCAAAATATTAGCCCTTTGAGAACAACTCACTTTTCAGCTATGTCCTACGGCTGGAAGAACGAAGACATAAGACTTCTCACTTGTCCCTTTCTGTTTCCTGGTGCCCCTGCACTTGGTTCGCCAGAACCCCCCAGCAAATGCACACTTTGCTCCTTGGCAGGCCCAGCACCCCTTTAAGTGCTGCAGGGAACATGGACCAGAGCAAGACCTGGTTGCTGCTCTCACAGAACAGATGGTGGAAATCACCATCCCTGTCGGCGGTGGGAGGGACTGGCTGGGTGTTAAACAATAGGACAGCATGGCTGGGCTCCAGGGACCCTGCAAAGGCAAGGGTACCCCTGGCCTGGCTCTCCAGGGTCTCTGCATTTCCCAGTCTGTTGCAGGTTCTTGCAGGGCCTGAGTCCTGGATGTCTGTCTGGTGGAGCCAACTTGGCTGTTTACCTTAGTGAGTCCTTACCACAGGTCTGAGAGTCTCTGAGCTTTAAAATGCCCATGTCTCATTTTCCAGAGATATTGACTTGTTAGGCATCTGTGAGGTCCCGGGCATTTCTATTTTAAAAATTCCTTGGGTGACTATCACATTTGCCCTTCCTGAAATCAATTCACTGGAATCTTTAGGATACAGACTTCACTGCTTCCGTGAAGATCACTGAAATCACAGAGGCATCAGCAGACGAAACTTCATTTTCCTGTCACTGAACAATCAAAGGTAAGTAAGTGGGCAAACCGGGGCAGACAGGTGACTGTACTCCCCAGAGGGTCCTGGAGTGCAGGCGCTGTCATGTAGAGGGGGCTGTGGTGCACAGAACTGAAGTGTCACCTTTCCAGCCTGTGGAAGGGAGGAGAAGCAAGACCCACAAGAGGTGCAGCAGCGCACTCACTCAGGGAAATAAATCACCACCCCACCTTGCTGCAAGGAGAGGAGGGAATCTCTAGTCTAGTCTGGGGGCTGGCCCACTGTGGGGGTTAGGAAGGCGGGATCCAGGCCCACCATCACAGCTGCTGACTCAGAAGCACTGCAGTCTGTGCTTCTCAGAACCAGGCTGTACCCCACATTAGCCAAATCAGGATCGCTGGGGGTGGGAGTCCGTGTCAGTACTTTTGAACGGTACGGTATTTGTAAGCATGTAGGCAAGGGAGAAACCTCTTTCCCGGGAGCACGGAAAGGTATTTATGGAAAGGTGGCACCGATCCCTGGCTTCTGGACATCCAAGCTGCTTTACGTGGTCTGCAGATACAAAACACAGACTGCCAGAGCTCAGCCACCGGGCCTGTCGTCTCCGTCTGGGGTCATAGTGAAGCTGTCTGCAGCCCATAATGCTTAACCCCGTCCAGGTAAATGGTCTGCTGCAGGCAGCAGATGACGGGCAAGGCCTACGTGTACCCCTGTAAGAGGTGACACTGGAAGCCCACAGGCAGCAGAAGGCTTAGGATAAAGCTGCCCAGAGGTGCAACGGTGTGACGCTTAAGACAGAGCCCTGAGCTCCCAGCTCAGCTCCTCAGTCTGGAGGCTCATGTCTGGGGGTCTTTGTCTTCTTAGTATAAGGGGGAAGGTGATGACAGTAGCCTCATTTATATGGGCTCCTTGTATGCCAGTCAGTTTTCTAGGTGATATATATATATAGAGAGAGAGAGAGACAGAGACAGAGACACAGAGAGAGACAGAGACAAAGACACAGAGAGAGACAGAGAGAAGAGAGACAGAGAGACAGAGAGAGGTCAATTTAGACTTTCCAACATTTTTATAATACAAACACAAGCATTGTTCCTATTTTATAGATGAATACACAGAGAGGTTAAGTAAATCACCCAAGGTCACACAGCTAACAAGTCTCCAAGGTGACATTTGAATCCTGATCTGGTTTCACCATCGGAGCAGGTCCACGGCTCTTTGATAGAGACTGAGTTAGGTAACGGGTGCTGCCCAGTTAAGCACACCAGCTCGTCCACCATTGACGCTCGTAATCGTGGGCCACTCTCCTTAAACCAAAAGTGAGTCTCAACTGTCAGAATTAGAATGTCTGCTTGCCTTGGAAGCTAGCAAAGAATCTCCAACATGACTGGCACACAGGAAAGATGAAGGAAGGTCAGAATTGCTTTGAGTCTGTCTCTGCGTTCTCCCTTCTTTCTCTCCCGGCCCTCCCAGTGCCCTGGGTGCCTGAGCCCAGCATGTCTTCCTTCGTCCTTCTGGGCGGCGGGCTCCGATAAGCTCAGCCTGTGCTCCATCTGGTCCGCACTTGGAGCAGCTTGCTCGGCTTCCTGTGGAAGGTGCCAAGGCAAATCTCTTCTGTTTGTTTCTGCCAAACTTTTGGAGCTATCTGGATTTTTTTTCCTACTTTTGTCTGAATTTGTCTGAAAATGATTTCCTTAGAGTCACTCAAAATACTATTTCTTGCCCAGAAATAGCATCTTACATTCTTCACCAGAATTTCATTTTTTCTTTTCCTGGGCTGAAAATTCTAAGAGTTGTGGTGCTGGAACATTCCTGGAAGCTACAGGGGATTCCTTTTCCTTTCCAGGACTCAGGGGCTGAGCATCTCTTCCCAGGGCCACGCTGAGGGTGCAGGGGGCCCCTGGGAGCAGGGACTCGGCCACCAGCCTGGCTCTCTATCTCACTATTCATAGTTTTCACTAACTTCACACCTCAGCAGAGCCCAACCTCGCCAGGTCACTGAATTCACTGCTCTGTGTCCTCATCACTGCTCTGTGTCCTAGCGACACGTCACCTCCATCAAGTCCTCTGCAGAACGAGTTCCAACTCACAGTCCAGCCTGGCTCCTCTAAAACAGAGCTGCTCAGCAACCAGAAGGAGCAGAAATGGTTTTCCAAGTCCTGAGCTCCCTCAGCTTTGGGCCACACCCCCGGCTCTGGGAGAAGAGACGAGCCTTCCTTTTGGATTTGGGGTTTTAGAAGGGTCTTTGAAGAGTCTCCCCAGGACTGGCATGGAAAGGCAATTGCCCACACTGCAGCAGGAGGAGCGGACGCTCTCCCCTTCCTACAGCTATTTTTATTGATGAAGCTTTTCTGACACTGACTCTGGTTTGGTCAGTATGTGCTGCCCCTGAACCTGGTAAAGCCAGGCTGTGGGGCTGGGGCCTGGCTGAGAGCCCACCCAGAGAAGCCCCACGAGCTGCCTCCCACAGTTTCTCTTACTAATCTTCACCCACATGGAGTTGCTCTCTGGGTTCCCTAGAGTGAGACTAGAAGAATCAAGCTGAGAAAACACGCAGGGCTCGTGTTCAAACCTAAAACAAACTGGAGCCTTCCTGCCAATGTCTTGGGGCTTGTCGTGGGCCCTCCTGGGAAGGATCTGGTGGGATTGAGCTCAGCCGCCTGCTGCAGGGGCTAAGCAAGGGCTTTGGGAGAGTTTCGGTGCACTGGGAATCTTGTTGAGATTTACCAAGTTGAAGTTTTACCTAGTGCCTTTTGCTGTTTTTCCAAAATGGACCAGTGTCTTATCCCAGTACTTATAGGATTAAAACTCAGATTGTGAGGGAAAGAGGGTATACTTCACTGGAGCATAGGAAACAGTTTTCCATTTGAGGGAGAGAGGTATGTAAGACACGGGCATGTACTCAGATGTCTAGAACTTGAATGTTTTTGGCTCCAAGGCAGGTAAGAAACTAGCCTGCCCCAGAAAGAGCTGGTCCTTTGGAGTATATGCCTGGAGAAACCTGAGATTGTGCCATCACAGAGACAGTCATTCCCTTTCCCTCCTGTTTCCTCCCGTTTTACTCAGTTTCCGGCCCTCACTGTGGAAGATGTAACTGTATTTAGTTTATCTGTTCCCTGATTTCATGTCAGTTTAGTGAAAGAATAAAGCCAGTGCAGTACAGAATTCCTCCCTACAACTCCCTTCATGCTACCCCAACTTGAAGAGTTTCCTTGGCTTTTTCTGTTAATCCATTTATCCAGTTGTGGCTTTGCTGTTCATTAAATTCACCTGAGAAGTTCAACATACTCCCCAAATCCTAGCCATTGGGATCCACACATCAGTAGTCTCTTAGGCACACCAGGTGCAACCCAATGGAGGACCAGTCACCTGGGTTTTGTTTTACTTTGCTTTTGCTTTTTTGGGGGAGCGGTGGGGACTTCTATCACATTAGGCATGACTCTCACTGAGCTACCTCCCAGCTCCTGAGGACCAGGAATCTAAACCAGGTCCTTCTAAAACTTGAGCATGTTCGTGAGTGGCCATGGGGGCTCCAGAGTCATCATTTCCATCTTACAAGTAGACAAAAATGGCCAACTATAGTCATTGTCTTCCGATGCCAACTGATTTTTAGGGAAGAGAAAAATTGGATGCCTTCATCTTTGGACGAACATTGTACATGGGGAAACAAGAAAGCTGCCTGGATTGTAGAACTTCCCTAAGATGTTAACAAATGGTTTCTAAATTTCATACATAGTTGTGACTGGCATCTGTGGTGTAGGGGAGAATCTGGAATTCCTCACACTAGAATGCTCCAGACCAAAATAACCTGATAAGTGAGTAATGCCAAATCCTGGCTAATGATCAGAATCACCAGGGAGGTTTCCAAAATTTCAGATTCCTGGGCTTCTCGCTGAATAGCCTCTCATTTGGCACACTTAAGACAAAGCCCAAGGGTCTGTATTTTTTGACTAGCTGAGTGAAGTTCAGACAGATCTGGGGATCTGTTGACCTAACTCACCCTCTGCTCCTCATTCGTGCGTGTGTTGTGGAAGAGGAAGATTCCTCGGGCATGAGCTGCTCTGCTGTGGCAACATCAGTGTTTTCTGCTGAGGTCTGAGTACTGAGAGGAAGGAACCCCAGCGGTAGACAGGCCCTCTTCCAGGTCACAGTCCTGTGGCAGCTGGATCCTGGCTAATGATTTCAGGCTCTGCATCTATCTCTGCTTTCCTGGATGGTCAGGCTAATTTTATGAGACAGTAGAGACAGCAGTTGCCTGTAGTGATAGCTCATAAAAGAAGGAGGTTTGGCTCAGCAAGAAGAGAAGATTCATGCAGAGGAAGGAGAGAGTGTTTAGAGTAGGGTGCCCTTTCCACTCTGCTGGTGTAACTGGGGTGGGGCTGTACCCAATCATGGGCCACCCTCCTGATACAACTGCCTGTTACCCTGCTGTCTCCTTAAAAACCCAGGGCAAAGATTCCTAAAGCCAAGTGACAAATCATAGTCACAGTGCTAACCTGTGAGTAGAAATAGTTCTGCCTGTCCCTGTGGACCCCCACACCTTTCAGCCTGGAGTCCCAGTGAGAAGCTCCCAGCTATAAGTGGATGTGTGAAGACCCAAGGGGGAGGCGAGCTACAACAGGATCTGTTTGGTACCCAATGCCTGCACCCCACGCTTGGTCTCCCATACCCCACGTACCACTGATTGAAATCACTGCCTGAGGACTCGATGTACTGACTCATGGGATTTCTTTAACCCATAGACTAATAACCCCTCCTAGTTTTCAGTTCATCTTTTGTTGTTAAACTAGACATGAATTTTCAGTGTTAATCATATTTAATCATTCATTCTTATATTTATTCCTTAGCATGTGCAGCATGTGAGCAAACACCACATATTTATATATTTTAATGGACACAGCAGGTGCATCCCCACTTTGGCTGTGGAGAATCACAAGTTGAGAGACCATGAGCTACTTGAACATGTGCCTAGAACTCTAATTTGCTGGAGCTTGAACTTAGACTTTCTCTAGCTCCAGAGCACCTTCTGTTTCTTCTAAATCACTTCACACTCCACTAGAGAATCTTTTTCCTTTCAGACATTGAGGCACGATGCTAATTGAAATTTTTTATTAAATATTTTTATGGCAAATACACAATAAACCAAAAGACACACCACCACTGGAAAATAGCTTCAACATGTAACTATAATTTCATAATTCATCAGCACGCTTGTAAATCTCTGAGTTGGAATTCACATCTATTCCTTTTACTGAGAAACCATCCTTGACTCTAATCTAAACAAGGTTCCTTTGCTTCACTCCCTCTTTCTTTCCTTTCTTGCATGCATCTGTATCCTTGGCAGAGTTAGACAAATGCTTACTCCGGACAGGCAGACTCTGAGCTACTCACCACCAATTTAGGGCTGGACAAAATAAGATGACAGGGGTCATCTGCACTGGAAGTATTCAGGCAGCCAAACTGTAGCCTATTTCTTTAAAATAAACTTTTTATTTTGGAATAGCTTTAGGTTTACATAGGAGCAGGAAACGTTACATGGAGTTCTTGCCTGGTTTCGCCCAAAGTGAACATCTGTGCTACCCTGGCTAATTAAAATGTCAGGGAATTTTTTTTTTTTTTTTGTACATGATGATTTTTCTCTTTTTCCTGTGGAGAGTGGGTAAGCGCTGGGCATGCAGCCAAAGCCTGAGCCTTGGAGCTTCGACCTTGGTGGGCGCATCAAGCTCTCCAAGTCTCAGTTTTCTCAGGCCACCAGAAACAGGATGGCCTGCCAGGTCCTTTGGGGAGGATTCATCAAGACGCCCAGGATGGTGTCTGGCACATTTGTTGGGCATAAAGCTCTGTAATCTGCCTTGAAGTAGAAGTTTCCATCAGGCTGAGTTTTGAAAACACGCCCAGCATATCCCACTTTTACTGTCCTCTCCCTGCCGGGTGGGGCAGTGCCTACCTTGACGTGTGTTCACAGAATATACTTTCTGTGTGTTTGCCTCCCTCCTCCCACCTCTCCCTTATCCCAATAAATCCTGTTCAATGAATTCAGGCCGAGGGCAGTTGCTGCTAACAGAGATATTGTTTCCTCTTCTGAATTGTATCTTCCAAAGTTCCCGGGCAGGTCAGGCGGTCTCAGACAAGCCTGGGAGCAGCCCCACACTCAGCCCATGCCCTGGGAATTCTCAAGCAGCTGAGCCCTAAGGGAGTCCAAGAGGGCCCAAAGGTGGAAATGTTTCCACATTGTAATGTTAATGGTGCCATGAGGAGGGTTGCTTAGGAGCCTGTCCAGGGAAACAGAAGGAAAGAAAATAGACATAACTAGATAATTTGGACTGTCATCATTTTCCTTCAGCTCCTGATTTTTTTCCCCCTGAGCAAGTCCAAGCTGGCACACATTTTCAGAAGTGAATGGGATGCTTGGGCTCTCTTGAAATGGTGCACACTTGCTGCCCTCATCTGCGGCACACAGATGCCCGTAAAACAGGCGCCTCCCGGGGGCACAGCTTGCGTAGGGCACGAGGTCGAGAGGGCAGCAGACACTGAGAGATGTGGGACTCAGGGCTGTGCCTAGATAACAGGTTTTCTCTTCAAGGCTTTCTTTTTTATCTATATGAATCCTTCCAGAAGATTCCACTCCAAATGAGTGGTCATTATGCCCATTCAAAACAACTATCTAATATTCCTTAATTAGCACAAGAAAACTTGAACTAAAACATTTGCACACTGTGATTTTTCTTTTCTTCCTTTCCTTCTTAGCAGAACCAGTTGGTCCTTAACACTTGCCTTTCTTTGCGTGCCCAGTTTTTTAATTGGACCCCTCCCTGCGTGTTGGGTCTTTGGCTGCAAGACTGAGTGAACAGAGGCAGGCTGCTGTCTATTCTCAGCCGGGCAGAGCAGAGGACCAGGAGTGGGGTAGGAGAGAGAGCTTTCCAGGGGAAGAAACAGGCAGGGAAATTTTATAAGCAATGGGCACTTTTGGCCAAAGGAGAGGATACAGTGAAAGGGTTACCTACCAAGATTTTGATGAAGTCACTACTAATCTTGAAAAATCACCATGTATAGAAAGTTCTAGAAATAAAAGCCTACGTTTTCCCCTATGTTGCATATAGCTTGCAAAAAGTCAAGATTTGTCAAAACCTTTGTCATAACTGAGATGTTTCTACTTATCTGTTGGAAAGAGGATTGGTATATTTTACAGGAGAAGATATAGAAAACATATGCATTTCTTGGCACACCTAACTGCTAGTGGATAGAAAAAGGCATAGAGCTTCATCCGTGAATGGCGAAATACTGATTTTGGCGCCCATTTTCGGATTACTCTGCCCTTCCCTTTGTGTCTTCCATGTTTCTCTCCTTTTCTCTCCTAAAGTCCCGAGTTCTCCAAGGAATGAGAACGAGGAAGAGGTGGTCAGAGGTCAAAGATCAAAGTTCAAAGGAAGCATGTGGAAGCAAAAAATGTTCAGCAACAACAGCTTTGGAGTTAAGAAAGCTGGGTTTTAGTCTGAACTCTGGCACTAAATGGCAATGATAATTTGAAATAATAATAATGCTCATTGGGCATGTGCTATTGCTGACCGTTCTTCTTAGCACTTTAAATTTAACATGCCCAGGGGCATGAAGTAGGTGCAGTTATGATATGTACATTGCAGATAAAAACACTAGGGTCTAGATCTTAAATAATCTCCTCAAGGTCATTCAGCTATCACAGGCTGGGCTGGAATTCAAACAACGCTGAGACTTGTGTCTCCCTGGTGCAACTGGAAGAAATTTATTTAGAGTCCCTGAGACTCTGAAATAAAAGAGGATTAGGAGATGTTTTTAAAGCTCTTTCTTAGCCTGTATTCAATCAAAATGAGTCCCAGCATCACCGTCCACTCGCCCTTCACCCAGAGGTAATACACAAATGGGCCATCTCCATCTACTTGATGCCACTGGTGGGCATCTCATGACTGTAGTCAGCTTTAACAAATACCTGAGACAACTGATGTATAAAGAATCAGGGATTATTTTGGTTCACAGTTTTAGATGTTGATTTTGGGCCTGTGGCAAGGTAGCATGTAAGGGAGAGTATATGTTGATGCCATTGTTTGCCTCAAGGCTGAAATGTGAAAAGAAGGAGGAGAAGGAGGAGAAGAAGAAGAGGAGGGGAAGGAAGAGGACAAGGAGGAAGAAGAAGGAGGAGAAGGTGAAGGAGGAGGAGGAGGAGGTAGAGGAGGAAGAGGCATGGACATATCATTCTCCTCCAGGGCATTTCCCAGTGTCCTAAAACTTTCACGGGTCCCCATCTCCTCATCCCCACTATCTTCCAATTGCACCAAGCTGGGGACTCAGCCTTTGACATGTGGGCTTCTGAGGCACATTCTAGGTTCAAACTCTAGCAGTATCCAATATGGTTTTTTTATCATCAGCCCAAAAGGTACCTATGAGAGGTACCTTCACATTAAAAGCAAACTATTTGAGTTCATTGGATCCCTCCCAAAGGACCTCATTAGACACCTCTGTGGATTAGCCCTGCAATACGACAGCACGTAGGAACTACAATAAGGTGTTTATCAGGGATATTGTGCTGAGCGAAATGAGCCAAACCTAAAAGAACAAATACTGTGTGGTGCTGTTTGTATAAGAGATTGCGAATAGGCAAATTCATGGACAGAAAGTAGAATGCTGATTGCTATGGGGCAGGAGAATGGGGACCTGGGGCATTAGTGTCTGATGGGGATAGCATTTCTGTTTGGGAAGATGAAAAAAATCTGAACATGGACTTGGATGATAGCCATGCAGTTCTGAGATTCCACCCACTGTCACTGAAATGCACATTTGAAATTGGTTCAAATGATAAATTTCATGCCATATATATTTTACTGTAATAAACTAAATGGACAAATGTTTGTAAGCTGAATTGTAATCAGTGCATACAGGTTTAGGCATCTGTAATTTATTGCTGTCTTGATCTCTTTCGGTCCCCAAGCTTTTCCAACTCTGCTTTGCAAACGGCAGGAGAGCAAGCTTGCTTCTACCCTGGGCTTCGCCTGCCTCTGCTTACTTCCTTGGCAGACTCCCGGATGCAGTCACTGGGTCAGAGGCAGAGGACAGGCTGTATATAGGAAGACTCTTTTTGCCCTTCATCTGTCTCTGTGTGTGTGCACCCTCCCGTGCATGTGTGTGTTTAGATTTTCACCTTATGCTTGTTCCCTTAGGACAGGTTGAAGTGCCTACAGTCTCTCCACCTCTGCTGGTTTTGCTTGGCTATACATTCTCATACTCCCTGTTTCAAAACCGCCTTTTGGTCAGCCTGCTTAAATGCTGACCAGCCTTCCCTAAGGCCAGACCGAGTCAGACAGTGTTCCAGGGTCCACTCCTGTCCACGTGGCTTGCTCCATGAAGGGAACTGTGAGGCTGAGGTGGCAGCTCAGCTGCCCCAGGACACGGAGGAAGATTCCTCCAGCTTTGCTGGCCGCTGGGACCGAGGCCTCAGCTCTGCCCTGCCTGCTCAGAAGGAGCAAGGACCATACAACCTTGCCCTGGCTTCCTTGGCTGTTGGTAACCTTGTGGCTAATGCAGCCTGTGCGGCACTGACCTTCTGTGGTCCACCTGTGCCACTTACTCCTCAGAGAACACTCACAGGCAGACTCAGCCTCCTAAGGAAAACTGTAAACCTCTGATCCCTGTCGAGGTGACTGCAGGTTTTAAATGTCCTTGAAGCTTCTTATCAGACTCGGCTGACCTTTCCTTACTGTGTTGCCCCTTTTTCCTCCAAACTCCTTCCACTCCGGATCCCAACTCAAATGTGTTTTCTATGGACGCTTTGGTGACCTCTCCAACGAGGTCAACAATGTGTCCTTTTTCATAGTGCTTTTTACAGTTCCTAATTTGCATTAACATTTGATTAATGCATTGTTTAATATTTTCATTCAACGAAAACATTTTAAAGTGCCAGTGTGTGCCGGGAACTGTATCGTTTGCTGGGGTGAGCAAAACAGATTTGGTTCCTCTGTTTGTGCCACTCAGAGTCCAGAGGGAAATAAACAAAAACAAATATGATTGCAATTGCAAAAAGGACTTTAGAGGAAGTGAGGCAAATGCAATGACAAGGATTGAAGGAGGAAGCCCAGCAGACAGAGTGACCATCAAGGCCACCCTGAAAGCCAGAAGAGAGAGAGGAGCTTCCTCTGGGAGGAGCTAGAAGAACGAGGGAGGCAGAGGAAGGCACCACACCTGGAGAGCAGGGAGCTTTGAGCACTGGAACTCAGCTGCACAGAGGGAGTCCTGGGCCAGTGGGTGAAGAAGCCAGATGGACAGGACCAGAGCACAGGGGCGTAGACAGTGATGTGAAGCTGGACCCATGCAGCTGAGAGGCAGGAAAGTGGTCACTGGATCTGACGATGTGGAGGTGAAAGGTGTCCTGAGTGTCACGTTCTAGCAGCTGCCAGGATGCAGTGGTCGGACAGGTAAATGAAAGCTGAAGATTTACAAAGCCTGCATCTGAGAAGGGGAGCCACAGCTGTGCAGGAGATTAGAAAAAAATGGGTGGGTAGAGAGAGAGAGGAAAGTCCAAGAGTGGAACCAAAATTGGTTTTCCTGAAATCAATCTTCCTTTCCTTCCTTTATTCCTTCCCTCCTTCCTTCCTTCTTTCTTTTTTAAAACTTCGGATGGGAAATGATAGAACATCACCTAAACATCCATAAACAGGGACTTAAATCCTTAGGATGACAAGGTGGGATAGGATTCAGAAGAGAAAGAGTAGATAAGACTTCTACAGAAGGAGAGCCATGTCATTATTTTTAAAAAGCTTTCTGTTCTGTAAAGTTGAAAATGTACAACACTGTAATCCTCCCCAATTTTTCATTTCCAGGTCACTGTTGTTGCTATTTCCAGTGCTGGGGTAGAACCCAGGGCTTTTTATATGCTAAGCATGCACCCTAGGACCAGGATGTACCCCCAGTCTCAGCCCTGCATTATTCTGAAACAATTCAAGACACTAGAACCTTTGATTCACAAGTACTTCAGGAAGTATCCCTTAAAGACTTTTTAAAATTACAAAAAGCTATTTTCATACTTAACAATAATTTATTGGCATCATTAATAATGAACAGCTACTGCACTAATTTCCTGATTTTCTCTTACATATTTTTAACAGCAAGTCATTCAAAGGAATGTGAGGCCTTAGTCCCATATGGAATTTGGCTGACAAAGGTTTTAAAAATGAACTTTCTCTTCCCTTTTTTTAAAACATGTAGTAGAAACCATGTCTTTCATCCTATAGAATTTCTCACACTCTGGATTTTTTCCAACTGTACTCAAGGTGTCACTGAATACATCAGCCCCACTGACACATTCTTAGTAACCATTAGTTTACATCTGACAGATAAATACTTGCTGAAAGTTAGGTTTGACTTCTCCTCTGGAGCAGAGAGAGCCAAGAATACCTCCTAGGCAGTGCCCTGGCCTTCCGGTGCATTTATATCAGGAGACATAATAACAGATACAAATTTATACTTAAGCAAGTTCAAGAAATCTATTGTACAAAATGGAACATACAGTTAAAGCAGTTCAGTTATTTCACAGAGTATTTTATAACAATATGCCGTATGTGTTAAATAATCCTATTTGTTAATTAAAATAATAGAAATGGAGAGAATGGGGAGGAGCCAAGGCTGACCCACAAGTACTAAGCTGCAATGAGAGTACAAAGTGCTGGTGAGCAGTTTCAGAGTAAGGTGACTACAGGTAACAACTGTGCGCTGTATATATCTCAAAAACCTAGAAGAAATGCTTTTAACATTGTCATCATTAAAAAGAGATACATTCTTGAGGGACCAGATATGTTCAACCTGATTACACTACATATGTATGTATTGAAAAATTATATGGTTCCCCATTAAGATGTATAATGTTTGCATTTTATGTGTCACAAAAATAAATTTAATTCATTAAAAATAGATCATTTTGTTTCATAATATCAATCAAGGTGTAGTTCTCCCCTAGTCCCCTCGCTATAAAGTTTCTCTTAATGGTTTGGGAAATTAGTGATGCAGCTGCCCAGATTCATTATTTCATCAGGAATCACAAAGGGACGAGATTGTAATTCTGTCATTCTGTCACAGGCTGATTGCAGGATCCTCCTCCACTTCCTATATCGCAGTCCCGACTTTATTTGAAAATAGACTTGCCGTAGATCGGGCCAGTCAAGATGAGGTCATCGTGGAGTAGGGTGGCCCCACATGCAGGGCGACTAGTGTTCTTTAAGAAAGGAGACAACAGGTTGTACCCAGGGAGTATGTACAAGTAGTACCCAGGGAGGATGTTTGGCTGCCACAAGCCAAGAAAGTTCCAGAAGCTCAGAGGGAAGCTAGAGCAGACCTGTCCCTGGTGCTTTGCATGGAAGCATGGCCCTGCTGACCCTCGGTCTCATACTCCCAGAACCTTAGACTGGGGACAGTTTCACTGTGAAAGCCACATGTTTAGTGACCCTGTATGGCAGCAGCCTCAGGAACTCATGCAGAAATTGCAGGTCCCAGTGGGAATCATAGAGAGAAGAGGAAGACCCTCTCTCACTGGTGTTACTCTGAGGTGTAATTGATACATGACACGCAAAATATGTATTTCTTTCTGTTTAGCAGTTGTTAGAACATTAAACGGCTTGCTAACATCCTCCCAAGGAACCCAGGAAGTTTTGTAAAGTTAGTGATTCTTACAACACGTGTAAATTTTCAAGTGCTTGTTATATTTCAGTCCATTGCAGTTTATTAAACCTGCCCGTGGTCAAATGGCTTTACCTTGGTCAGCGGCAGTCACAGATGTAGGGAGCCCAAGCCCCGCAGCTACGTGACTCTTGCTTTTTGGCACAGTAGAAATGTATCTGGCTCCTCTTGACCCAGACATGGGAACTGCGGGTCCCGCAAGGCCCCTGCCTTCTCTCCGAAGTGCTTTCCAGATGAATCTGGCTGCGAAGCAAACTCATGATGCTAAGGTGATTTCTGTTTCTAGACCTTTCCAGTGAGTAAAGCTGGAAAAAAATGAAGAAAAAAGCCTATATTTATAGTATATATATATTTTTATGCTGAAAATTTTTGTAATCTTATCAAGATAAGTTACTTGGTTTATCTTACTGTGTCTGTATTGTAAATGTATTATAGTTAAATACAAAATAGACATGTCGCATATTTATATATAATACTTACATAATATATTTATATATACCTGTATCTTCAAAATTAGGGCACCAATTGCAACTAACAATAATACCATCCATGCCAATATCATTAACAAAATTATTGCTACTAATAATGTTATTACTGTTGCTAATAATATTTTTGCAAATAATTTTAAGGCTCTTTTGAGGCTTTCCGTACTTGGGATGTATAGCCCACTGGAGGTGCTCAGCCTAATTACTATGTTTTAAAATCACTTGAACTAATTTCTCTTTGCATGGTTAACCCCTTAAGGTTATCCCCATGTAGGCTTGCTTGGTCTACTTTGTTTTTACTATTTGGGGAGCACAGTTCTTTTCCCCTAGTGCTGGGGATTGAACCCAGGCCTCGTGTGTGTTAGGTAAGAGCTCTACAGCTGAGCTATAGCTCTCATTTTAAGAAATTTTGCTTTGAGACAGGGCATCACTAAGTTTCCCAGGCTGACCTGGAACTTACAATCTTCCGGCTTCACTCTTCAAAGTATCTGTTGTAGAGACGTGTATCACTGTACCCAGCTTAGCTTTATTTTAATTACATTTTACTTCATGGAGTATTCAGCTATCTCCAAAATGAAATTGGTGACATAAGGTTCATTCGGAGCATCTAGCTTATATTTTCTTCCCTGTCACCTTGTTGTCTTCCTTCTACATATATAACCATTTTTATTAGCTTTTGCGTGCCCTTCCATTAGGACTTGAAAGCAGTCGGTATGTGTTCTACTCTCTCCTGTTGTAGGGCATAAGGTAGAATGCTACAAGCACTATTCTCTGCTTTGTTTCTTTCTGCTTAATATACCCTAGAAACTTCTGGATCTGCATGGTTCTTCATTGTGACATAATTAATCCATGGTTTCTGCAACCTGTCTCTTAATGATGGACATTTTTGGGTCATTTTTCTAGTCTTTTGCTGTTACAAAATGTAGGGTAGTGCATAGCCTATATGTATATCTCGCTGCATTTTCACCAGCCTGTCTTAGGGGTATTTGCTTAGCAGTGGGATTGTTAAGGCAATTTGACTTGACATTGCCCAGTTCCTCTCTGCAGGAGCTACCCTCATCTGCCTTTCCCCGGGCAGTGCATTGGAACAGCAAGAGTCCCCCTTCCCAGCCAGCAAAACGCACTGTCGGTCTTCTGGATGTTTGCCAATAAAACAGGTGAAGTGGTATTTATATTTAATTCCAATTTGTATTTCCCTTATTCATTTCACTTATTCATTCATTTTTAAAGGGTGCCAAGAAAAGATGAATGGAAGCGTGAATGGGTTTTTGGATTTGATGTCACACAGGTGTTTGCCTCTCTAGGCTGAAGCCTCATGAGGCCAGGACAGTGGTTATTTTGAATAGAGGAGGCACTCACCCTTGTGCAATGTGAATGAATGATGTAAAATTGTCTTTGCGCCTGTCTCATAATGCTCCTGGGATCTATTCAACTCCTTACCTTCACCTTTTCCTTTACCTCTTTCCAGACTCAGAACCTAAAATAAGACAGACACTCAAGCATCTGAATTAAATGGTTAGTTTAAAACAAACAAAAGGATCAAAGGAAAGGCTTGCCCAATGCTGTGATCACGAAGTTAACGGCTGTACCTTTATGACTGACATGTGAGGTGGGGTACAGTAAGACAGTGTTCCTACCTTGTTGACTGGTCTGGGGAAGCCAGCACAGCCAGGCCAGCATTGTGCAGGAATGACGGGTTGCTTGACTGAGGTAGAGAGCAACCTCTGTGTGACTCTTTCTCTGTTCATTCATCCCATTCAGACTCGAAGCTCCTGGAATTGACAGAAACTCCGGGGCTCTTCCAGGCTGCCATTCCACATAGCCAACCTCATGCTTTTGGTGTGTGTGTCTGTCCAGAAGAACAGGGTCCCCCTTTTTTTTGCAAGCAGACTTTGCTTCTTGGGGACAAGCTAAGTTTAAGCCCTCACTGATACAAAAACTCTGTTATGGTTGTTATCTGAGGTCCCATAAAAAAGCTCACTGTGTTGAAGGATTTGTTGCCAATGGGCTTTTGACAAATCACTGGACCATGAGGTCTCCTGTGTCATCATGAGATTCTCATGTGATGGCATCATTAAGAGGTGTTGGAAACAGGAGGGGTGGGGGCTTAGGTAAAGGCTGTGTATGATGTGGGTCATCAGGGCGTGCGATCTTCATGTCCATGCCTGGTCCCTGGTCCCTGGCCCCTTCCTGTCTGGCTGTTTCCCTTGCTCTCTTCTTCCCAGCTGCCAAGAGCTGGACAGCTCTGGTTCACCGCCTCCTGCTGCCATGGTGGGCTGACTCAGTGTGGGCTGCCAATAAAGGAACCACCTGACCATGCACTGAAACCTCTAAACCATGAGCCAAAACAAACCTCTCCTCCTGCAAATTGTTTTTCTCAGATATTTGGTCACAGTGGAAAAAAATAACTGACCAACACAAAACCTTCAGAAAAAGGAAGGTTTTTTTTTTTTTTTTTGTACTGGGGATAGAACTCACAACCTTGTGCTTGCAAGGCAAGTGCTTATGCCAGTGAGCTAAACCCCCGGCCCCAGGAAGGTTTTTTTTGTTTTGTTTTTGCTATTTATGTTTTATCTTTCACTCTCAAAAATATTGGTTGTCTTTACCCTTTCTGCAGCAATATGGCCCCTCACGTGGAAATTGACTCCTAAATTTCCACTCCTTCTTCTGCTAGAAATCATCTATCATTTCAGAGTCAAGTCAAAGTTATCGCCAGGTGTGGTGGCCCATGCCTGTACACTTGGGAGGCAGATGCAGGGGGATCTCTGCAAGTTTGAGGCCAGCCGGGGCCAATCTCCAAAAAAAAGTGACATTTCTTGGTTATATCAAAATTAAGAGTTTCTGCTTCATGCAGTAATCATGTACACAATTAAAAGAGAAATAAAAACTTGGCAGAATATATTTTAAGTACCAAAATCTGGCATAGTTCAAATGTCTAAAACATACAAGGAATTTTTTTTTTTTTGTACAAAGAATCAAACTCATGACCTCACGCTTACCTGGCAGGCACTGTGAAGCAGCCTCATTCCCAACAACATACAAAGAATTTTTACAAATCAAGTATTAACAAGCAGGGACCCTAATAGACAAATGGGCAAAGCAGGCAGTTCATAAAACAGAAACGCAAAATCATATGCAAATGAAGGAACGTTCATACTGTCTAACCAGAGAGCTACGTTAACAACTGTGACCAACAGCTACTGTCTGCTCACCACACTGGCACAAATAAGAAAGCCGAGAGATCACAAATTAAGGCAGCTACTGTGGTTTAGATGTAAAATGTTATCCCACGTTCTCATGCACATGGGAGGTGACTGGGTCAGGGGGCAGCAATATTCTCCAGTGGACTCATCCATTTCCAAGTGCTGAATGCAGTAGGGGGCTGCGGAGACTGGCCCGGGGTGGGTTGCTGGGAGTGTGACCAATTCTTGTTCCCAGTTTCTCTCTTCTCCCCTCTCACCCCTCTCTACTCTCTGTGCTGTGAGTTAAGCAGCTGTCTTCTGCCAAAGCCCTTTCACTCTGCCTTTCCTACTTCAAAGCCAGCCAGTCACAATGGTCACGGTGAGCCAAAATACACCTCTCCTCCTCTGAGTCCTGGGTGTCAGGGGAAATGACTGTGACAGCAGAGCTGGAGGAAATACGGGTTCTTGTGGGTACACACATGGTCACCCTTTCTTTCGGGCAAGATGGTGATACTCTGTCAAAAGTGCTTAACCCAAGACCAAGAAATCCCAATCTTGGAAATGCCTCCAAAGAAGTTTTCCTGCTAGTTTCTGAGGGAAAATGTATGAGAATGCTTGTCACATTGTGGCTTATGGGAACCAAGAGCTAGAGGTACACTACGTGTCCAGCACTAGAGGCCAAATAAAGAGCCGCATGGGTCTCTGTGCACACTGAAAAGTCATGAAAGAGAGGTACAGCGAGTTTTTGTTATTTGCGGCAAATCTGTTCTGTAAAGTCTCTGTGTACATTGAATTAGCAAATACTAAACCATTCTTCCTGGAGGAAACACGGGTAGGTTCTGTGAGCCTCTGCCCACAGCACTGATGAACTTGTTAAACCTTTTTATTTAATATACATTGTGGATTCATTGGAATGAAGGTCAGGGCAGATTATCTAGTGTGTATACTGAGGAAAGCTAGATGGGCTACAACTATGGATTGTGGGGTTCAAATAAACTTTATCAAGTGGAAGAATCCACAACTACAAAATCCATGAATCATGCAGCAGGACCAAATACTCACACATTCCTTTGGTTCCTAAAACAGAATTGAATGAAAGAGTCAGAGTGTAACAGACACACAGCACACTACCATTTATATCAGAATATACACAAAGCAATCACACAGAGTTTCAAGAACTCATGCAAATGGAAGGACACTCATCCATTAAGATGCTGACTCCTGGGTGGGGAGCAGAGGTACAAAGAAATAAATGAACCAACCAATAAGATGAGACAGTGTGTTCTGAATGGAAGACATGCTAATCTCATCTCCAAGAGCAATGTCTGAACTGGAATCACTCTTCTACTCTCTCCCCAACTTTCTGAGTCTCCCTCTCTCTTTAAACCCTTGTTCCCAATTGGCTACTCTCTCCTGCCTCTTCCCGGAAGGCCTGGAATTTCTATTAAACTCTTCTTTTTGGGTTGAGATTCTTGAAAGGAGGAACTTTGTCTTTCTTGCTTGCTATGGGCTGGGTCAAGAGAAGCCCTCTAAAGCCCATGGAAGCCAGGTCTCTCTGTCTCTCTGTCTCTGTCTCTCTCCATCTCTATCACACACTTCAACCATATAATGCTTCCCTACAAGCCCAGAAACAATGGGCCAACCAACTATGGGCTGATGCCTCCAAAACTGAACCAAAGCAAACCTTTCCTTTTTTCAAGTGTATTGTCTCAGGTGTTCTGTTACAGTAACTCAAAATTGACTAACACATTCTCTGGTCATAGATTTGATCATAGTTTCTGGTATATTGTAATTGTTTCCTTGCATGTATATATTTCTACCCAATCTCTTCAAAAAGAATTTGAGGCACTACCAACTAGAGCTTCCTGAATCTACCTGCTGAAAGAATAAAAGCATGCATAGCTGAATGAGAAAATGAATGGGAAATTTCCAGTTTTCCATCACATTCTGATCTCCTCAGGATGAACCCTAATAATGATATTACTAGGGCGTGTCCTGTACAGGAAAAGGGAGCTCTCCTGTGCCTTCAACTATTATTCACACAACTGATATTACGAGCCAGCATCGCATTTGCTTTCTGGACAGCTAGTGTTGATTCACATTCAGCTTGTCCATGCTGAAAAAGACAAACTGCCCATGTCTTTTTCACACAGATCACATATCTGTTTTGCATTTGTGTGTGTGTTTTAAACCATTGATTCTTAACATTTAATTGGTTTGCATCTCTGCAATTTCTGTCTTCCAATGTATCACTCATTTCTCCCAGTTCTATGTCACCTGGAAGTTGGTAAAAATGCTTTCAATTACCTTCAATTGTTGACAAAGACAAGGATGTCAGAACCAGCCCTGTGACAGGCAGTGCCAACCTCTAGAAATACTTCTGTGAATTCTTGTAGACAAGTTGTACCAATCACCTGTCACTTAGATTGAATATCTCTTCTTGTTTTTTTTTTCACTCTTCTCCTAAAGGATGCCATGAGAACTTTGTCAAATGTCCCCTGATATCCAAATGGATCTCAGAAAGGTTTTGTATCATTGAGCTATTTATATAAAATCATGTAGCATTTGCATGGATCCTATCTTCAACCTCTCTTATGCAGTACTTCAAATTATCTCTAGATCACTTACAATATTTAGTACAATATAGTTGCCATAGAAACAGTTATTATACCATATTGTCCAGGGAATAATGAGAAAACAAAGCCTGCACAGGTTTAGAACAATTTTTAAAAATTATTTTTCATGGGTAGTTGGTGGAATCCACGGTTGCAGAACTTGCAGATAAGAACTGATGGCACTCGAAGTGCCTTCTCACCAAACCCAGATGCATAGTCACATTCCAGACCAGGGGACGCTCAGTGACTGTGTCCTGACTCAGATTCAAGGCTCCTGGCCCCATGTACAAATGGCTTCAAAAGCACCCCCGCACTTCAGGGAGAGCATGCTTGTTCCTAGTGACCAGCCCTTGGTTTTCCTCGTGGTCTGTTAAATGAATCTGCTCCAGAATGTTACCGGAGTTTCACATAACTTGGAAAAAAACCTGAAGCACCAAGCGCGTACACGGATTTTAAATCAATCAAGTCTCTAGACAGGACGTATTATATTCTAGAACACAGAAACAACCCGTGTGGGTTATCACGGAAACACATGGGCAGGCGTTTTCAGAGTAGGCTATGGAGGTTTTCTGCAGAAGAGCGGCGTTTGTTGAAGAATGAGAAGATTTTACAATCGAGGACTTGGAGCCACAGTTCTGAGTTGGGAATGCATGTGGGATGTTCTGGATAAATCTTCCCTTCCAGGGTCAAAGCGCTAACTCTGACCCACCTCATTAGACAAGCGAGGGTCCTGGGGCTCTGAAGATGTTGCAGGACCATCTCTCTGCTCAGCCTCATAGGCGAACTTCCCTTCAAGAAGACTTCTCAGAGATGGGTGACAGCCCCTCTTGCGGTCTTAATGGGGAAGTTGGAAAGGATTTACCAATCCTTCCAGAAGTGTCCCAGCAAGGGCTCATTGAAACCCTTGAATAGATTTGGTAGATTTAGCAAATCAAAACATAGAATGTTCTGTCAGATTTGAATTTCACATGGAAACCAAATAATTTCTCAGAGTGTGTTTCATGCAATATTTGGAATGTTCTGGTATAAGAAACTGTTTACCTGCATTCTAAATCTAAATTTGGATTAATAAGCATGCTGTGTCTTTTCGGGCACCCCTCTCCCCCATCAGTCCTTGTGCTTAGGTGCAGGGAGCTTGTCTGATTAGGCCTGAGTTGAGCAATGGTGTCCTAGGTCCCAGGCATGAGGTCAGCCTCCACCATCACCATGGACTAGGAGGAAGGAACAGGCAGATCCAGCCGTGCTTCTGGGTGGGGAAAGCACACTGGCAGGCAATTTCAGTGTTACGCAAACAGGACAGAGTGCACTTACACAGACCTAAAGACCGAGGTCATTCATTTTACGTGGCTTCTCTACACAATCGAGAGACATCGTAAACATGAGATGTGCCAGGCTGCTGCCTGGGAACCTGGCGTACTGTTGAGGCAGGAAGCTAAGAGAAATTTGAAATAGGCTGTCATTTGCTCAAGGCCAAACAGCAAACAAGCTACCAAGACAAACCGAGACTTAAACAGATTGACTCTAGGGTCCAGGAGGACAACTGAGGCAGGGAGCTAATAGGACACTGAAGTAAACACCTGACAGGAACAAGTAGGCACTTTGGGCGACAAAGTAGAAAAGAAAGTCAATGGTTTATTAGGGGAGCAAGTGAATTCCTCTGCTCCCTGCAGGCAGGAAGCAATGTGTGGGTAAACTGGGTAAGATCTACACGAGCTAACCTCACCCGCTCCTGTGCCAGGGCACCTGCACCTTCAGAAAACACGGATAATTAATAACATTCCCTGGCTACTCCACTATGCTTCCCTTGTGCGAGGCTGCTTTATTTGTGGAGCAGCCATCTCCGCTCTCTGTTTCTTTCCTATAATAAAATTTTATGTTAGCCTTGGAATTAGCGCACCTGTGATTTCTGTCCTACATGTGGCTAAGAAGCCCTACCAGCCGGTGACGGTTTTACACTTTTCAGTTAACTTTCTTATTTCCTTTGTAGTACAGGGAATTGAAAGCAGACCCTCACACTTGCTAGGCCAGCACTTTACCCTGAGGCACATCCCCAGACCGTTTTAACCATTTTCTTATTTTGAGGGCAGAGCTTTACTAAGTTGCCCAGGCTGGTCTCAGTCCTCCTGCATCAGCCTCCTGAGTAAGGACAGTCGTGGGTCACTGTGCCAGATGGAGCTTTCTTTTCACTAAGTAGAAAGACTACATGTAAATAATGATAAAATGTATAATACAGAAGATACACAAGCCATAACAGTAGTTTATCATCATTGTGAAATGTCGTGTACTGTGCATATTTGCATGTGCTACCCTTGCACACGGCTGGTGGCACAGTAGATACGCTTACACCAGCACCACTGCAGACACGTGAGCAATGAATGCACTGGCTTGTGACCTTCTGGTGGCCAATGCATCTTTAGGGAATAGGAACTTTTAGTTCCATTAAAATCTTACAGGGCCGCCGTCATGCATGCGGACAGAAAAACCCATTACACAGTGCATGACTGGGCTAGAGAATGACCGGACAACATGCAGACAAAAGAGCTGATGGACTCTAGCTTTCTCTACGCACAGCAAGACCAGGTCATGAGTGAGAAGTGGACTCTAGAAAGTGATTCGTGCTTTTCTGTCACCCTCGAGTAACGCTGAAGTTTTTCTGCCTACTTTTTCTGAACCTCAACCCACATGTGCATTAGTTTGTAGACTCTTAGGGAAAAAAAGATACATTTCTCATTCACCATCACAAACCTAAGGCTTGGCACATAATAGAACCTCAATTAAAAATTGTCGAGTAGTCAATGACTGAAACCCTCCATATCCTTTATCTTTCTTTCTTGGGCCAATTTAATTATCCTACTCCATTAGATTCTTCGACAGAGACCTTTGGAATGTTTTTACATGAACAGATGTGATACCCTGATAGCAACAGCAAGGCTAACTTGCTTGGCTTCCCAGAAGCAGACCTCTGGCTCTCTCACAGTGATCTTTGAAAAGCTCATAAATTCCACCTGATAATATCTCCGCAAGAAACCTGAGTCCTGTTCTGATTCAAATATAAGATAGCTGAGACCACAGCGGTTCCTCCAGCCCATCAATTCCATAAATAGATAGATGGACTTTGGCAATTTGGGACACCCCCCCCACAAGTTAAGAACAAAATCCAGGCACCCCATATGCTAGCAAGCACTTACCACTGAGCTCCGCTCCCTCACCTGGGGTGGCTCCTCCTCTTCCTGAGAATGCTGTGCCTTTGGAATGCACTGGAAAATTGCTCTCGGAAGGCAGCATCCCAGCTGAGAGAAAGCTGACGCGTTCCTCCAGAAAGTTGCAGTGTATGGACTTTCGTGGATCTGGTAAAGTGCAGAGCTGGTGTTTTAGTGAAAGAAACCTTTTCTAAAGGCAGATTTAAGCAGGAAGGAAGGGAAGCCACAGGAGAAGTCATCAAACTCAGAGTTCAGTGTGGACTTTGCCTGCTCTCCTGGGTTCCCTCCAGAGACAGAGGGATAAAGGCCACTCCACCTGGTGACAGCGGAGTGTGTGTCCCAGCACTTCAAAGCATCTTCCTTGGAAAGACACAAAGGGCCATGTCCACTCCTGGCCTGTCCAAGAGAAAGCTGTCAGGCCATACTCATCTAGCACTGTGTGTTGCTAACAATCACTTTCTCACAAAAGGAAATCAAATATCTGGAAGAAAAAAGACTTCTTACTCCAATTTACCCCTAAACTTCATATGTGTCCCAAAGCCTTCTTTATCCTGATAAAAAGATGTGTTATTAACTCCATTTTCCAGAGGAAACTTTGACTCATTACTTACTTACACAAAGTAAAACAGAGTAACTAGCAGAGGTGGAATTTCAAACAAGTGGGTCTTAATCCAAAGCCCTCGTACTGGGACACCAGTGCTTCTCCAGGGCAGTGAGGAGGAAGAGAATTCAAGGATTGAAACGATGTGTGCCCCCAGGGACACAAGGCAAACACATCCACCTGCTGATAAGACTCTTCCTGTTTCCATGGCTCTGGACCTCACGCCCTAACCTTCTGTCACTGGCACACCCTGCCCAGGGCAAGGGTGTGTCCTTGTGTTCCTTAAGTAAGTCCAGCCCTTTCTGCAAAGGCTTAGACATTCTACAGGCCCTTGGCATTTCTTTTATATGTCAGGAGTTCAAACATGCAAGGAATATTCACTGCTTTCTACCCAAGTGTCTCAGAGACAGGGTGGATGGAGCCCTCAGGGTGCTGGCTTCTACCATGAAGCATGCGGCTGTCCCGGGGGTTTTGGAAGGCTAAGTAATGCTATTTTTTGTGTGTGTCAGTTTGGATAGGCTGAGAGATGTTCAGATATCTGGTAAAACTGTATTTCTTGGTACACCTGTGAGGGTGTTTCTGGAAGAGGTCAACATTGGAATGAATGAATAGAGAAAGCAAGATCGAGCCTCAGTAATGTGGACAGACATCAACTTATTAACAACCCCGATAGTACAAAATGTAGAGGAAGAGCACGTTCCCTCCTCTCCTTGGACTGGTACATCCAGCCTCTCCTACCCTCAGATGTGTGAGCTCCTGGCTTTTGGGCCTGGGAACTCTAGGATGCACACTAAGGAACATGATCCCGGGTTCTTTGACTTTCAGTCCCCGGCTGGCAGTTATACCATCAACTTTCTGAATCACAGACCTTCAGATTCACATTGAATGACAGCTGTTGTGGTTTAGATCTAAAATATCCCCCTAACCATCACGTTCAGAGGCAGGATATAGATAGATAGTTGGATTGTGGAGGTGCTGAATGTGTCATTAGGAGGTGGGATCTGGTCAGAAGAGGTTGCTTATTAGGGGCATGACCTAGAAGGGTGCACTCTTGTCCTCAACTCCTCCTTTCACCCTCTCTGCTTCCTGGCTATCAGAAAATGAACAGTTTTCCTCTACGCTGTTATTCTGCCATGCCGTTTCTGCTTTGAAACCAAGGAAAGCTATGGACTTACCCCACCAAAACCATAAGCCAAATAAGCCTTTTTTCCTTTAAATTGCAGGTGTCAGTTTTTGTTCCAACGATGGAAAAATGACTCATGCAACACCACCAGCTCTTCTGCGTCTTTAGCTTGCAAGCAGCTGATCATAGAACTTCTTGGCCTCCATAATCACATGAGCTGACTTCCATAGTAAATATCCTCTGATGAATCTTCACCTGTCTTATTGATTCTGGTTCTCTGGGAACCCTGATTAATACAGGTGGTATTAATTTGGTAAGGCTGCCATAACAAAGTGTCATCAAATGGGGCTTAAAAAATTGTTTATTTCCTCACAATTCTAGAAGCCCCAGATCAAGAAGCCGGCATGCCTGGTTTCTCCTGGAGCTCTCTACTTCTGTGGCAAATGCTGCCTTCTTCCTGCATGCCCACATGGTCCTCCATTTGAATCTTGTCTGTGTCCCAAGCTCCTTTATTATAAGGACCTCAATAAGATTGGATTACAGCCCAACTTATTTCAACATTACTGGCTATTTAAAGGCCCTCTCTTCAATACAGTCACTGTGAGGTACTAAAGGGTAAGACTAGCATTGTCCATTGCAAATGCATACACCACTTCCTGCAATAACTTCCATTAGATTTCCTGACAATCAAGCCCCAAAATGTGCAGTCTATGTAGAAACTGTGTGCTTGCTGCATGCTCAGAGTCCCTAAACCTGATGGCCCTTCCCAGCACATCCCATAATCTCTTGCCACCATGCAGTCAGCTCCTCAAAGATCCTCTTCCCTAATGTGCTTCAATGGCTCAGACCAAAGACTGGATGTAGTTTTACTTTTTTTTTTTTTGTCTTTATGAGACAGGGTCTCTCTATGCAGTTCAGACTGGCCTTGAGCTCACTTTGTAGCCCAGGCTGGTCTCGAACTCACAATGATCCTCCTGCCTCAGCCTCCCGAGTGCTGGGATTACAGGTGTGAGCCACCACGCCTGGCTTTACTTACTTATTACATTAATGTCAGGCAAGCTTTCCTAATATCCAGTCCAGGAAGCTGCAGACATGACACCTAAACTCAGAAACTAAATGATTGCAGACCTGCTGTGCACTTTAAGTGGCTGAGCCCTGCTTAGAACTGAATACTGGGTGTCCCCAGAGTTGAAACTTAACACACAAGTTCATGTGTTGAAGATATATGGAGCTGAGGCATTTGTGCGGCAGAGTTGGGTAAGGTTTTGAAGGTGGGGCTCCCATAATGGAATCAGTAGCTTTATGAGTAGAGACACCTGAACTAGGAGGTTTGTTCTGTCTCATCATGAGATTCCTCTACCATGTCAAGATGTAGGAAGGTGCCACATTAATATGAAGGAAAATGTCATATTAAGGTGATACCACCTTAATACTGGACTTCCTGGCCTCCAGAAGTATAAGAAAGTCTTTCTAGTCTTAGAAATCACCCAGCCCATGTTATTTTGTGATAGCAACCAAAAACCAAACTAAGACGGTGGAACAAGAGGCAAGGGCATAAGCAAGCTTGGGTACTGCTCTTAGGCTGAGAGTGGAGCCCTGCGTCCAACTGTGAGCAGAGAGCACGGCTGACATGCCATTGTGGGCCAGGATCAGCTAGCATCCAGCCTATGGCTGGCACATGGTGTGCACATAGTGAATGTCAATGAAAGTGAGTGTTTCAGCTGAATTAAAAGTGGAGCTACGGTCAAAGGAAATTTAGACAACTTCAAGATGCCCAAATTAGACAATGAAAAAGGAAAATGATTTTGAATTTCAAGGGCAATTTTCAAAGAGCAAAGTTGAGAATAAGCTGTGTCATTTCAACTCCATCTTGGAGTGTTGACCACTAACAGGGGCTCTTTCTGGGTGACATGAAAGAGCTGGAGCACATGACCTGGAGGCTCACATCCAGCCCTGCCATGCCAGGACCCACCACTGATCTTCAAAGTCATTAAAATATATACATGTGTTTGTGTGTGTGCATAGTGTGTATATATTTATTTGTATATGTATGTGTATATATACATATAATACTAGATACTTTTTCTTTATAAAGTAGGCCAGTTAGTCCTCTTTAGCCAATGCTTGCAAAAAATACCAATTTTTTTTTTCTTAAATGACAACATGATACCACTGCAGCAGACTGTGGTGAACATATGGTGGCCTGGTGGAAAGAGCCATGAACAGTGAATACAAGTATCTGGGCTTTAGCATCATGTCTTAGGCCAACTAACTCTGAGTTATTGGGCAAGTGACTTGGCATCTCTGCATCTCATTTTTCTTGTCTCTAATATTAAAAGATAGGGACCCTGTGATGAGTTGCTGTGGGTTATTGGTATGAAGCACCCTCTGAAACCAAGTGACTGGTTTCCCCCAGTGCCTTCCCTTCCCTTTGCTGTCCCTGTCTTACCAAGTCAGGAGTGAGGAGCAAGTACTGATTAAGCACCTGAGCTATGGAAGAGGCTGTCACATTCAGAAGGAGACAAGTCAAGGTCCTAAGGGTGGTGGCAGAAGAGGAGATCTCTACCAAGTAGGAAGGGCTTTTAATTTTATTTTATTGCTTGCATTTTCCTTAGCTTCCTGAGACTCAGTTCCTGCCCTCAGTGAGTAAAGAAAGTGGAGACAAAGCAGGCTGCAGTACAGCTTGCCTGACTGACATTTCCATCATGGGGAGAAGAAGTTGTTTCCCAAACAGGTTTCCATAGTCCACTTTGCTGGATGGAGCTAAAACTCTTCAGACAGTTGCCTTTTTCAAATGAAGCAGACAGTGCTGCTGAAAGTAAAATACACAAAACCATGTGAATGAGGAACAGGGAAGTTCAGTGCAAGGGTCTGGAATTCTTAGGTAAAAATAAAAAGACAATAGATGGGGCCAAAAGGGGAGAACCAAGAGGGCTGAAGCTCCAGAAAGTAATAAAAGGAGGTCATGAGGGACATCTTTGTAGCAGAAAATGCTCCCCTGCAGCCAGGATACTTGTTTCTTAGTTGCCCAGGTAACAGTTCCCGTTGCAGTTCCTGTTACGTCTGTTCCTAGAAAGTTGGTCACTGTAACGTGTATCGTAAGAATCAATCAAAGACAGCCAAATACTCTACCTCCATACTTCCCCTTTGCAGCCCCATAAAAACCTCCCTTCAAGACCTGACATTGCTGTAAGGATTGATTCCATGTAAATAAATCTGCCATGTAAATAAATCCAAGTAAATAAATCTGCCTCCAAGTCCTGGGTGCTGCTATTGTGTTTCTGCTTGCCATTGCATTTTAGGGAACAGGTAGACACGTAGGAAGCTGAGCCTGCAGCCGTAAACCCAGGCAGTGCTTCTAGAAAATTTTCTGAACAAATGAGCTTGCTTTAAGTCATAAAAGCAAGTGACAGGAGAAAGTGGGAATCCTGGGCTTCCTTCCAGACACAATCTTTGAGGGGAATCCAGGACAAGTGGGGTCCCCGGAAGGAGGGGGGAACACATAGGGAACCTCAGCCTTTCCAGGTCTAGCTGCAGCTCTCCAGGTTCCCCTGATGGGAAGCTCCTCCTGTGTCATCAGCTTTTCTGTGGCATGATTATTTTTTAAAGCCTGTAAAACACTATTTTTACTGCGAGCACATTTTTCTCTTCTAAAGGAACAAAAGGAGCACAACCCACATGGTCCTCAAACTGGCAGCCCTGGGAACAGGCAGATTTACACATGCAGGAGCCCTGGCCCCGCTTTCCACCCCCTCCTTGGTACCACAGGAACAAAACCAGCATGAATGCCGCTGGCTGGGTGTCGCCACTCTCCTCAAATCAATGCACAGAAATGTGTGAAATGATGGGTGATTGGGGCTGCACAGCCAATGTGATTCTCAGTAGTAGTTTGGGCCACTGACAATCAGTGCTATGGTGCTAAGTAGAAAAACAGGACATCCATGTACGCACACACACGCGCACGCAGTGTAATAGTCTGATTTTTACTCTTCTACAAAGAAATCCTGTCTTGCTCTTTCATTCTTGATATTTCCAATTTCCCTTAAAACTTTCAAGGCAGCTAAATGAGCATGATTGGGTTATCCTGTAAGCTTAGAAAGACAAACACTTTCATTGCTTCTCCTTTTCTCTCTCCCTTTCCCCCCAAGAATAAATACCTACAAACATGACACGGTGTGGTCCACATCCTCCCATGTACCCGGGTTAGAACCTGGTAGTAGAAGTGCTTCTCTCTGGTGCGTGCCTATGTGTGCGCAAGAGAAATTTTACCTGTATTTTTTAAAGAAAAAGAAAACCTGGTAAAAACCCATAACAGTTCTGTAGTCTATCTTAACTTTCTGAGTTTCTTTCAAAATGGAAAATATTAAGAGTGTTACTCATACATTTATTTTAAAAATGGAAGGCAAAGGGAGGGCAGATGATTCATCTCCTACTCTGGAGACAAGGGACAAACCAGCACTACAGTGACTTCTCTCCAGCCTCTCATTTGGGTGACGTTTAAGGACCTGGTGTCCCCTGGGAGAGGCTGTCAGCCCGCATATGGGGCACCACCCCGTGCCACATTGGCATCACTGCCTTCTCTCTCACCCTCTCGCCTGCTCTGAGCCCCTGTTCATCTGAACTCTTGGACCTTGCATGTGCAAGTTCCTGGGCGCCAGCTCCAACCACTCTGGGAGGTCCTTCCAAAGGTCGTGGGAACCCTGGAGCCAAGAAGAGTGCTAAAACCAGTTACCCATCCCTCTGAAGGTCATGGTCAAGGTCATTGCTTCACATCCTCCCAATACCCAAGAAATGCTTTCACTATCTGTGTTTTTGAGCACATGGAGAGCTTGGCTGATTTCCTGAGGCTTCCTCATCCCCAAATCTGCACTTCACTTAAGAAACAGGAACGAGAAAGGCACTAAAGATATGAGCAGGAAAATAAAGTCCAGATATGGCTACAGAAAACCTATTATTGGATATTTGTTGTAGAGGAAAATAAATCAAGATAACGATCCTTTGAGCAGACACCTGATAACATTTTCTGTAAAGATAAGCCAGCCTTGTCTTCTAAAGGATATTAAGTAGCTATGTCCATCCCAGGCAAACAGGCTGGCTAAATAAACTGCCAATAATACACAGTCCAGAAGATAAACAGCATGGTGAGAAGAGTCACTGAAACGCTGACATTTTTAAAAAGGAGGTGTTTGGGGAAGACGCAATGAAGTTAAAGCTGAATTACCAGATGGGAGACACAGTTCCTCCCTGGCTCTAACCCTGAGAACCCCTTCTGAACTGATGGGACTAGAATCAAACCTTATGCATCACTTCACCAGAAAATTACGACTTTGTCTTTAAATGTCTAGTTTTTTTTTTTAAACAGATCAATCCACTCTTTGATGTTTTTATTTTAAATGAAATAGCATCTAGTTTTTTTTTTAAGTTGAGGTAACTTTCCATAAAATAGACATAAAGAGAGATTATAGATGACTGCCTGATAAAATGATTTAAAGCAATTTCCTAAGAGAAAGCAGAGCCCATACATCTGAGACTGGCTTGAAACATATTTTTCTTTGATTTTGTTTGCAGCTAAAGACAGAATGTTTGACCTGTGGTCAACTTCAAGTTCTGCATATTTATTAACTGTGGCTTCGGTTTAGAAATCTCTTTCTGATGCTACCTGTTTAAGGAGGAGCTCTTTTTTGATCCTTTCCAATGGGGAGCCACTGATATACACCCATGTTTCCCTTTTCGGGCCTGTTGAGTGGTGTCGGGGTCCCCCCAAAGCAGGGGGAGGACACCTCCCGTGGTACCACCTTTCCGTGGGTAGCCCTGACCCTCCTCTGCACCGCAGCCCCGCTCCTGACTAGAGCTTACCCCCAGGCACCACAGTGCAGCCTGAATGGTCTCCAAGCCAACTCCTGCTCTGCAGGCCTCAGGGAGGGCCATTGCAATGTCCCAAAGGCAGTGGCTGTGACTGTCTGTCCACAGCCTTTCTCCATCTCTTCACTTAAAGGGACAGACCCCAGCTGGTTTCCTCTGCCTGAGGCATCTTTCTTCCAGGCAAGCTTGAGTTGGGAAGGTTCTGTCTGTCCCTCCGTCTTCAGTCCCTGCTTCCTGTGCTTCTCCAGGAGGCGCATGCTAACCCTGCCTTGGTCTGGGCCAGGGAAAGCGTTCTTGTTCTCTCCACTCGTGAGCTACCTAGGAAGGGGAAGCCTCCTGTGATGTTACAGGCATGCTCTGACTTGCTCTTATTCCATCCCCTTCTCTCCCTCCTGCCTTTGGCCCATTGGCCTCAGTGGGTACCCTAGTTGCAGCTACAGGGCCCAGGGACTGGGACTGTCTAACCTCCAGGGTCCTTGCTGGTCCAGTCTTCCGGTGCAGTACTGTCAGCTTATAGCACCATTGCTGACTGTCCCAGGATGGCTTCCATCTGCCTGACACCAAGTCTTGACCTCAGCTTGGGGGTACCTGTCCCTGTGCTCTTCCTTTTGAAGGGCTTCTGTTATTTATCACAGATTTCTAAAACTATTTGTTACTCAAGGAATGTGACCTTGTCCCTGCCTGGTTGAATGACTGGTGACAGTCTTGGAAGGGGACTGAACTTGGTATGCAAGCCACGAACCCCCAATCCTTGCCCTACTGCAGAGGATGACAGAGCTGGAACCAAGGCAAACCTCAACTTTCAGGGTGACTATCACATATAAAAGCATATCAGCACCACCTGAGACATGATAAGGGCCCAGGCATGTGACTGCTTGAAAGTCTGGGTGCCTGGCACTACTTTTATGGGCTTCCTTATAGTTTCTGTGATAGCAATACACTGGGATATTCCCGACCAGAAAAGTGGTCAACTGCCTGGCATTGTCCGTTTGCCACAATGGCCTAAATGTACTTCCTTCTCCTGGGGTTGGTATTCATGTTTGCTACTTGGGATGTCTCAGTGCAATGTAATCCTCTCATATCCACTCTTCCTGAGAATCACGTCTTCCTCTCTCTCTATTGTGGAAGAAATAATACGGCAGTTTCTTGATAATAGCAGGACAGTCTCTGTTGTTCATAGCAACCAAGCTGCATTGGAGCAGTCATTTGGTAGAGTGAGCCTAAGGGTTGGATTGTGGGCTGAGAGCTCACTGTGCCGGGGTGGGGGTGCTGTGGGGAGAGGGTGACAGCCCAGCAGAGTCTTCACAGGGAGTCCTCTCCCAGGGGATGTGAAGGTCCAGGAGGAATCTTGTTGGAATTCACAGAGAAAGAGCCTGGAATAGACATTTCCAGCACATTTACCATGGTGATAGAGGAAAACATGGGGAACTAGCAGTTATTTCACATGGACAAACTTATGCTCTTTTGACTTTAAATTATGCAAAAGTGATTCATATTCAATAACAACTATGCTCATTCATTTATTTATTTTATGACTAGAATCTTGTCGTGTTAATAAAAGGTTGGTCTTGAACTCACTGTGTAACCAGGCTGGCCTCAGACATGCCCTGACCCTATTGCCCCAGCCTCACCAGTGCTGGGATTACAGATCAAATTCTGAGTTTGATCTTTTCTCAACCTAGTGGTAGGTGTGTGGTTTGATTTCTCATGATGCTGGGCAGCAGCAGGGACCGTCACTGCCCACCAGTCCCACGATCACGACAGAGCTAACACTGTGGTGTGGTGTGCTGCTGAGTTAAGATGCTTGGAAGGTGAAGTGGGACCTCGATGTTTTCAACTTATAGTGTTTCAGCTTACATGGGGTTTACTGGGATACAAGCCCATCACCAAGCCAAAGAGTGTCTGTATTTAACACCTGTCCAGTTAAGCTCTGTACCTGCATTTTCCTGCACACTCATTTACCTTCCTACTGTGAGGTGAGTATACCAAGTTCACTTTACTAGTGAAAAACTCAAGGCTCCAGGAGAAGTCAATCAACTGGTCCAAGGGTTGGCGTGTTGCAGTCTGGACTCTGTTGCTAACTGTGACCTGGGGCAATCCAGTGAAAGCCCTCAATCACCTGGGTGACAGTATGACAAATAATAAAAGAGACAGAAACAGTAACTGAGAATGCAAGGGGGTCCAAAGGATCAGTTCTCTTATCAGGCTAAGTCCAAAAACCTCTATTGAATGCACTCAGCTTTCCAGGGGCACTTAGGGAACCCAGGGGACAGTGAAGTAGAGGATGCTGACTCAAGCAAGGTCTGATAAAAGATAAAGCATCATGCTATTGACTAATGGGAAACCTATTTTTTCCTTTGGGTTAATATTTACTTCTATAGGATTTTGTGTGGGAATCAGAGAGTCCTCAGTTGAATAAAATGTTATCTTGCTTCCTGAGGCATCACAGCATCATGAGTCATTGAGACTTCCATCATGACCAGTGGCATGTTTCCTCATGCCAACTGCTGGCTCATCAGGCAAGGCACACAGGCCTCAGACAGACTCAGGCCTTTAATACAGAGAGCCAAGGGAGGCTTTGTAGCTCACTCAGAGTCAGCTCCATCAGGTAGCTAGAACTGGTTCGCTCCAACTCCAATGTCTATGCCAGTGGTGGTAAACTTAGGGCATGCATGCCACAGTGGGCTGTTTAGATCACTGAAAACTCTAAATGGTTTGCCGTCACTGGTTTATGACATCTCACTATGTGTGAGCCTAGAAGTCTCCATGTGCATAATACCAGACACATGATATAATTTGTCCTTGGCTTGCCACAATTCCAAAGTTCTAAGTAATGTAGGTGTTTCCAAAAGAATTGAACTTCAACCACGGTCCCACTAAGGGAAAGAAGAAATTTGGCCTTAGTGCATGACCTGCTAAGACTAAGTCATGTGCATCGGGGTTGGAGGAGAGTAATTAACAGTAAAACCTTTGTAGAAATAAAATTGTATTATAAACAAAGACCTATCACTGTATGTGTGGTCAAGGGGAGGTTTAAAGAAAATAAGTGAACACAGCCATGGAGACCCGTAAGAACTTGGGGAGAGTGGTCCAGGCAGCTGGGGCCAGGGTTCTATTCCAGCACCCATCTCTTAACACTGAGCAGATGGCTCCCAGGGGTGTCTGGTAAAGGTGTGGATAATTACAGGAATTGCACAGGAGAACGCTCCCCTACAGTGCCTGAGCATCTTGGTTCAGTGCAAATTTGATTTGAAATGGCAAGATTGAAATGCAATCTTGCCATTCAAGTATTCAGTCACTGCCAATAGGAATGCAGTGTTTTCACATGAAGGACTCTGCTTTGTCCATATTCAGGTAAAGCAGTGATGAGTTGATTTTTTTCACACCATAATAGGCCTGGATGGAGCGATTCTGGATAGACAGAGAAGCCAGCAGCCGTAGAATCAAGATTGTTAACCCAGAGGACTAGAGCAAGGAACAAGAAGAAAATCATCACCGGATTCACCCCTTCCATGAGCCAACAGTGACCATGCAGGGCTGGGAAGAGACGCAAGAAGCCTTTGCCCTTCCCATGAGCTAGCTGGCACATGGGCTGGGAGGCCAGAAGAGTCTCCCCTCCCCCCAAGCAACCGACTGATTCAGAGGATCACAGGCTGAGTTAATAGCAACTGAGGTACAAAAACAACTTAATTCTTGTATTGGTTGATTGACTCTTCAGACCTAAGACCAGTAGTCTAAATATCTATTTAGGGGATAACAATATGCATTATAGCAACTCCGGGGGATTTCCTTCTGTCTTGTTTTTGAAATTCAATATTGTTCTCACTGTTTTGTTCCACTATATTGTTCTGTTTTCTTCAATGTTCTGTTTTGATTGACTTTATTCTGTTCTGTTTTGATTTTATTATGTCTGATAGTATGGGCAGCAATTTTGAAGCTAACAAGAGGCATTGTGGTAACCACTGTTGATTTGCGATTATCCTGTTTTGAAATCCTATATCCCTTTCACTGTTTTGATTGACTTTATTCTGTTTCATTTTGTTTGGTTTTATTCACTAAAATAAAATTGGGGGGAAAATGAAATCACTTGGGCTTCTCAGGGAGCTCCAAGACCAGTGACAGACTGGAAGCTCAATACAAATTCACACAGCAGCTGCAGTTGTGAGGTCTCTATACTGCATACTTCATTACATGCATGAAAACATCTATGATTCCTTTCATGGTTTCTTCTATAAAGAGGCATCAGTTCTTAACCAGTCCCAAGGGTTGGAATTTGAGGGTAGTATGGAGTAGCTAAGTGACATGAGCCTTGAAAGTTAATCGGCTTTGAGTCAGGTATGGTGGTGTGTATCTGTAGTCCTAGCTGAGAATGAGGTAAGAAGATTACTTGAGTTTGATAGTTCGAGAAGAGCATGGGCAACACTGCAATACTTTATCTCAGAAAAAAAAATAGTCAATGGACCTGAGTTAAAAGGGAGTAATCAGGCTATAACCAAGAAAGGATGCACAAATCTAAAGGGGAACTGAAACCAGACACTTCGTCAAGAGTGTTTAAGGGTGGTGACACTACCAGCTCAGGCACCAGCAACGGAAGGCTTCTATTGGAATGTGACAAGAACACAGAAGCAGGAGAGGACCTTCCCAACTAAAACTGGACTGAAGGTCAAGAAACACAGCCACTGCCCAGCTGTCACCTGCAAAGTGGGGTGGGGAACAAACGCTCCATTTCTTCTCTCCCACCTTCATTTGATTATGGGTGTCAGAGGGCAAAGGAGCCTGAGATACGCAGTTCATTAGAATCAGCTTGCAGGGCATAAGGCAGATAGAAAAGACTGGGCAATAGATCTGTAAGATCAAATAGAAACCACTGGAACATAATTTATTGAGTGACAAGTACATATACCATTTGAGAGACCAAAATATGCCACTGTAGCACATGAAGGAAGGTTGAGCCGAAGGCAATTAAAAAGTAGATACAGGGAAGCTCTGTACTTTTTCTATATGAGCCTAAAAGCAAGATGTAGATTTATAGGTGAAAATTATTTTGTTCTGTCTTCCACCAAGGAGAGCAGATTGAACCACTAAAGACCATTCTAGATGCTCACTGAAGAATCTCTATTCACAATCCACTTTTTCATTTAATTACCAACCTTCATCCCGTAGTTATGTGCCCACAGGTGACTCCTGTATAGGGATGGGACAAAAGGGGGCGAGTGAAAGTGTGCAAAGGAAGGGTGCTAGTATTTCAGCCAGTGACTTGACTGATGTGTTGATTCAAGCAATAAAAAGGGAAGAGACAATACACCTGAGGCAGTCGTAGCCCGGGCAATATTAGGATTGATGTAGGTTTTATTTCAAATATACATGAGTAAAATCAGAGATGTTTCTTTATGGAAATTTCTGTTGGAGTCATCAGAGCCTGATCGCATCGGCAGCATGGTTGCTGTCCAGAGAGCCCGTAGTGGAGATTCAGTTCTGAAAACATTTTCTGACTTTATCACAGAAAGGCTGACAACAAGGAGAGGTTGGCTGCAGATGGAATTCTTTTGTTTCCCATTCTTGAATACTGATTTTTATGATTTGATTGCAGAATTGGACAGAAAAAGCATCTCCTCCAAAGTTACCTTTTTGAAAAATATGCCAAGTCACTCCACAACTGACTTTATGCCTAGAAGCAAACAAAGCAAGCGCTTTGTTACTAAAGGGATTAAGTAGTTAATATTTATAAAGGGCTTTAAAGTTGAAAAGTACCCTGTAAATGTAAAGTGTTATTTCTATCACCAACAGTTCTTTTGCTTTTATGTTATATAAGAATACTTGTTCTTTAGCCTGGTTATGGATTCTCACAGTGAACTTGGAAGGAAAAAAGAATTGCAAGAGTTCACAAAAGAATGAAACCCACTGGTTTTTGTTTATTTTAAAGGAATTTCTAGAACTGAAAACAGCTTTCTTAGCATTTGGCAAAAAAAAGAATACACACTTAACAATTCTTTGTATTTGACATGTTGGCACCGTGTTCTTTTGCCTCCCCACCAGTCCTGCTTTCTCTGGGCCAGTGGGAAGAAGAGATTTTTTGAATATTGAACCTTGCAGAAGGAGAGGAGTCCATAGCCTCCTGCAGACAGCCAGACTGCACTTAGAAGGCAGAGAAAAGAATCCAGCCCCAAAGGGACAAAAGTCTGCTAGATGTGCGCTGAAGTCTCTGAGGTTAGCTCATGGTCATAATTTCCCTTGATGTCACACATCGTAACTGTGGCATTGGGTGAAAATATAGGAGGGCCATTATGACATGGGTCATTTTTTAATTAATGTAGTACTCAAGACAGGTCACACAGAGGGAGCAGTCTTTGTGGGAAGCTCTTGGTGACACCAAACATCAGTCTAAACACTAATAAATGGAATCAAAAGGCTTGGGACCCTAAGGTGCTTGTGGGGAAGTGGCGATCAGCCAGACACTGGCTGCTGATTTTGCCTTAACCTAGGAACTTCTTATCAAACATGTATTATGTGCCTCTCTGGGTATCAATCACCAATCTGTAGCTCCTGTGCGGCCAGATAGGGAGCAAGGACACTGATGCAACCTTAAATAAAGTTAGGAGGAAGCTAGGCATGGTGCTGCATGGCTGTGATTCCAACTACTCAGGAAACTGAGGCAAGCGAACCACAAGTTTGATGCCAGTAGTTAGATTCTGTCCCAGCATTAAAGAAAGGACGACCGGTAGCTCAGTGCTTTCTTGGCTCAATCCCCAGGAACACACACACACACACACACACACACACACAGAAGTGAGTCAAGGCAGTCAAAAGTACACATTACAGAGTACAGGTTCAGGTCTACTAGGAAACCAACCTCTTTCAAGTTTCCAGATGAGATGTCAGCTAATCATAGACCAGCACATGAAATCCACTGACCGGCTATCAGAAATCCATTTTTGTAGATAGAATCCATTTTTTGGATCGATTTTCTTGTAGCAAGCAGTATGAGAAGGCCTGTGATCAAGAGTCAGCAAGTATTTCCCAGTGTTTTGAGAATTCCATTGCAATTCTCATGAATCCCCATCTAGGTTTTACATAGGTCCAATGAAATGTGCTGTTTTGGGAAATGTGATGAAACCGAAAGCATGTTCACAAATAAAACCATTTTTCAAAATGTGTTTAATGTTTTGACCTCCACAGAACAGTCACACTACTTGTGTCTTTGCTGCAGAAGGTGGATTTTCCAGCTACCTTTTGAAGACAATTGAAATGAGAATTGGGGGTTTAGGGGTTGGTCTTGAAGGGGTCTATGAAACGTTTCCCAGTTATTCTCCAAGGTCTCCACATTCCCCTAACAATCTGAAAGATCTCATGGGGGTAACCTGAAGTTCCCTTTGTCTTTGGACATTTAACCATTACACATGACAGACCACCTGACATATGGTATCTGGTTAATTTTAACCGCTGACTGACTGAGTTGGGTCCAGGAGGAAGCGATGGAAGGAATCCAGGAACAAGCATCCTCCCAGAGAAAGGCGAAGGCAGAAGCAGTGACAAACCAGTGTCTCCCCTCCCATCCAGTTAGTGAAACTGCCTTCTCTCACCCAAGGCGGTCTTGGGATGCTGAGGAGTCTGAAACTGGAGGAATTTTTTTTAAAGGAAATACTTCAACAGATGTGCTTTATTCTACTGTCAGTCTTGCTTGCAATGAATGCCCATATGGGAGCTAGGCCAGCATCATCTGTGTCCTGTGTTGTTGGTTGGATGTGCCTCCTCCAAAACTCAAGTTGGCATTTAATTCCTAGAGCAGTGGTGTTAGGAGGTGGGGCATGATGGGAGTTGCTTAGGATGGGAGGCTCCACCCTCATAGTGGGTTGATGCCGCAGTAAAGGGGGCTGTAGGCGTGAGATCACCTTTCTACAACATGCAGAACAGTGTTCTTCTCTATGGAGTGGAGGATTCCAAGCCCATCTTGGAAGCAGCAACCTGATTCTCACCAGATACCAAACTTGCCAGCACGATGACCTTGGACTCCCCTGCCTCCAAGACTTTGAGAAGTGAATTTGTTTTGTAAACTACTCAGCCTTTCTGTTGCAGTGCTCCGTAGCAAGCCAAGATTCCCTAGTTCCAAGTTCCTATGTGTGTGTGTAGTTGGTGTTTAAATAGGAGTAAAATTGCCAAAGGCCCAACAAAAGTGGGAGGATCTTTGTAGTTCTTTTTTAGGATAACTTAAGCATCACAAGGGTTTGTCTACAGGGAAAGCAGCCTGAGCAGGAAAACAATACCACGTGTCTATCAGTCTCCTGTCAGCTCTCCGCCTCTCCCTCGTATTTGCATGTGTTTATCTCAGGAAGGCGGATCAGGACAGCTGCTGTGAACAGAAATGCATCTCGTGTTGTGTGTGCAGCCTTGCAGATGCTCATGTGCATGAATATATGTCTAGGGTGGATGTGTGTTCATGTGTACATGTGTGTACACGTGTGTCTGTGCACATGCACAACAAGGGCAGCAGCAGCACAGAATGCTGTGATGTCCATGACTGCTGGTCACCACCCCACCTCCTAGCAAAACAGGAATGGACTGTGTTTGCCACTGTAAACTGCTGCTTTTTAGCTTTGCTGTCTTGGATGTTATTGTTATTTATTTACTTATTTAATTTTGTTATAGGTTTGCTCCGAAAAGGGATTAAAAGTTGCTAGAGGACAAAGACTGTCTCATTTGGTGTGATTGTGAGCTGCTCCAAGGTAGCTCCTCCGACTGATCTTGTTCACTCTCCTGACGCCTCAGTGGCCGCCGTGCCACTCAGATTCATTCCGCTCCTAGAAAAGTCTTTCCCTATTTGCAGGTCCTCTGGGAGTGTCCAGTTCCGAGTGACCAGCTGTCAGAGAGAGTGGCCTCAGTGATGCACAGTGGATGGGACCCACCAAGTTCACACCACTCTGTGCTCCACCGCGCAAGCTCGCTGGCCAGGGCTGGGATAATGGGATGACCAGGTGAGCACATTAAATCTTAATTATTCTCTTGGAGCACACGTCTTTTTGTTTGTTTCCCACTCGGTGCCTCAGGAGCTAACTCTGAGGTCTGCATCCCGGGCTCTCCTGTCCTCCACCAGCTGGGGTCAGTGATGGAAAACTCCAACTGTGAGTCCCCAGTACCTGCCCTACTCCTCATTCCTTTCCTACCAAATGCAATTCCGGTAAAGCTGATTTCCTTGCTGGCTACAGCTCCTGACAGTGGGGCCTCTTGACGGCGTCTTCTTCCAGGCCCAGCTCTCATTGGCTCTGATATCACTACTTGTTCTGTTGCACCTTCAGGCTGGGGTAGTAGTGGCTTGTGTTTCTGTCACTGAGGGCCCAAGCATTCCTCACTGATTCCCTGAGGCGTGGCCTTCTGTGGTTAAGTCCCCTCCTTAAACTTCCCTCAGATGAATGCTTCCTGTGTGTCTGCCCCTTCTGGGACGTGAGCTCCCTCTGGGCAGGGCTCTGCTGGCCTCACTCCTGTGTCCCTCATGCTTAGCCTAGGTAGGCAGTGAAGAGATGCTTGTTAAACCTGAATAAATGCAAATAGTGCCCTTAACAGGTGGGTTGGTAACCACAATGATGATTAGGTCAGTGATGTCATTTTGCGCCATAAAACAAAATCCCAAGTGGGCTGATTGCAGGTTCAGCATCAGTGTGGTCAATTTAGTGAGACACTATCTCAAAATAAAAAAATTTGCAAGAGTGCTATAGATGTATTTCAGTGGTAAAGTACTTGCCTCGCATGGTTTCAATCCCTAGCATTGCACAAACAAAAAATCCTCAAATCCTCAGAATCCTAACCATTTCTTTCCCACCCTGTTTTCAGAGGTGTAGAGAAGGGCCTTCACCCGAGAAGAGGCTGAAATACTTGGCTGGGACAGCTGTAGCACGTCACGTGACAGTGAAACCATCCACCTGGCGCTGGAGGTCCCATCCCAGCCACACGCACAGCTGCGCAACTGCTGGCAACTTCCTCCAGCTTCCCGAAAAAAGTGTCTCTCTGTGGAGAAGCCAGGTCCGTCCAGAACACGAGATGAAAGGCAGCTGGAGAGTCCATTGTGTCCTTTTATAGCTAGACTGAGAAAGAGTAAGGGTCACAAGCCCATTAGCCCTGAGTATCCTCCACACCTGTCTTCGAATAGGCACACTCAGAAGCAAGGGTCCCTTTAGGTACTGTCATAGTGTAGACCTAATATGTCCCCATTTCCCCGGAGGTCTCGTGGGCAGAGTGGGGCTATTGACATGTGACAGGATTGTGCTGCACTGTACTCGTCAGTGGATGGATCCATCGATGATCACAGACAGACGTGCTCTGAGGAGGCAGAGCCTGCTTGGAAGAGGTGGATCACTGGAGATGGAGCCCAGCGGGTTGTTCTTAACCTCACTCCTGCTGTCTCTTCCTCTGCTCCGTGGCTGCCGTGGACTGAACAGCTTTCCTCTGCCATGCACCCTGACCACTGAAGCCAGCTGACCAGGCATGGACTGAATTCTCTGAAACCCTGGGCCAAAATAACCCTCGCCTCCTTCAAGTCACAGATGTTGGCTATTTTGTCCAGTGAAGGAAAGAAAATAATACAGATAACTTTTCACATAACTGATTTTAAAATGTTTATATGCACCAAGGTATAATTAAACACATTCTAATGCTAGAGGAATCTGGGGCTGGAGAAAATAAGGGGTACAATTTGGTCATCACCCCAGGAAGAGGTTTCCAGACTGTTCCTCTGTATGAAGGGAAGGAGGCTTTGGGATAAATTTTGGGATAAACTGTGGCCATCGATTTCTCCAGTGCCCTTTTGCTCAGCACTCACAAGTACACATGGCTCCCTCATCCTCCCATGTGCTATTCGGTCTGTTTCACCAATTCCCGGTTCATGTCACTGGAGGGTGGAACATTATATATTAAGACAATGTCATGAATAACAAAGAGAGTGAATAATGACCATAGCAGACTAGATTCTGTCAAGATGATCCATTTCGTCTTGTTGCTTTAAAAGCTCTTTCCTGGTTGCACACACCCTAATGTCTCAGGGCACAATCACAGTGCTGTGTGTTCCTCTTTTTCACCCACTCACTTACCCCTTAGGGACTCTTTTCTTGTGGCTTCTGTGAACTCTATGATGTTATCTCTCTAAGAAGAATCTCATCTGTATTGAGCAAGATAGTTAGGAACACATTCTATTATAGATGGACAAGGGAGATGGTTTTTATTATCTCTCTAAATAACACACATTGTATTAAAGACCTTTCTTTGTTACATTATCTATGTAGCTCTTAACCTATTTATTAGCCAATCGATCGATTTGTCAGACACTATTCTGAATGTTCCATCTGTTGTTCAGCTTTCTGTTACCATAATAAGCACCTGAGATAAATCAATTTAAAAAGAAGAAAGGTTTAATTTGGCTCACAGTTTAGACCCTCCAATCCATGGTCAGTTGGCCCTATTGCTTTTGGGCCCACAGCAAGGCAATACACCATGGAAGGAAGCATAAGGTAGAGGAAGCTGCTCACCTGGGCAACTGAGATGCAAAGAGAAAGAGGAAGGCCAGGCTTCTACCATTTTATCCGGGGGCTGCTGCTGATTGGAAGACTTCCAGCTAGACCCCACCTCTGCAGGTTCCACTACCTCCAGCCAGTGCCACAGGCTGAGCATTACCCATGCCACAGCACTCAACATGTTCCAACCCAATCCTCAGCCGTCATGATTTGGGTTCTACTGCCATCTGCATTTCCAGACTGAGATTCCCTAAGGCTCAGAGAAGTTAACTAACTCACCCCAGGTCTCACAGCTTGAAAGTTTTAGAGTTGATGCTTATACTAATGCATTTGGACTCCACTAATAAGTAACTCCTCATAATATTCACCTCAATTTTGGAAATAGATCTTTTCATTAATACGGTTTTACTGGAAATAGGGAATACCTCGCCACCATACACTGAACCATGGTGAGAATGATGCCTCAGTAAGTAAGCAGCCTACTTGCCTTGATCATCCTCAGCCCTCAACGAGTAATCCTTGAGTAAATGAATGGGTGGAGAAGGCTCACCAAGCTGGGGGTGCTGGCTAGGTGTTCATGTACAAATTGCTGCTCTTCCTGAGCGGGCAGTGACTTAGAGAAATTGAAGAATCTGAGCTTGAGGGATAGAGTTAAGATTAATATGCAAACTTTGCACTCAGAGTCTCTTAGTACCAAACACCTTGTACACCACGCCTACTCTAAAATCATAGTACAATGGGAAAAAGATAGTGATGTTTAGAGACTTCTCAAAGTTAGTCTTTACAATGTTCATGTGTTCACCTGTATTTGAGGCTATACATGGAGTTTTGGGGAAATGATTTGTAAGGGTAATGTGTTGTGTCGGAGCAAGATAAGTGTGCAAAGGCCCGGGAGAATTAGTGCAACTCTTTTCCAAAGCGTGATTTAGCTCTTCCTTGTCAATCCATATATGCAGCTCAGAGTGAGCTATCTTTTCCTTTACTCAATCCTCAGTTTTCATAAACCAGTTAAAACGATAAGGTTGAAGGCACAATAGCTAAGAGACAGAAGTAACCAAGTGTTTACCCATGGCTAAATGGGCAAGGAAAATGTAGCACACACAGTGGGATATTTTTCAAGCCTAAAAAGGAGGAAAATTCTGACACGTTATAACACGGATGAACCTTAAAGATACAAGCTAAGTGAAAAATGCAAGTTGTAAAGGACAAAAACTGCATAATGCCACTTACGTGAATTACTTAGACTAGGCAGGTGTATAGTTATAGACAGTGGTATGGGGGCTCCCGGGGGCGAGGGGAAGTGTATAGAGAGTTCTCACTAAATGGGGACGGAGTTTCAATTTAAGAACATGAAAGTGCTCTAGGAGACTCTCACACTGCAATGTAAAATATACTTATCATTACTGAGCTGTATACTTAAAAATGTACACACTCGCGTACACCGCATAATTACATAAATACATTTTTAAAGTAGGAAATATATATATAGGTTTATAGTTCACTATATTTTTCTTTCCTTCCTCTATCATAAGAGTTTACTTTTTGCTCAGGGACCACTGTGCGCTCTCTCTGTCTCTCTCTCTCTGTCTCTCTCTCTCTCATTGGGTATTAAACCCAGTTTTCACACTGAGTTAGATCCTCAGTCTCACTAAGCTTCTAAGTTGCCTAGGTTGGGCTGGAATTTGTGATCCTCCTGCCTCAGCTTCCCAGAGTACAGAGATCATAACCATGCACTACCACACCTCAGCTAGGGCTTCTTTTTCTTAAACACAGACTTGCTGAAAACATATTTTTGCACCAAGAGCAGCCCACGTGGTTAGGAAAGGACTCCCGCGCGGAGCCCTGGAAGACTGTCCCAGCCTCCCACAGCGCAGCCTGGGACAGACAAGCTGTAAGGCCAAAGAGCGCACGCTTTGTAAAGTCCTCAGAACCATTCCTGGCAGGGAAGAGTTTGATTAAAGAGAAGAGGAGGCTGATGGGGCAGGACAGCAGCTCTCCGGTGAATCTCCTAAGGGGTCAAGCAAAACTGATTTGTCTTTTGAAAAAATCCATCTTTATTTAAAAATCCACCCATGAACCCCACAGGTCTCTGTCCTATCAACATGAGACACACAGTGGAATTTGGATTTTTTTTTCTTTTTTGGTTTGTTGCCTCCCATGTTTTCAACCTTTTTAAACTGAGAAACAGTATTGTACAAGATTTCATGTTCAGAGCGTATAATGAAATGTATTTATAGTAAAACTACCAATGACATGAACATAGACTCCCTTATTTTAAAAAACTACATTCTTGAGCCCAGGACCACACACACACACACTCACACACACACACACACACACACCTGTGTCTGTGTAGAAATTCTTTTCCAGGTTTATTTTCTCAGGGATAAGTGTGTATCTAGCACCCTCATACGTGATATGCAGACATGGAAATGAGACGGGGAAGAAGCCAGAGCAGAGAGGGAAACCTGGGTTCTGTCTGTGGCTCCATCTCACACTGTCAGCTCATTTCTCCAGACCCCAAGTTTGTCCGACAGAGTTTGTAGATTATGATATTATCTCTCTCATGCTTCTCAGCCTGACTTTTCATGATTGTATGATTTCATGGTCATGTTCAATGTGTTCGTGTTGCCCAAACAAAACAAGATCCTTGATATCAAAGAAAGATTAAAAAGACAAAATTTTTTACTCACTGAGGCCAGAAAGTGGAATAGATGAGTCTCTGTAGAAGGGACTTCAATAACAGAGGTTGAAATAAGGGGATATTTCTGTTTATTGCTTGATTTGCCACCAAATGAAAATTATACCTCTTGAGCATTTTAAATTACTCTTCATTTTAAGTATCTTTAAATAACTTTCAACAGTTTCCAATATTTTTCTTTAGAACATGTGTAAATTATATGCAGTTTAAACAATTGAAGAAAAACAATTTGTTAATGAGATTACATGGGTAATACTCACTGGGGCTCTTTCTTGGTCAATGTAATGATAAACTGTCTCCAATATTTATGAATATCCTGAAGCCGAGCCTTTTTTTTTCTTTCTAATAATGCCTTCAGGGATGAAAATCTTCTATAGACAATAAGATTTGTAAACAATTTCCTTGCCATGTAGTGAATCTGTATTTATCAAACTGAGTTTAAAGTGTATTGAAGGGAAATAAATTGAGTTAGAAAGAATCCATTTAGGAACTTTAGTTCATCTAAATTACAGACTCATTAAAAGCCAGAATGTAGCTTAATCAATTTCTAGTCTAAGATCAAACTAGCAGGAGGTCCCAGAAACACAGAATCCCAGTTAGAGACCCTCTGCCCTTTCCCCGCTCTCCTCTCCCCTTGGTCTTCCGTAGTCCATGGTAACTGACAAGATCACTGTTCATTCACGTCAGTTCAGCTCCCAGTGTCTGAGGGTCAAGCTCTGGGATTGGCCTGTGTTGGGGCATTTTCTGTGACATGCACTGAGCTATGTATCTTATAGAACCTGCAGTTACTCAGTCCCCTAGGCCATACTGTTTGTCTACTGTAAATAATGTATTGCTTACAGAGCATTTCCGTCAAACTTCCGCCAGGCATAGTACCCTAATCTCATTATAGAGGGAGGAAGAGAACCTGGAGAGTTTAAGAAACTTGCCCCGAGTCAAGCTGTAAATTACTGATTTCCATAAGGAAGTCGAGAGGGAGGCGCTCCCACCCTCCTCCCAGCCTCCTCTCCCTGGCAGCTCAAGCCCGCCCCTTTGAATTTCTTTCAGGGCCTCAGACACACTCCACCTGCTGTCTCTTACCTGCGACCTTGTGTTTGCTGCTCCGTCTGCCTTTCCTCCCATGCCATATAGCAGGTGGCTGTGCCCTGCCCCACCTCAGCTTCCGGCCCTCTGCTGGGGCATTCCCTACACTGGTTACCTATTCAAATAGAACTTCTTTGGAGGCAAGGACTATGCCCGCCTCTCTTCTGTACTCTCTGATGATCTGATTGACCCACAGGGTAGATGTTTGATAAGTATTCGCTGAATGAGTTAGTTCAGAGGTGAACTGATGGTAGTCAAGTTGAGGTCATTTTGACTGTGTTTTACATCCGCCCAAACCCTCACACACCCAACTCCGCACTAACTCAATCACCAGAAATGGGGATAAGGAAATTCTCTCCTCAATGCCGTCCAACCCAATGTTAGTGCTCAGAGTGAGTTCAGAAGCAGTGTATTTGACTGACCACTGTAGCTCATCATTTACATGTATTGACCAAGGAAGTAGAATACAAGACAGGGTAATGCAATAAAATAATAACAAGATGAAATCAAAGGAAATGAAGTAGGACTCAATCTGCACGAAAATCAGTGAGACAAAAACCATTGCTCTTGGAAAAGATGAGGCATATTTCAGACAGAAACCACCATAGGAACAAAGAACAAACTCCGGGGCCCTTAACCTTTTACTTACTGAGTGCATGATTTGTTTCTGGAGCAGTCAAGGACTTGATCCCACTTTTTCTTAAAGTAAAACAAAAACAACAACAAAAAAACAGTGACTTTTTTCCTTGAGCCTACAAATGCCCAGTGTGTTACTGGTTTGGGGCCTTGCCCGGGTTCTTGGTGTCCTGAACACAGAATTAAGCAGAACCCTCAAAAGAAGCATCAAGGTCAAAGATTTATTAAAAAGTGAAAATATGACCCACCCAGTGCCAATGAAAAGGTTTGGCACTGAGGGTATGAAGTGTTACCATCTGGTCAGGATGGAAGGGGTTCACCTAAAATTTTGCTCTTGCCAGTGAGCATCTTGACTCTGCTGTTCCATTGGATGGTGGAATTTTTAACCTTTTCTGGCCAAAGCCCACAGGGCTATGTTTCAGAACAGCTTAGTTAATGACATGGTAATTAGAGATGGGGTCAGTCAAGTGTTGCTGAAGATCACCGGGAACATGTCCAGAGACTTCCTGTGTGTGAGCTGGGTAAGTTACTTTCTCCCTCTGTATTTAGGACAAGCCATCTTGGTCCTGGGTTAAGGTTTAACTCAGAAAGTGGGCTCCAAGGCAGGCCCTTCCTTCTCCCTCCAGCTGTTCCTAGTTACCTTCTATCTCACATGATTAACTAAAAGCAGAACAAAGCTTGACCTTCATTTTGTATTTCTTCTTTATTATCTTAAAACTTTGGGTCTCATCTTTGCTCTGTGGATAGGCATGGTAACTATTTAGAGAGTGTCTGCCTGAAAACTAGCAATGTAAGGTTGATTAGCATTCAGTTTATGTGACCCAGCTAATCCTTCTTGCAGACTGAGGACATAAAGAGAGTTACAGGAACATTCAACCTCTTAGGAGCACACAGAAGTCCTCAGTAATCCCTCTAAACTCATGGTCTCTTTGGGTTCCTGCAGAGGCTCCAAAAACTGACACTGCTCCAAGCAGAAAGTCATCTTATGGAGACGGAATCACCCTTTCAAGCAATAAGAACTTCTCCTTGAGCTAGTTTGCAAAAACCTGAACTAAGACAATGACCAACTGGCCATGATCAACCCCAGCTGCTCTGTAAAAGTTTTGTTAATGGGCCGGTCTGATCTTCTCCATCAGAGCTCCATCCTCTCTCAAGCTGAAGTCCTTTCCCATTTTTTCTTCCTTTCTAAATACAGCACATGCCTTTCATTGGCACATCCTGAAATACTTTTCTGTATGATGTCAACAACCTGCTCACGTTGAGTTGATGTTTCCATATTCTCTTTAGGAGACATCTTTGAATCCCATACGATGACTATAGATTCACATATTCCCCAGAAACTAACTCTACTCAGCCACAAGCAACTTCAGCTGACCCTATACTCACCCCCAACCTTGTAACATTCTCTTCCCCTGTCTCTGATCTTCCACTAAGCACTTGGCTTTAGGTCTTAAGGTCCAGCTCCCAAGCATTATTTTCTGGGTGACACTTTGTGATTTGATCATGTCCAGGACTTGTGGTAACCTTCCCTATGGGATTGCCAGACCAAATGCAGGATTCCCGGGTACATTTGAATTTCACATAAATAATTTTTAATAGAGTTATCCTTGGTATTCACTGGGAACTGGTTCCAAAAACTCCAGAAGATACCCAAATCACTGGATGTTCAGGTCCCTTACATAAAATAGTGCAGTATTTACACATAGACTATCCATATCCTCCTGTATTCTTTAAATTATCTTTAGTACCTAATACAAAGCCAATGCTGTGTGAATAGTTGTCACGCTATTTAGTTAGGAAATAACATCAAGGGAAAAAATCTGTACATGTTCAGTATAGAAACCACCATCATACGGCTAACTATAATTTCCATCCATGATTGTTTAAATCCAAGGATAGTTATTGGCCAGTCCTAAAACCCTGATAAAGTCAGTAGATTCTGAAATGAGAAATCAGGGCAAAGCCAAACCACAAAGAGGCACTGTGTTCCATAGTTGTAGACCTAGAATTCAGGACTGTTTTCTATACTATCACTCAGCAATAGACCTTCCTTGGAAAAGTGCAGTGAATGTCTTAATTTCCAGATCATCAAAGAACACAAGTTACCATATGGAGTTGGAATCTACTTAACAACAGTTTCTCTTATGGAGCTATCTTTCTGGCTTAGAGTCAAAGGCAAGGTTCTTTTGACCTTGTAGACATGTAGTATGCACCTAAAATATTTTAAATTTCACACTATTATTGTATTGATTTTCCTATAGTTTTAAGTTCTGCCCTTCTTTTGTATCTCCATCATGATCTACAGACTGAAGACTAAAGCCTTGAGTGTGGTTCTCAGACTGCCTACATTGTGACCATTCTTCCTGTATTCCTCTGACCTCATTTACTATTAACATACCTGAATTTAAGTTGTTCTTTTGTTTCAGGTAAGACTTTGGGTGCAACAAAGAACTGCAAAATTGCTATCACTCTGACTCATCCTTCTAGGTGAATTACAATAAACTTTGCTTATTATACTGCTAAATTCTCCACATGGAAGAAATTCCCTGTCCATTATTTGTGACCATGTATGCAGAAGATGATGTCTAACACAAAAGGCATAACATTCGGTTACAAAAACCTATCCCAGAACTTTCTACTGTAAATTAGTACTTTATTATAATAGTACTCTGTTGTGTGTCTCCATAGTTGCATCTGGGGGATATAGGAAGCAGTATTTGTGTTTACCTACTTGATATGATGAACAGCAATGTGTGTGCATGTATGCAAAAGTGTCAAAATGGGATTTTTACCCTCATTTATGCTCCAACTAACAGGTTTGCACATGTCCACCTGAGCATCTGGGAGTAAAACCATTCTTCTGCTATGTAAACATGTACTTTACATCATTAATGGATTGTGAATTTATTTTGATGTTTCCGATAGAAGGGTTTCAATTCAGTACAGCACATGAAAAACTAGATTTCCAAGTTTTAGAGATCAAAAGTGAATCATCATATCACTCATGCATGGAAGATGAAGATGATACTGGTGTGATGTTGGCCATACAAGCCAAAGTTCCTGTGATGGTGAAATGGAGCAAGAATCAACTGATACAGGCACAGGGAATGCAGACCTCCTTGATTTAAATGAAAAAGAAAATAACAATATGAGTACATATTAGACTAGTCAAAATGGTATAAAACTGTCTTGTAAACAAATGGGATGGACCAATGTTAGAATTAGGTAAAAAATACAGCGAGGATCTCATTAGGGATGAAACCTAGTAGATAGAAGGTCTGGCAGTGTTGGAAACTGTAACAGACAAAATGCTGTAACATGTTATGAAATGCACTAATGCTGAAATACAAGTGAAACATTATGCACTGATAGCCATACTTAAAAATGTACTTATCACAATACCTCACTGGCTGAACTGAAAGCATTCATAGAACTGCTGTACTTAGCAGGGCTTTCTCATGGTCATCACAGAAATGTAAAAGACTTATGGAAAAGTGATGGATGTGGGCTTGAGGTTTGTAGAATAACAATGACTTAGGACATTTAGTTTTCTTCAAAAATGCCTGAATCTTCCAATGGCAGTGCCCAGTAGACAGAGGCAGGTCTGCTGGCTCTCTCTGCTAGCCATTGGTGATTTCCTAATGTCTTGTTTTGAAGTCCTACAATGCTTTTTCACTTTTTTATTGGTTTTATACTATTTTGTTTTGTTTGATTGTATTGTGTGTGAAGGTATGGTCAACTATTTCAAAGAAAACAAGAGACATTATAGTAGCCACTCTTGATTTCCTGTTGTCTTGTTGTGAAATCCTATGTTGCTTGCATTGTTCTGTATGATTTGCTTTGTTTTGTTCTGTTTTGTTTAATTCTCTTTAAAACAAAAAAAATATATTTTTTAATTTCCTGTGGCCTGATTAAAAAAAAAAAACTACCTACCAAGGAAGAAAAAGAATTGATAATGCCGGCTGCTATCCACTTATGGTTGGAGAGATTTATGGGTGTCAAACAATTTACACATCAGCTGAATCCATGACTATTGGTGAACATCTTGAAGAATTTCATGGTCACTGTAGCTTCAGGCAGTATATTAAAAAAAAAACTGTCAAAAAAATGACATAAAAATTTATGCCCTCTTAGATGCAAAGACTTATTTGGCCTCCAGTTTAGGAATTTATCCTAGAACTCAGCCACCAGGTCCTTATTCATATAGCGATAAACCAAATGATGTTGTGAACAGACTTGTTGCTCTCTCAAGCTAACAGGAATGTGACATTCAACAATAGGTTTCTGGGTTCCAGTGGATGTTACACTTGCTCATAGAGCACAAGTTTATCAGCGTAAGAACTGCACATGAGAACAAAGCAGAAATTCCAAATGAAATATTGCAATCTCAAAAAAGAATTGTATGGTACTATCTTTGGGTTTCAGAAAGATATAGCATTGGCCTGGTATATGGTAAATAAAAGTAAGCTAGTACTGTTGATGTGAACATCTCACCATGATGGAAATATTGATAAGGAAATTTCTACAAAATGGAAACTTGAGATAGTGACTTTCTACAACAAAACCAAAGGTGGAGTAGTTATGGTTGACTAGTTATTCAGCAACTTTGATGTCACCCAAGATACAATGTGTTGGTCTGTGGTTGTGTTTTATTCAATCTCAAATGTGTGTGGCATAATTTGATAGTTTTCAAAGAGGATGAGTGAAAAATATCACAGAGAAATTTTCTTAGAGGTTTGGGACTGGAGCTCATAAGAGATCATTTGCAGCAGAAGAAAACAAAATGATTCTGCCCAAGGAACTGCACACAAAAAATTATAAAGCATACTGGTGAGCCCATAGGTGACCAGGCAGGCACAGTATCACAAAAACTTACAGCAGGAAAACAAAACATATGTTCCATCAGTGTAAGTGATACTTGTGAATGAAACATGCAGTTTTCATGTGTGAGATTGCCTTGGGTGTGACAGGTGAAGCAAAGATTTTTCTATGGTAAAGTTTTATTTGTTGTGTTTACACTGTAGTTCACATGGGTTTTTGTTTTTGATGTTATCTTTTAGGTTTTGTAAGCAGGTAAACAGCTGATGCGAAAATGTTGATATCTGTTCTAAATGCACGATACATGTTAAGAACTTAGTACTTTAATTTTAGAATTCATGCTTCTCTCTTCCTCCATTACCCCAGGGCAGTGAAGCTGGCAAGAACAGTGTGAGTTTGGCTCCTCCCTTCCTCCATTGACCTGGGACAGTGGGCTGGTGAGGAGAGTCTGAGATCTGCCCCTTCCTCTCTCTACTGGCAAGACTCAGGGCTCAGAAACCTACAGGAACACCAGTGACTCACTAGGATCCTGGCAAAGGCACACACAATGGACAGGCAGAACTAGCGGTATGAGAGTGTCTCATGCAACAGTAATAATGTAAGCTGGGCTGGAGATTTAGCTCAGTGGCATGAGTGCCTGCCTGGCAAGCATAAGGTTGTGAGTTTCATTCCCAGTACCAAAAATAAGTAAGTAAGTAAGTAAATAAATAAATAAATAAATAAAAATAATGTAAGCCAACAGGTGGTAAGTTAGGAGAATCACTGTTGTGCTTGAGGATAAAGACACAAGGAATAGAAACAGGTGGGTAGGGCCAACTGCTTCTCTTATATTTTCTCTTTTTTTTTCTTTTGCTCTTTCCCTTTCTCTTTTTCCTTGCTAAACAACTGTGGAGAACTCCAACCACAGAAAATTAATCCCATCCCCCAAATCCAGAGACAAGGATCACATCCAAACTCAGCAAAAATCCACCAGCAATCTTGGCTAGAGTGTACATTTCTGTGGTCTGACTTGGACCTACTACAGAGCTACAGACACTAGAGGAATGTCCTTACTTTCACTTTTCTCTGTCTAATCGGCTTCCCTTTTGGTATTTGGCTGAATTAGTGTTTTCTTTTGCTTTGTTTTGTTTTTCATTTTTATTTGTTGTTTTGGTTTTTTGTTTCTTTTTTGTTTGCTTGTTTGTTTTCCTTTTCCTTTTCTCATTTTCTCTCTATTCTCTCTTGCTTTTCTTTCTTTATGTTGTTGTTTTTTCAATATGTAAGGATATTTTTATTTACTGGATTTTTTCTTTCTTCTTTCTTTTTCTTTTCTTCCTTCTTTTCTCTCTCATTCATGATTTAGATCATTCACCTTTCTTTTTGTTTTATTCTGTTCATTGTCTTCTTCTCTTTAGTTAACTATCTCACTTGACTCTTATACTTTCATGTGAGTAAACATGGTCTCTTCCCTTTCTGGTTCCCTTCAATACTCCTAGGCCTTTCCCTTTAATCCTTCCCTCCTGTGTCCTACAATTACCCAGAACCTGGATGATCATCCTGTGCCCTCCAACCTTGCTCCTACTATATTCAACCTCATGCATCTCTCCATCCTACCCCCACTCTCTTGACCCCTCCACACATAACAGGGTAAAATCACTCTCCTACGTGGGAAATCACTGCATACAAGTTCCTGGTATAAATTGGATTATATTATAGTTCTTTAGACCTTCCTCCTCTGGTTATAGATACCAGGTTAATAAGTATCACAGTTTGTCAGTAGCCAGTCTGTACTTGAGTCTATTGTTATTGTCAACTGAACTACTTTAACCAGGATGCTACAACCAGCCCTTCCCCCACCATGTGGGCTTGTAAGGGGTCATAACCATCATCATAGTCCAGTACCAAAGGAATGAGTCCTAAGTCAAATAGATAGCAACTCAATATATTGGGAAGGTAGAGTCTTGAGATAAACATAAAGACCAAGAACCATCTCCATCATTTTGAGGAACATACGCCTCCCAGGAAAGCCCCAACACCAGTGATAATGCTATCTAACATAAGAAATCTATAAGCATCCAGACAGAAAACAAAATAAAATAGAAAATGATAGGACAAAGAAGCAAAATGCAATTGCAAATGACCAGCCCATCCAGGACAAGTCCAGAGCACAAACAGATGGAAGAAATAAGAAGCCAGCAAATGGAACTCTCTGAAATGATAGCAGCAGAAGTGAAAAAAAAAATGGAAGAGGCCATAGAAAAAAATAATCTCTATGCTGTAAAAATAAATGACGATCAAAATGAAAGACACTAAAGTGGACATAGATAAACAAACAGAAGAGCTCAGGAAAATCTTGCAAACCATAAATGCCAAACAGACAAGAAATAGAATCAGTGAAACATATTCAAACAGAAATGCAGGAGATTAAAAACTGCAGTGAAAGTACATACAGCAAGTTAAATGAAAATGAGGATAGAATATCAGATCAAGAAGACAGGAAGTTAACTAGTAACCAGGAAAGGAAAGATGTCTTAAAAATAGTAAGAGACTACAAAAAAATCAATCCAGCAGCTATAGGATGAAGCAAATAAGAGCAACATAAAATTGATTGGAACCAGTGGGAAAGCTGAAGACAGTGCAAAAGCCATTAAAAACCTCTTCACCAAAATAATGGCAGAAAACTTCCCAAACATTGATAAAGAATTTCACATACAAGTAAATGGAGCATTTACAACTCTAAATAGTCACGACCAAAATATCTACACCAAGATATATAATCATCAAGATTCCAGAAATTCAGCACAAGAACCAAATATTCAAAGGGGCTAAAGAAAAGAAACAGTTTATCTATAAAAAAGCCCATAAGAATCACAGCAGCCTTCCCAGTATGAACTCTCAAATCAAGGAGAGCTTGGAGTAAGTTATTTCAAGCCCTTAAGCAAAATAATCTTCAAGCCAGATTGATGTATCTTGCAAAACTATCTTTCAAAACTGATGGAGAAATAAAATATTTCCATGAGAAAGAACAACAGAAGAAAATTATGGCCACCAAACCAGCCTTATGGAATGCTCTGAAGAACATGTTAAAAAGATATAACAAAGTCCATAAATACATGAATGCCAATAGAAAGAAGCTACTAGGCAGAGCAATCAATTAATCAGAGGAGAAAGACAGGGAACAAAAAACAGAAAAAAATGTGAAAAAGAAAAGCCAATACATATCAATTATAACCATCAATGTAAATGATCGCAATTCACCAATAAAAAGAAATAGGCTGGCAGAATAGATCAAGAAGAAAGATTCAGCAATATGCTGCATCTAAGAAACACATTTAATCCAAAAGGAAATTCATAGAATAAAGTCAAGGGATGGAAAACAGTTCTCCATGCCACAGTAACCCAAAAAGAAGCAAGGATTGCTATTCTATTTGCAAACAATGCAAATTTTAAGCCAAAAATGATCAAAGAGACAAAGAAGGTCACTACATACTTGTTAAAGGAAAACTCTAAGAAGAGATAACAATCATAAATATTTATGCACCAAATACAGGCTTACTCAACTACATAAAACAAATATTAACAAACATAAAAACCAAGTAAGCACTAACACAGTTGTAGTAGAGGACCTTAATGGCCCACTCTCACAAATAGGTAGGACAACTAGACAAAAAAAATCAACAAAGAAATATTAGGATTAAACCAAGCCTGTGGAAAAAAATGAACTAGTTAGATGTCTACAGAGTGTTACACCTTAAAACATCAGAATACATATTATTCTCAGCTGCACTTAGGGTGTTCTCCAACATAGGCCACCTATAAGCTAGTAAAACATGCTTATGTAAAATGTAGAGGAGTTGAAATCATCCCATGCATATATCTGATAGTAGAGTGATGAAACTGGAAATTAGTAACAAAGGAAATCACAAAAACTACATTAACACAGGGAAATTAGACAATACCCTTCTGAACAACCAATGGGCCCCTGAGGAAATTAAACACCATACACTGTTAAATGATGATACTGATAAAACATACCAAAACTTATGGGATGCAATGAAAGCAGTCCTATGAGGGAAATTTATAGTGATGAACTCATGCATCAGGAAAATAGAATGAACTCAAATAAATAACCTAATGTTGAACCTCAAACTTCTAGAAAAAGGAGAACAAATCAATCCCAAAGCTTGAATGAGGAAGGAAATTATAAAGAACAGAAATTAATGTAATATAGACTAAGAAAACAATGCAAAGAATCAATGAATTGAAAATTTTGTTCTTTGAGAGAATAAATAAAATTGATAAACAATTAGCCAGCCTCATCAAAAAGAGAAAATGAAAAACACAAATTCAAACAATTAGGAATGAAAAGGGGAAACTCACAATGGATCCCACAGAATCTAGGAGATCGTCAATACCCACCTACTATGAGATCCAAAATATTGTGATAAGATATAAAACATAGAATAAATGGACAGATTCCTAGACACAATCCAGTAGTCAAAACTAAATCAAGACAATATAAAAATTCTTAAATAACCTGATACCAGCCAATGAAATTGAAAATGTAATTAAAACTTTACCAACAAAGAAAATCCCAGGCCCTCATAGATTCATAGTTGAATTTTACAAGATATTTAGAGAAGAACTAATGCCACTAATGCTGAAGCTATTTAAAGATATCAAAAGAGAAGAACTACTTTCAAAATCATTCCTGGAAGCAAGTATGACCCTGTTTCCAAAAGCAGAGAACAATGCAACCAAAAAAGAAAATTGCAGGCAAATCTCCCTACTGAACATATACGCAAAGATCCTTAAGAAAGATACTGAAAAACAATACAGCAAATCAAGAAGATTATGCAGTATGACCAAAGAGGATTTATCCCAGGAATGCAAGGATGTTCAATATACCCAAATCAATAAATGTATACACCATATCAACAGAGCCAAAGACAAAAATCATACTATCATCTCAATAGATGTGGAAAAAGCATTTGACAAAGTCTAACGCCCATGCATGATTAAAAACCTTAGAGAAAATGGAAATATATGGTCTTTACTTCAATCTTATAAAATCCATCTATGACAAATCAACAGCTAACATCATATTAAATGGTCAAAAACTGAAAGCTTTCATTCCAAAGTCAAGAACAAGACAAGGATGTCCATTGTCACCACTCCTATTCAATATAGTGCTGGAAACATCAGCCAGAGAAATTAGACAAGAGAAAAAAATAAAAGGAATAAAGATAGGAAAGGAAGAAGTTAAATAGTCATTATTTGCAGACAAGATACTCTACTAGAAGACCCAAAAACTCCACCAAAAAACTTACAAATTTAATATCCAAATTCAGCAGTACAGTTGGATATGAGGTCAACACTCAAAAATCAGTAACATTCCTGAACACAAGCAAGAAACTCACAGAGAGAAAGATTAGAGAAAGCACACTCTTCACAATAACATCTAAAAGAATGCCATACTTAACAATCAGTTGAACAAAGAATGTGAAAGATCTGTACAGTGAGAATACAGTACCCTAAAAAAGGAGATTGAAGAAGATACCAGAAAATGGGAAGATATTCCTTGCTCTTGGGTAGGAAGAACAAACATAGTGAAAATGGCCATACTCCTCTCCCAAAACTACTATGCAGATTTAATGCAATCCCAATCAAAATATTATTAGCATATCCCACAGATATAGAGAAAACGCTCCTAAAATTCATTTGGAACCAGAAGAGACCTCAAACAGCGAAAGCAATTTTGGGCAACAAAGGTCAGTCAGGGGCATCACTATCCCAAATGTGAAATTACGCTGCAAAGCTTCTGTGACAGAATCAGCATGGTACTGTCCAAAAAAATAAATATAAATAAATAAATAAAACAGGCCTGAGGATCATTGGAACAGAATAATAGAGCAGATGCAACACCAATCCCACTCAGCCACCTTACCTTTGCCAGAGCAGCTGACTATGTTCACTAAGAAGAAAGTCTCTTTAATAAATGGTGCCAGAAAAACTAGCTTTCCACATACCAAAGACTAAAACTAGACCAGTGTCTATAACCATGCAATAAACTACAGTCAAAATGTTCAAATATCTAAATATTAAAATAGAAACACTAAATTTACTAGAAGAAAAAATAGGTAGAAATCTCAAAAATGTAGATGTAGGCAGAGACTTCTTGAACAAAATCCAGATTGCAGGAGAAATATTACAAAGAATCACCAAATGGGACCTCACTCTATTAAAAAGTTTTTGCACAACAAAAGAAATTATCAATAGAGTGGAAAGACAACCCACAGAGTGGAAAAAAATTATAGCCAGTTGTCCCTCAGATAAAAGATTTGTATCTAGGACATACAGAGAATTGAAAAACATCACATCCTCCAAATTCAAACACCTAATGCAAAAATGGGGATCTGAGATGAATGCACACTTCTCAGAGGAAGACCTACAAATGACAAATAAATACATGAAACAAATTTTCAGCATCACTGGTCATTTAACAGGTGTCAATTAAAACAACACTGAGAGCCAGGGATGTAGCTCAGTGGCACAGTATCTGCCTGAAAAGTGTGAGGTTCGTGAGTTCAATTCCCAACACCCTTACCCCCTAAAAAATGAACAAAATAAAACCCGAGATTCCATTTTGCCACAAAAACAATGGCTACCCTCAAAAAATCAATGGACTACAAATGCTGTTGGGACTGCGGGGGAAATAGGAACCCTATTCCAGTGTTGGAGGGAGTGTAGACTGGTGCAACCACTGTGGAAATCAGCATAGAGATTCCTTTAAAACTAAATTAGAGGTCTCATTTAACCCAGCTATTCCCCTTCTGGATCTCTTCCCAGAAGAATTTAAAACATCAGATCATACCAAAATATGTGCACCCATGTTTATAGCAGCACAATTTATAATAGCTAAATCTTGGATACAACTCAAATGCCCATCAACTGAGGAATGCATAAAAAAATGTATTTTTTATATGATGGAGTACTACTCAGCCACAAAGAAGGATAAACTGGAAGCCTGTTTAGAGAAATAAATGAAACTAGAGACCATACTCATAAATGAAATAAATCATACCCACATATGTGAACATTATATTGTTTCACTAGTATGAGAAACTGAAGGAGTAAATAAGGTCCAAAATGTACAAGAGATATTGTGAACTAGGAAGAAACTGTTCAAATGAAAAGACAAACAGTGATGGGGGAAGGAGAAAGGAAGGACAGAAAAAAATATATTTATACACAAGATAGTAAAATAGTTCAGTTCAGTCTCTCTTAGTTCATTGAAAAGACAGATTTGTGCTGATATTGTTTGGGCAAGATATGATACCTAAATCTTCTATTCTAAATAACTACCATGAGACAATATGCAACGCATTAATTATTGTAACTCTCCTACTAACCTGTTTTAAAACTGCTTTATTTTTTAAATAAAAAATATTTTATTTTACTGATGCTTTATGTTCCTGTTAAATACGCATTGTATAAGAACCTCCTGACAAGACAGCCAGATGTCAAGCATGTCCTTGGAAAAGGCCAGGAAATCAAAATGCATGTTATGCAATGTGCTGGTGACGTGTGTGAAGCCTGCCTCAGGTGTGATCATTGAAGTAAAGATGTCTGTGTGTGTGGAGTTCTGTTCACGTTTCCATTGTAGTTCATTCAGGAATTTATTTCTGATGTTCCTTTTTAGACTTTCTATACCAAAAATAAGTCGATGTTGAAAATGTTAATTTTTTAATAAACAATAAATATTAAAAATTCAATATTTTAATTTTATATACTGTTCTTCGTAATTATTGTTTAATATAACAAGACTCATAAAATGAAAATGAATAATTATCAATAAAAATATTCTAAAGAATAAACATGGGGATTTTACATCCAAAATAATGCACCTTTATGACAAAATTTGTATTATGCCCCCACAAGCTAACTGTATTCAGAAATGTGCTCACTTCTTTCCAGTATGAATTTGCATGAATTTTTCCAACAAAAACTCCTTGCTTTCTTTGGGGAGAGACACTACTTCTGCTTTGGGATTTATCCTCACACTCTCCTTACTTGAGGCAAGTAATCAACCTCTTCACACCTTTATCTCCTAGGGTGGTTCATTGGCTGAACCCATTGCGTTTAGTTATGCAATTGCCACTTATTGCTCTTCCAAACCCCCTCCACACTTGGCTGCAATGTCTACCACATTTCCCGTTTTATCTGTCCTCCAGCTCCTAGGGAAACCCCTACATTCCATTAGATGTCAGCTCTTTCAGTGTGTGGCGAACCACCCATTCTCTCTCTCCTTCGCCCTTCCCAGGGATTTGCATATGGTGGCTATGCCATGAATGTTTATTTATTGAATGAGTTGAATTTTCACTCAGTCAGCCCACAAATGGAAAAGCAGTTCCCACTGGGATTGGTCACCAGGGATACTTTCAGGCTCCAAGAATGGGGAAGGATGCTGAGAGGTTATTTCAATTCTCTCTGCCCATGGGAAGCTCAGCAATGCTTGTCAAGAAGGATGTTTGGTTCTGCTTGCTAAGGAAGGAGAGAGCATTGAGGTGAGTCCGTAACACTCTCTGGCAGGAAATCCTTCTTCTAATCCATCTTCGAACCCACGTGTTCGTCATTATTGTTATGGCAGCACTTTAGTGGCTGGTTTTTATTATTATGGGATTAACTGAGATTGCTGTGCCTCAATGCAGAGGCTTTTTAAAGCAACTGTTTTAAAAATTGAAAGCACTGTCAGTAGAGTAATAAAATGGGCTTGGTGAGTGCATCCTATTTAGCAAAATTTCATACCTCCAGCACCTAGGACCAGTAAAAATTTTAAAATTCCCCATACTTCACCATTAGAAGAAAAACTAGCTGTGATTTTATACTGTGGATTTGCTTGGAATCATCTTGTCATTGTAAAAATGAGAAGAATATCTAACTCTTTTATTTTCCATTCTCATTTAGGTGGGTAATGGAACCAGATTTCTTATCAAATGGTTTGTCTTTAGCAGGAACTCCCAGTCAATGGATCTTTCACTGAAATGTCTGAGCATTAATAGTGAGATTCATTTAGAGACTCTCTACATCATTAATTTAAATGATTTCCAAGTTTCATTATGATGAATACGTAATGTGGGGTTAGGGCATGAATCACTCAGTGGAAAAGACAGGACAGCCTCTTCCCGCAGGGAGGCAGGATAATATTCCAATCCTACTCCTTTCCCAAGAACACGCACCCAGCTCCCTCCCCAAATCTTTTGAACACCCCACACACACCGCCAACACATCTAGGGGATTCCACGGTGACTTGTTATCAAGTAGAAAACACCTGATCACTTAGAACCTTGACCATGACCTTGTGTGACACTGTCAATCATATTACTCAGGGTAGATGCTGGCCATATACTAGGCAGTATCAGGCCAGCTGGCTCTGGCACCAGAAGCTTCAAGGCTTGAATCTTGCCCATGAGCTTACTAGCTCTGCGGCCCTGAGAAAGTTCCTTACCCTCTGAACTTAGTATCCTCATCTGCACAATGAGGGTATAAAACAATGACCTCACCAGTCTGCTGAGCTGCTGAAATGAGTGCATTTATGGAAAGCACCAGCAGCAGAGATGTCCCTGAATAACACAGGGGCACCCTCCTTGCCTACCCCCAAGATGTAAGTCACTTTATAGACATAAGCATGAGAGGCATGGCTTCTGCTCTGCACTGGGGGCGATCAGATAGCCAACAAATTATGCATGGCTCATGCTACAAGAAAACTACAGAAGACAAAGGATCATCCTGCCTTTGTCCTTGATGACTCAGTTTTCTGTGGGAGGTCAGGGCAAAGTCCCGGCCCCTGGACTTCTTGTGCTCAGCTTGTGCCTTCTGACCTGTGTGCTGCAGATGCCAGCTCAGCAGGGAAGATGCAGTGGCCACAGATCACTGCAAAACATCTCCAATTATCCTTAGATTGATAATAATACAGAGCTTTCAGTGGGTGCCTCTCTCATCCAAGGCAAAAATAATACATCATCCTCTTCATGTCTCTGCCTAGATCTTCTCCTGGACTATACTCACAATCCCTCTACGCTACCCCCAACCCCGTGCTGACCTCCTCCTTTTCCCTGGAACTGTCAGGGGCCACACATTGTCTGTTCAAGGCTGATGCTTGCCTTCCCTTACAAGCATGTTGACATGCGGAAATGCCTGCTCTCTCCTGGCTGCAGCTAAAGCCTCAACAGTCTGTGATGCCTGGAGCTCACAGTGCAAGCGAAGATCTGCTAAGGGTTCTGTGCTTATTTAGAGCAACGCAGTAGCAGTAGTAACAGTTTTGCTTGGGGGGAAAACCAGGTTCCCTCTTAACTCAGGTCTCAGTCTTGCAAGAATGCTTTCTTCACCTTGCAATTAGAACCTCAGCAACCACAGCCAACACTGCTATTCCCTCAGTCCCTCACTGCCCCCTCCAAATGTGGGTATGTACTTAATAAATAGTGGCAAGCTTGGGGACTTTTTGTGCCTGCTCATCCTGAGGCACTGACCCCCTCCCCCTTTATACACTCTTAATATTGTCTTTATCTTTTCATTTCACCCTTTGCTGTACCTTTCAGACAGCTGGGGTCTTGGCCAGGTTCCTGGTATAGAACATTCTAGAAGACTCAGGGGCTTTGCATTTGCTATTCCCTCTGATAGGGGTGGGTACCCAACCCATCACCCTAAAATCCACACAACTTGTTGCTCCCCCTTCTTCAGGTATTTATTTAAATGCCACCTTGGTACTGACCATATTATTTCAACTTGTAACTTGCTATTCTTTTTCTCAATTCTTTTTCCCCATCATACATTTTACCACTTCTCCCTCTAGGTTAATGTTCTAAGGGTAGGATTCCTCCTGAGGGTTCTGTGGGTTCTGTGCTTATTTAGAGCAAAGCAGTAGCAGTAGTAACAGTTTGCAGTAGCTGAACTTTCAGAGAATATACACATCTCTCAGAGCAATATTCTCTTCAGTCCACATTAATATAGGGAAAATGTATACTTATGCCCCAAGAGCTCACTGTGACATCTTTAATAAAATGATGTGCGTGAGAATCTGTAGTTATTCTCCAAACACAATTGGTAAGATGTCAGAAGCTATTGGTACATTTTTAGAAAAGTGGCACCAAATGACAGCGAGGGGTTGGGTGCCTTCATGCTTTTCCACCACTCCGGCCTCAGCATTCTTTGCTTGGTGAATAACAGTCCTCGCCAGGAAATTGCTTTATGATTTTTACTGCTGACAATTATTTGCTATTTCTTTGTTTGTCGGGACTCACTTTAAGTGGCATGGCAAGCCAACTGGATGTGTCACTCACAGAGTGACTGCTAACACAAGACAAGGATGAGTTAAGTGGTCATCATTACACGTTCTCTAGGTTGTAACTGTGTTCAGATTATAGATTAGGAACTTGTCTGGAGGTCTATTTTTCCAATTTAACATAATGAGAAATGAGCTCTCAGGTTGGGTTCTTTACACAGAATATCTAATGTCTAATTTTCAGGAACAGATTCCTGAGGTTAAGGGGGAAATGCCCGCATCGTCCTAAATTATTTTGCTGTATCTATCTGCCTCCCCTACGTGAGCTCTGTGTGAGCAGGAACTTCAATCTGTCTCATTGCCTGTTGTTTCCAGTACATAGCAGGAGGTCAGAAATGCTTCATGAAGGAGAGAATCTGTCTCTGGCCTCGTCAGACTTCAGAAAGATCTATCCAAGAAAATCCTGTTACCTCTGGCCAGGTAGAGAAAGATGAAGCAATCTATGCAGCTCTGGGTGGCTTGGAGATTTCCAAGGACCACCAATTATCTCTAGTTCAAGTAGAGCTACCACAGCAGCAAGAAAGTTCTAGAAGTCTGTGAATAAACAAGCAGCGAGACTGCTAACACTCACTGAGCACTGCTATGGTTTGAATGTACTTCCCCAGTTTCATTAGGTAACTTTGTCCCTAATGCAATGATGCTATGAAGTAGGACCTTCAAGGAGTGATAAGATCATGATGTCTCTGCCTTCATGATTGAATTAATGTTCCTGAGAGTAGATTTGTTATGGAGCAAGAGGGTTCCTAGCAAAACAATGATTTCAGCCCCTTCTACTGCGTGTTCTCTTGCTCTTTCTTCTGCCTTCTGCCATGAGATAATGCAGCTATAAAAGTAAAAAATTAATCAGTTGTTTATAAATTATTTGGTCTTAAGAATTTATTATAGCAGCACAACCCATATTAAGACTAGCACCAACTACAGTGTGAAGAACTGTGATAGGCGTTTATGTACGCATCCTGAAGTGCGCTGCTTGTAAAATGACTTGAATAATCCTTTTCTCCTGACTTATAAAAGCTGGAGGTAGTGGACTCCTCTAGGTTGTTAAATTACTGCGTTTGGGAATAATTTGTTACACAGCAATAGATGACTACCATTTCACCAAGTCTTCGCAACTCATTCCACAGATAAAGACAGTAAAGCTCAAGGTCACACTACAGTGAGACCAAGATGCAGCCTGGTAGAGAGCTTGCCTGGCATGCATGAGACCTCTTTCTCTGTGTGTCTCTCTCTGTTTGTCTCTGTCTCTCTCTGTCTGTCTCTGTCTCTTTCTCTCTGTTTTTGCCTTTCTTCTAGGTTAGAAATTCAACCAGAGCTGGAAAAGAGTAAATAAATATTGGAGGATAGTGTGCTTCTGAGTTCACTTCTCTCATGCCATCTATAATCTACTACTTTGTCAAAGGGCCACTAGCAGGGCTACAAGACGATTAAAGAATCAGACTATCACTAATTATCAATACCTCTGTAGCCTCAGTGAAGCAGAAATTTATGCCAGACACATGGTTATTATGCCTGAGGCTGATTAGAGATACATTAAATGGAAGTAAGGCACCTTAATGCTCTGGGCACTCTGCATCTACAAGAGTTCCCTCTCTGCCCTCGCTTTGCAGGGTGCGTATTTTCCAGGGCATCACTGATAAGCTCTCCTGCCCTTCCAGGGATTCATTGCATGAACCATCCCTCACAGGGAGGTGTACCTGGCCAGTTTTGCTCTGCTTTTCTGGGATAACTTGGTGACTGGTGGATGATTGATGGGTCCCATCTGTGTTAAGCAATGTCCATTTCCTCAGGCTGCTTCTCTATCCAAGAACAAAACACTGAACTGGATTGCTTTTGTTGTTTCTTAAGGATAATCAACACCAACAAATGACACTAAGTAATTCAAGCCTGGTTAATTAGTCAACATCAACCACTATCTAGACTAAAACGGTCACATCCACAATAGTAGATGCATGAACCAGCATCACTTAGAAAATCTGCACCCTCCTCATTTGCTATATGGGCTGACTTCTCAGTGTATTTTCATTTCTGCATATTCTTTATTGTTGTAGAAATGATGGAGAAAGCCTCCTTCTGACCCACTCACAGGGCCACAAACTCTAGAAAGCTCCCTGGCAAAACACAAGTACATTGGATGAGACCATCATTACCTAGCAGGTTTTAGCTGTGCCCAAATAAATATGGCTAATCAACATCTGTCCAAGAAGGATGAGGTTATCTGAGGGAGAGTCTGTAGGTGTATGTAAGCAAACATTCAAAATAGTCTAACAAGTCTAACATACTGTTTTACTCAAGGACAAACATTTAATAGCACTATATAATAATTGCACAGAAATGCAATTTATCAATGGGACAATATATAACTAGTAGGTGATTGGCTAGCTATGTTTACACATCTTTTTCTGTATTTATAACCAAACATGGTGGTCCTCATTTTCTCTATTATAATATACACTCTGATAATTAAGCAGAAGACAAAGATTATATTAACTTTCCAGATTTTCATCCCTTGAACCCATACTCACTATGTGGCCCTGTCTGCTGGGCATGGAGGACAGCTGTGGCAGAAGGGCACACTTGTGAGAGCCTCGGCTCAGAAAAAGTGCCCCTCTGGTGGGGATGCAGAATGCCGTGATTGGAGACCTCAGGAGTGATGGCAAGAAGAGGCCAATTTGGACTGACCAGGAGCTTTCCGAAGGAGACCAGTGGAAGGTCACATCTAGGAGCAGATAGCAGAGCATCAAGGGGCTGACATTGAGCAGATGGGACAAGTGGGGGACTCACTGAAGGTGGAACTCTGGTAGCCATGAGAAATGGGGCTGGAAGGACAGATTTCACAACAAGGACAAGGCACGTTCTCAGCAGGTGGTTAGCAGAGCCTGGCATGGAGAACGTGAGCAAAGCAAGCCATGCAGGAAGGAGCACACAGAGTCAGTAGGAGCAGAGCTGGCATCTGAGAGAGACATATGGGATCTGGGTTGGGCAGATCCTCATCACCGTATAACATACCTGACAGAAAATCAACTTAAATAAGGAAAGGTTTGTTTTGGGTAATGGTAGAAGAGGGTTCAGTCCATGGTCACTCTGTTGCTTCTGGGTGGGTGACGAAGCAGCTCATCTTGTGCTAGACAGGAGGCAGGACAAGGCAAGAGAACTCAGGAAAACATATATTCTTCCAGAGCACGTTCCCCAAGGACCCACCACCTTCAATTAGATCCCACCTCCAAAAGGAGGAAGTGAGTTTGTGTAAGTTCAACCTTGCTTTCCTGACTTTCAGACAGACACTTCTGAAATGATGAAGATATCTGTATGTATGCTTCATTCACTCCTTATTGAGCAGCCACTCTGTGGTGATGGTTGTCAGGATTGGGAGACACAGTGGTCTTTGTTTTCATGCAATTTTGCAGCTAACAAGGAACCAATAATTACAGGTGAGACCAAAGAGGCAAGGGGCATTGGAGCGGTACCGCAGGAGATTGTGTGGGTGCCTAGAAATAGGCTCCCCAGTGAAGTGGGATTTAGTTTACAGACTGAGATCAGGAAATTGAGTTGAGAGCAGTCTGATTAAAAAAGGAGAGAGCAATATTCCAGGCAGAAGGAACCCAAATACAAGGGTCAGGGAGTGAAAGGCAGTAAGCAAGTATGAAGAATAAAGGAAATTTTAATGTGCTTGCAGTAGAACACACTGGAAAAGCTGGAAGCAGGTGAAGGAGTGTTGTCTTAATACTTGTCACAGAGTTTTAAAAGGGATAATTGTGTGATCAGATCTAGGATTGCTTTGTTTACAATCGTTCTTGTATAGCCTGGGAGTATGATGAGAGAGGAGTAAGACTAGAGGCAAGAGACCATCACTGGAGCCCAGGTGGGGCAGAGCAGCCTGATGGAAAAAGGCAAAGGACCGCAGGGGTACTGCCGAGGATGGCTGGTCCTGAGGGCGGTGTGGCAGGTGAGGAGTGTGACCCCAGAACCGCTGGGGTGAACAAGTTGGGAGATCTTGGAGCCCATAACTGTGGTAGGATGCATGAGGGGAGGACCAGGCTGCAGAAAGAGTAAGATCAGTTTGGCTGGGTTAAGTCCCAATCGAAGAGTGGTCACCTGAGCCCGTAATAAGGATCTGGGGAATATCCATATAGAGCTGCAGATTGGGGTCACCAAGGAAGACAGGGTTACAAGTGTGGCTGAGGAGAAGGGAGAGCACTGAGAGAGAGAGAGAGAGAGAGAGAGAGAGAGAGAGAGAGAGAGAGAGAGAAGAGAGAGAGAGAGAGAGAGAGAGAGAGAGAGAGAGAGAGAATAGAGAAACAAGTCAAAGAAGGCTGGACAAGAAGAGCTGTCTCACTTGCTGCAGGGAGACAGAGAAAGCAGAAGTGCCTGCGTTTGTCCTGGTGAGGATGCTAATGTTGTTGACAGGAAGAAGAATGCGAGAAGCTGGACCATGCCGTAAATCTGAGGGGATTCCAGAGCATGACAGCATCAACCCTAAGCTGTCTACCATGTGCCTCCTTCTCTAAAGATGGGCGGCTGGTCAATTGGGAGATCCAGTTTGTCCATCTGTGGGGAATATCTGTCAGGCTAGAAGCACAGAAATAAACAGGACATGGTTGCTTCCCCAAAGAGATCCAGTCCAGTGGGGGAACCAGACATGGAGTGGGTAATGTGACTTGGTCGATAAGGGACATTCATGGCTCCAGGAATATCTCTATCATTATGAAGGAAGGGAGCTCCCTCCCCTCCACTTCTTTGGAGCAGCTCAACTCCGACACGTGTGTTTGTGTTCTATGGCTGCTGTAACAAAATGCCACCAAGTGAGTGACTTAGAACAACAGACATTTATTCCCCCTGAGATCCATGCCCTCTCTCTGACAGCTCCAGGGAAGAATTCTTCCTTGCTTCTTCCTGGTTCTCAGTAGCTCCCAGCATAGCTGGCTTTTCTTCCGCCAGACTCAGCTTCTGTCTAATCTCCTTCTCTTTTATCTATGGAGATGCCAGCTGTTGGATTTAAGACCTACATTTGATCCACTGTGACTTCAGCTGCAAAGATCCCATCCCCAGATAAAATCGCATCCACCCATATGAGGGCCTAGGACATGAATGTATCCTTTTGAGGAACACAATTCAACCTAATACCATGTCTACCTCTTTCCAGCACCACACGGTACCCAAGACCCAGTAGGAGCCCAAGAGATGTTTGTGCAATTGCAGCAGGAGTCTATAAATCAGAAAAGGAGGGGGAGGGTCAATGCGACAAGAGCCTGTGATTCATATCTGATAAAGCATCTGTGCTTTAGATCTGATATGTGACTTAAGGTCAATTCAGGGAAAGAACTTCACAGCCTGTGACCACCAGCATGTCTCCGACCCATTCCCTCTCCATTAATAAGAGAATCTTATAGGACTGTGTGCTCAGTCAGAAGGCCCACTGAAACCTCGCTGCTTCTAAAGAACAAGAGAAAATGACTCCACCAGCAGAAATTCTAAAGTACAGTTAGGTTTTTGATCATAGCTGTCCTGAGGTCCCCATCCGGACACCTTCCCTGGAACACTGAGAATTCTCCAAGAACTGGTTCAGCCTCTATGGGGAACAGTTCAGCCTATGCCAATCAAATATTAAAACATCTGCCCTTTGACCTAGGGGTTCAGAGTTATGGGAATTCAGCCTACAGATAATATTCTTATTAGGATATTAGGGAAAAAAGCATGGTGGTAGACTATGAGGTCAAAAAGGCATAGTTTAACTTTCTTTTTAAATCACAACATTTGTTTTATCTCTAGAAGTTTAGTTCATTAAATAAAGATACATACAAAAAACATTATCACATCATTTAGGATTAAGTCTGTTACATGCATCAGCAATTTATCTGCTCTGGATAAATCCTCTTCCAGGAAATAAGTCTTCTTCCAGGAAATAAGAAGTGCAGAAGTAAGAGATCCAGCACAGAGATGATGGCTATACCGTTACTTTCTGCTCTTCTTTGCGACCATCTTGAGCATAGGCTTCCTCCTCATGCTCACAACATGGCTTCTGCACATCCAGACACCACAGCTGCACAAACTTTCATGACAGAAGATTGGTGTGGATGTATGATGATAAAGATGAAAATGACTTTGACGTTGGTCACATGAGGAAAAGTTCCTGTGTTGAAACGGAGCAATTGACTGAAACAGACACAAGGAATATAGATCTCCTTGATCAAGATGATGAAGAAAACAGCAATGTGAGTACATAGTTGACAAAATGGTACAAAATTGTCATGCAATGAAATGGAACCACTCAATGTTAGAACTAGGTCTAAAAATATAGTGAAGGTCATGGCAGGGGTGAAACCTGTTGGACAGAAGGCCAGCACTGCCAATCAATATTGTAACAGGCAAAATGCTACAAAATGCTATGAAATACACACAGGCTGAAATTCAAGTAAAACTTTCTATACGCACCCATAGCCATACTAAAGAATGTTTCTATTATGACACCTCACTAGCTGAACTGAAAACACTCACAGGTCTGCTGTACTTAGCACGGATTTCTCATGGTCATCACAGGAATGTAAAACACCTATGGAAAAGTAATGAGTCAAAATGTGGCATGAAAATTTATACCCTTGTAGGTCCAAGGACTTATTTTGCTTTCAATTTGGAAATTTATCCTGGAGCTCAGCCACCAAGTCCTTATCCATAAGTAATAAACCAAATGATGTCGTGAACAGATATGTTGATCTCATCTCTCAAACTAATCAGAATGTGATATTCAACAACTGGTTTCTAGTTTCCAGTTGATGTCACATTTTCTAACAGAGTACCAGTTGGCCAGCACAGAAACTGTTCATGGGAACAATGCAGAAATTGCCAATGAAACATTGCAATTTCAAAAGAGAATTGTATAGTACAACCTTTGGATTTCAGAAAGGTATAACATTGGCCTGGTAAATGGCAAAGAGAAGCAAACTGATATTGCTGATGTCAACATTTCACTGCTTGGAAACCTGCAAAATGGAAGTCTGACATAGTAACTTCCTACCACACAACAAAACCAAAGGTGGAGTAGATGTGGTTAACTAGTTATGCAGCAAAGCGTTGGTCCATGGCTGTGTTTTCTGCAACCTTAAAAGTGTGTGGCATAGTTTGATAGTTTCCAAAGAAGATAAGTGAAAACATCACAGAGAAATTTTCTTAGAGGATTGGGACTGGAGCTCATAAGAGATCATTTGCAGCAGAAGAAAAACAAAATGCTTCTGCCCAGGTAACCACATAAAAAAATTTGTGGAGCACACTGGTGAACTGGTGACAGGTGACCAGGCAGGCACAGAGTCACAAAGAATTACTACAACCATAGGAATATTTAAAAAGACATCAACTGCGCCCCATAACAAAGTACAGGAAAACAAAACATATGTGTTATCAGTGTAAGTGTACTTGTGAATGGAACATGCAGTTTTCTTGTGTGAAGACTGCCTGGAGTGTGACAGGTAAAGCAAAGATTATTTCTCTGATTGTTTTATTCGTGCTTACGCTATAGTTCATGTACTGGGTGTAACAGGTGAAGCAAAGATTATTTCTGTGGTACAGTTGTATTTGTGTTTACACTGTAGTTAATGTCTATCTAAGAACACATTATATATTTGATATTTTATTTTATTGATACCTTATTTTCCTGCTAATTGCACATTGTACAATATTAAAGGAAGCTCCTGACAAAATAGAAAGAGAAGATAGGTAACAAGACCACCACATAGCAAAGGAAAGCTAAGCACATGTGCTGCCAGGGTGAGACATGTGTGTGGAACATGCAGCTGTCCTGTGTGAAGACCTTCTTGGATGTGACAGTTGAAGCAATGAATATTTTTCTGGTAGAGTTCTACTGGTATTTTCATTGTAGTTTGTATAGGAATTTATTTCTGATATTATCCTTTAGGTTTTGTAAGCAAGTATACAGCTAATGTGAAGTGTTGGTGTCTATTCTAAATGCACGATACATGTTAAGAATTTAATACTTAGTTTTATTGATATTTCATGTTCCTGATAACTACACTCTGTAAAATACAATAGGAACCTCTTGATGAACCAGTAAGACCACTGAGATGTCAAGCATGTCCTACAAGAAGGCCAGGAAGGCAAAATACATGTGCTGTCAGTTTAAGCGATACATGTGTACGGAACATTGTGTTGTCTTGTGTGAAAACTGCCTTAGGTATGATAACTGAAGAAAAGATTTTTTTATGTAGCATTCTGTTTACATTTTCATTGTAGTTCACATAGGAATTTATTTCTGATGTTCTTTTTTAGACTTTGAACACAAAGAAACCAGTTGATGTTGGAAATGTGGCTGCTTTTTTATAAACACTCAATAAATATTAAAAACTCAATACTTTTTTGATATTTTTCCTGTTAGTAATCATTGTATCATATAATAAAACCCATAGAATTAAAATGAATCATTCATCAATAGAAATATTCTAAAGCATAAATGTGTCTAACAGACCCTGTTTATGGGCCTTGAAAACAAAATCAGTCTTGTGTCCCATCAATAACCCTGGTGTTACCAAGTTCTGTGAGCGTAACCTGCCAGCCTGTTCCACCCAACATAAAGACTGCAAGGAGAGAGCAGGGTCCCCCAAGCAGAGGGGCCTACAGTAAGACCTAGGTCATGCTACAGCACCAAGGCAGCTTGCAGGTGAGGGCCTCCTGGGCTGACCAGAGGAGTGGGACAGTGCAGGAGGAGGAGACTGCACAGGAGCAGTTTCCTGCCTCTTGCAGACCTGCTCTAGGCCTTTGAAATAGTGTCAGAGGGAGCAGGTTGCGTGGAGCCGTGCTGAGTGCCCATGAGACAGAGCCATCTGGGGAAGGCCACGTTCACCACAATCAGGGTCATAATCTTCTGGAGCAGCCACAGAGTATCCAGGACACTTCAGCTGCCTTGAGGAAATCTTGGCATAGTTCCTGCGCTTCCAAAAAAAGGCCAAAACTGTGGCCACCGTGACTTTCGTGGCATCTTCAGGAGGAAGGTGGTATTGATCATGGCCTGTAAAGGGTTAAGGCATTTGGGAGCAATATTACAATACACCCTGCCACCTCCCCAGTCTTTGTGGGTGGGTGTGATTTCTCTGCTGCTCCTCAGAAGCCGCAGCTTTAGCAGATTACTGGGGTGCTGTGCTCTTCCCAGGGCTCCCTCCCAGGCTCTTGTCTTGAACAAAGAATTGGACAGGAAATAAGCTAAAAGGTTTTACATTTATTAAGGGTATGAAAGGTAGTATAAAGGTAGAAAAAGACATAGGCTCTGCAGAAGGAGTGTAGGCCAATTAAAGTCAGAAAAGAAATAGAAAAGTCGTCTTTGGAATAGAGAGAAGGCTGGTGAAAAGGCTCCAGCAGTCCCCAGTGTAATGGCTGTTAATCTTTTACCTTTGTAGCCCCAACTCTGACGTCAGATCTCGGCCAGCCCATCAGAAACTCACTTGATCTCATGCCAGAAGAACTGAAGATAAAATTCTCCGTCTGGTACAGGGCTTTTAAACTGTTCTAAATTTGCCTTGGATCTCTGTGAGTGATAAGTCATGGCCACTGGCCCAGCCCTCAGGAACAGTGCCTGGGGCTGGGAATGCCAGTGACAAGTCACCATTCAGGTCATGGTCCTCTGTGACCCGTGAGGCAAAGGGCAGGGCAGGATCCCTTTTCTCTCTGCCTCATTGCGTGCTTGGCATTTATGTCAGTCATGTCTAAAAGAAGTTGTTGTGATGGGGCAGCTAACAGCTACTACTCCAAGTTGATGCCTACTTGAAGGTGGATTTACACTTAAGACTTCAAGCTGAAAAGTGCAAGAGAATAAAGCTGGCAAACAATATTGGAATGTCTAAGTCCATTAGAGTCATCATAATTATAAGTTTAACTTATTCATAAAAATTACTTCAGTTTTGAGGAGGCTTCGCTAGTCTTCTTGAAAAACTAAGAAGGAAAAGAAAATAGAATTATGTGTATAAATGTTTAAGGGAAGAAAAGTATTTCCTTCTATCTATGTTTCCTTAATACAGGACAGTGAAACATGGCTTCTTCCGCCCTTCTAAGTTCTTCAGCTGAGCTAAGATTTAAAGGGGAAAACCGTATTTAATTACATATGCAGACCTGAGAGTCCCATAAAACATGACTCAAAAGTGTCAAAAGATTGAAGCTGATAGAACAGAAAGGAACAAGGGTTTTGGGTTCTGAGAGGTTGGGGTGAAGGGAGGCAGCGTATGGTGAGTCAGGGAGGTTTTGTTACGCAGATTAAAGTTTGTCAAACGACAAAAGTTGTTTTGTGTGGCCTGCTCCTAAAACAGATAATTTTATCAGTCTAGATTTCCTTTATAGATATACTTTAATTTTATAAAGGGCTGCATTTCAGAGGTATTCCTAGGTCTATAGTTTCCCTGAATGACAAGCTCAAAATATGCCAAAAAAAAAGTGTATGTGAGGCTGGCTTTTTCTGACTCCTACAGTCATACTTTGGGGTGCAGGGTTTGATCCCCAATAAGCCCCTATGATAAGAGATATTAATGCAAGAAAGTGAAGAGTTCTCCGCCTCACCCCTCTAGGTTCACGGCCAAGGTGCCTATAAAAAAAGACAATGTTGACGCGAACAAAGTCTCCTTTAAGAAAATAAGAAAATAGTTTATTCTGAGCCAAATAGGGATGACCACAGTCCAAGAAGACAGATTCAAGCATTGGAACACATTCTGCAACAGAACAGCTTATGTGAACTTTTATAGGCAGAGAAAAATGAAAGCCATAAATCAATGCCTTTGGCAAATATGTCAGGGGAAGCGTTGGCCAGGTAGACTGCAGCAGAGCAAAGAAATATTTAGAGGTTTCAGATGTTGTCCTAGAGCTTTCTTAGCTTTAGGGTTGTGGAGGCCAAACATCTGCTAGCTTAGTGATTCATTCTGTGAGATTTGCTTAATAGTCACAAGACCATCAGGTCAGATTTGGAGGTTGAAACTAAATGGCTATTAAAGGGACTAAGATAACCCGGCATAATTTTTGCAGTGTTCAATCTCTCTACAATCATGATGTTTTTCCCTATCAAGGCCAGACCATCTGTAGCACCTTTAATACAGATGCAGCTTCCACGGAGAACTTCAGTGTCACAGTAACATTTATTTAAGCATGCACATTTATTTAATAGATGTTGTGTATGTCACAGCAGCTGAGATCGGGGCATTGGCAGGACTTTGAAATAACAGCCTGAGAGGAAAAAAAACAGGCAGCTGCCACTTTGTGCAATAAGAGAAGAAAGCGAATCAGGCTGTCAATTAAGAGAGCAAGTTAGTGTAGTCCTTGAGACAGGAGAGAGGATGTGCAGACGTGCTGGAAGAGGCTGGTGCAGGTGAAGATCACGATGATGGAGCTGACCCGGAGCTGACCCGAAGCTTCATTAGACCTTCATTGTCATGCGTTTCCCTAATAAAATCTCCTGGAGGGGAGACATAACATACTCTAAGCATGTTTTCAGCTGTGTGCAAACTCAGCTGGAAAAAAAACAAAACAAAACTGCCTTTGCAGTGACTAAATTCAATATATCCAGAGATACCTGCCTCTTTTGGTTGGGAGGAAAGTGAAAAATGGCATTCCTTTTGTACTCCATAAAAGCGGAAGGCATCCTTCATTACGTGCTTCTCTGTCTGTGGAGTAGCCAACTTCTCTTTCTCCTTCCTGGGCTGCCTACAGGACAGCCAACTTTGTTTCTTTTCTATAATGAACTTTCCAAATAAAGCTTTTGTCTGTGAATTCATGGTGTGTCTCAGTTTTGGTTTCCATTATCAGTGAAGCAAGAACCCACATCAGCTGGAGACAGAGCTTCGTAAGGAAATGAAGATTTGCAGGCCAAGGGAAACTGCCGAACAGGATGGCGCAGTGTTGCCTGGATGAAGAATGGAGAGCTGTGGAGAAGTGTTAGGACCTGGATGAAAAATGGAGAGGTGTTAGGACCAGGGGCGTGTGATAAACTAGGAGGAGCATCAGAGAGGCCGGTTTGCTCAGGTTCTTCCCTGTGACCTACAGAGGTGAGCACAGGACTCTACTGGGACACAGAGAAGGCGTCTCTCACCCAAGAGTCTCACCAGCTCTCCAGGGCAGCCTGGACTCCTTTCTCCCACACAGGCAGACACTCAGATTCCTTCAGCTTGGAATAGTCACTATGTCACGACACGGCGTCCTGACTCCCATCAAGACAATGTAATTAACTAAATTATGAAAGCCATTTGATTGTAATGGTTAGAATGTGCTAATTTGGGGGCTGGAGCAACACCTTTCTTGAAGCAGCTGCTTTACCAATGTAAAGCTCCTGTACAGATGTAAATTTCTTTTACAAAGATGGCATTCAAAGCTGCTCCTGGGTCTACAGTTTTTCACAATAACCAGCCAAAAATATGTCCCCAAAGTATATTTGGGGGTGGCTTTCTCTTTCTCCAATGGTCACATTTGAACCCCCTTTTAAGTGTATAATTCAGTGTTGTAAGGCTGTCACAGGTGTGTCACTGTCACTTCACTTTGTTATGCTTGTTACTGTGTCTCTCTCTCCCCCAGAACTAAGCACACCTGGGCAGGGATTGTGTTATACTCGCTGCAGCTCGGCTCTCCAGCACCTGAACTGTGGTCAGTACTGAGATGTCCAGTAAGTTCTCATCTGGACCCGACCACCTCCTAGTAAGGTCACTTGGTGACCCCAAATGGTGAGGCAGCTCCTGGAGACAAAGAAGACAGGGCCTCCTCCTTTTCCCTCTGTAAGAAATCAGGAAAAGCTCACAGTGAAAAGCTGCCTCTGGTTACAGGGATCAGAGTCCTGGAATCCAAGATGTTGACTACCCAAGTTGGAGAGTCAGGCTCTATGCTCAGCTTCAGCATCCTGAGGAATGGGGGTACAGACCCCTGGTGTCTTCTCTAGAACACAGCTGACAGCTCCCCATGGCCACTGCAAGAATCCCAAGCGACCTGTACTCTTACGAAACCACAGTGTCTTTATTTTTCTTCACATTTGCTCATGACTATTAAATACAGAAGTCTATGCCAACAATCTATCAACTACTCCTCTTTACTACACATCATTGCAAACACTGATGACTCCGTAACCCTGTGACCCATTGCTGCCTCTAAGTTTCCTCAGCTGTAAGAGGAAATAGCATTCACCTTACAGCAAGGTTGGGCCAGCAAGGTTGTCAGCTGCAGAGAGAGCCTAAGCAGGCCAGTTCCTCTGTAGGAACTGAGTGAGTTCCTACACTGTTCGGGGTACACTGTGGTGTGTTTCCTTGTGTGCACTTTGTCACCAAGCCATAGCAAATTGCGAGCAAGTGGAGAGAAACACTTAGAGCAGCTTGACAAAAATTTTATGTTGTTGAATGAACGATCAAAGTTGGCACTTGTATTTTTTCTGCTTTGGGGTTTTTGTTTGACCTTGCATTTCATTTTTCTAGCAATTCTTGTTTATTATATTTTGCAGAACTATCAATCAGTGACAGATTGAAAACTTTTCATTGGTTTGAGAGACACTGTCAAAGACAGAAAAATTTCATGGACTCCCCAAGAGCCAAGCAATCAGCCTAAAGGCTTCCCAACCAGGACTAAGACAGAAACATAACTTAGGCTCATGCTATGACCTCAGACTCTGGGGACAACCACAGACCATTGCTGTTACCATTGCTACCTCCCAGCCTGCCACTGTTCTTGCCAGACCCACTCTGTGTTGTTCACAAGCCACCAGGCTGAAGGCTGGCACAGGGTGGGTCTTACTTGGCAGAGTCTGTGTCTCAGCTCTGTGTCTGGCTGCATGGGTGACTGGGAAAGCAGGCTCTGGTTGCTCCCTGGAGAGCTGGAGAGGAGCCAGGGGGAAAAGTCCAAGCAGGGCAAAACTGCTTCCAAGAGGCATAGCAGCCAAAATGCAAGATCAACACCCATCCTGCATTCCCAGTGCAGTCTTTCAAAACAACTGTTTTGTACAAGGCACAGACTTCTGCATAGAAAACTAAGATAGGGCTCCACCTTTGAGGCTCTAGGAGTCAGTAAGAGACAGACAGGTAGAAATCTGAAGTACAGTATAATGGCTACAATAAAAATGTGTACACAGAATAATAGAAACAGAAAAGGGGTGATGAATGCTGAAGGGTAGGGAAGGAAGCCAGCTAGTGTCGAGGAAGGTCAAGGAGAAGTGGTATTTGACCTGGGTCTTGAAGAATGTGGTATACTTCTCAGTTTGAGCCTACTCACTAAAATACTCAGGAATGACCAAAAATCAGTGAGGCTTCAACTGCAGGGAATGAGGTAGGGAGTGAGTGGACAGGAGGATTGGAGGGAAAGAGTGGACCTGCTATGTCAGCAGTTATTGGTTTGCATTTCTGCAGGCAACGGGGAGTTAGACAAGGATTTTGAGGAGCAAATCTAGGAAACAGTGCAGAGGAAACGTCGAGGGAAGCAAGAATGGCGGGCTGGGGGGGGGGCGCTAGGCTACAGCACCTAACTCTTAGGAGGAGCTGGTAGGGATCTACCTGCTCTTGGGCCTTGACCAGGATGGAGAGGAGCAGACAGTCAGACCAAACCCAGAAAGAGGAGAGGCTGATCAGGAAAGGTCACTGATGCCACATATACCCTGCACTTGGAAGGGCTGTAATGAGAAGGAATGAAGATTTGTGGGGCAGGGGAGAGGACGAGTTTGTTTTAGGGGCCATGGGACATGCAGCCCAGATCCATCGTGTGGGAGGTGTTGCAGAATCCAAGAGGCGGGGTCAAGGTAGAGGAGACAGGTCCCACCAGAGTCCCGCTCTGCCCTGCATCACGATGCTGGACCGCGCACTGGGCCAGGTACTGAACCGTTTAAGATCATGATGTATACAAGAAGCAGCTTCCTCAAGGTTCGTGATGGTTGTTACATTAAGTAAAAACTTTTATTGTGAAATTACTTCAATCATGATTTGTTTAATTAAAGAAACCAGATTTGGAATAGAATGCAAAATGCACGTGAAGTTTAAAAGTGCAATGTGGTAGCTAGAAAAATTCCAGCTTCTGCTAGGTGGCTGTTGGGGCTGTCGGAGACCCCCAGAACTATAGTAGCTTTGATTCTACACTGTCCTGGAGAAACTCCAGGGTGAGGGAGCAGGCGCACAGGTGGGTCTCCACCCGAGGGAGCTGCTAAGGCCTGGCCGATGGGTGTGGGGATAAACATCTTGCTATCTCACTTCATGGTCACGATCATTCTCAGGTGTGTGTTCCACACTCCCCAGGATAGACTGGCAGCCAACTGTGGTAGCTGAGTCAATAAACCCACTCCCTTATTCTGATTAAAATGGAACTTTGCCTCCTTACTCATCCTGCCTTAGCTGTTTGGGGCTGAGGACGGAGAATGGGGAGAAAAGTTCCCTCTTACGTTACTGGCAGAAAGGTGAATTGTAACTGCTTTTTAAAAGACTATCTGAAACCGGGTGTGGTGGCTCATGCCTGTAATCCCAGCACTCAGGAGACTGAGGCAGGAGGATCATTGCGAGTTTGAGACCAGCCTGGGCTACAAAATGAGCTCAAGGCCAGCCTGAACTGAATAGAGTGAGATCCTGTCTCAAAAAGACAAAAAAAATAAAAATAAAAGACTATCTGAAAAACAATCTACCTGCACTTATTAAGGTTTTGTTTTTAAATCTGCATTCTTTATGGACCAACAATCTTACTCACAGGGAATCTAACACATAGGAATAAAAGAAGCAATTTGAAAATTACAGCTTCAAGGTCAGTTTTTTATGAGGGAGGCAAACCCAGAAACAATGAGTGTGTGACTAGACAGGAGCTGAATTCTTCATGGAACTTCCCCCAGTAGTTTTCTGGGACCTTCTCCGGAGGTGCTGCACACATCTCTCCCTTAATTCAACTCTGGCCAACCAACGCATTTCTAGCTTGAAATTAAGCATAGTGCAAATATTCAGGGCAGAGACATTAGCAAACACTACCAGTCAGGGCTTTCCCTCAAGAGCTCTGTGCTACACATTTCACCAGCACAAAATTGTCTCCACCTCATCAAATAATACCCAGTCATTAAAACTCATGCACCAATCCAGTTGAATTATAAGTATGTATTTTCATGAGATTTTATTGAGTGGAATAAGAATAGCATGTATATTATTCAATCTTTTACTCAAGAAATGGGAACCTCTCCCTTAAAGAATGTGAACATTTGCAAATGTTTTATATGATTATAGAAATGTGGAAGGAAGAAAGAAGTAAATATAGGGAGGTGGTAATTTGGTTAGGGTAGTGGGATGGAAAACTGGTTAAAAATGATTTCATATATCATTTTTATACACTTGAATGTGTGTGTATTTATACAGAAATCAAGGCAAGAAAGATTATTCATACTTACAGAGTTATGGGAATGTTTATACTATATTACCACATAAAAAAGCAAGTAGAGAACCCTGTGTTTGATATGATTCTATTTCAGCAAAATGAAACAGTCCCAAATCCCAGAACATGCTTACATGGGCCAGAAGATGTTTGCATGAGCCATGTGAGAGATTGTAAGTGTATAGACCACAGCAGAAGCAGGGACCACAAGTTAACAATGGTGAAGTTATATTTCTTTAAATGCTTCAGCTCTTAGAACCAAATTATTTTCATAGTTTGAAGTGTATCGAATATTTTAAATTTCTGGGGAAAAAAGTGCTCTTTCACACACATTCCCACCTTTCCCCCACCTGTCTATGTAAGAAGAGCAAACACTGTTACCTCCACTCACTGTTAAAGAGGCCGAGTTCAGGACCGAAGTGCATTTCACCAGATCCCAAGACTAAGAATCTTGAGATCTGTCTCTCGCCACATTCTCCTGGTCCACAATCCAGAGGTCTCTATGGGTGCCCCACGTCATGTGAGAGAAGGAGACAGTAGCAATTCCAGGAAGTGGCTGCTGTGGTTTAGAAAACTTGTACCATGCTGCTCAGACTTTGAACCTCCAGCTCTGCGAGCTAAATGAACTTCTTCAAAGCTCGCCTGCCTCAGGAACTTCATTACAGTAATGTGAAACTGACTAACGCAGCTCCCAATGGTGTCTCGCTGGCAAGGACAACTACACATTTGGGAATGAACTCTGCCTATAAAACACCATGAACACATAATTAACAGTATGTGTCATATATAACTAGAAAGCCTATTTTCTTGAAATAGCTGACATTTGTCAATAATCTTACAACATCATCTAGGGTCTGCAGTGCTAGTTTCACAGGGTTACTCCAGGTCACATGGCCAAGAGAATGTTCATAACATCATCTGTGGACTGGAGGAAGTAGCACTGAATGTGTCCTCCATCTATATCAACCACATGCCTTTCCTGAGTCCTTTCTGCTAGCTCCACAAGAAGAAAATGCAATTGGAGACCTGGCAAGTGCTTACTGGCAGGAAGTCCTTGGGGTATGAATGTGTGTCCCATTTCTTTGCCATATCAGCATCTTTAACCAACACTTCCTATGCTTATTTCCTGCTGCTTGAAAACCAGGTGTGGCCAAATGAATCACAGTGGTGGCCCCAGGTGGAATGGGCCCAGTTGGCACTCTCACCAGCCCTTGGTGTCAGGCCATGTGTGCTGTCTTTACCGGCAGAGCTTTTCATTTGAAAATTGGGGCTTATGTTTAGATGTTCACAAATGTACTCTCTACGCCTGTTGTTGAGTTGGACATGGTTGACCAAGACCACTTGGGTTCAGTAGATGGGTTTAGACCAATGGGTTCTCACCTGGAGAGCTGAGCCCTGGCTCCAGAGCCCAAGCGTCTGCAGACAGGCCCAGCTCTGACAAACCAGAGCTTCTTTATGGCTCAGAGTTCCCACCGCTGGTAGAAGATCTGTAAAACCTCCTTCGCTTACCTCAGGGATCACTGGGAAAATCCAAGTAGGAAATGTATGAAAGACTCCAGGCTGCCAAGCACTTTAGGCGTACAAAGCGCTGCTATTGATTTGCTGTGATGCAGGAAGGGAGAAGCCTTCCCCTAGGGCTCCGCATTCTCAGGCGCATATGAGAAACGACGCACGTATGTGTGTACATCTTTAATCTGGCGTTGTTCATGGCTGACCCAGGTTCTTTGGTAAATCTTCTCATAATGTTGAATGAAATTCCTTCAAGAGCTTCTGCTGATACATGGACAAGGGGACAAAAGGAAGTATTTGCTATCAACAAATTGGAATTTTTAAAAGGTACTTTCTTCTTGACCATAGTTATTTCTGCTTGATATTATGCAAATATCTTTATTTCCACAATATTTACTCCTTGTGTCTTAAATGGGAGCTTGGGGCACAGGCTTAGTACAATGTCTTGCTTGAGACTTTCAAGATGCAACTAATTCCCTCAATTCAAAGTTCAGAATATTCTTCTAAATTTAAATGAGATAACTTTAAATTTTGGAAAGCAACCTGGCTAAGATTAAAGTTAGGTTATAGATGTGGCAGAGCATGTAGTAAGACTACCATTCATTGAATGTTTCCCATGAACTGTGCACTTAGAGCTAAGTCTTTTACATGGATCCCCTCATCTAAACATCGCAAGTCAGTGATAGATATATTATTGGCCCAAGTTTGCAAATGAGGAAAACTGGGTTATTGGATTCACCAAGATGTCATTTTTCCTCAAATACATTCGTGAAAATGTCATTGGTAAGGTATCAGTTATATTTAGACCACCACCTACCCCCAACAGATGAACACAGAACCCCAGAAAAACCACCTTTATTATGTTCCAGACACTCCACTAGACCCTTGCAGGGGCCTCATATTTCCCAGGGGAGGAATGAGGCTCAGGAAGTTGGCACATTCATTGTCGTGATTATTAATGCCTAGACTTGTACTTTCTTCATTAAACCTGAATAGACAACAGGTGCAGTGAGGTGAGGTGCGGTGCGGTGAGGACACTCAGGGAACGTAGGCGTAAACACACGCATGGAGGGAAATGGCCAACACATCTCCTAATAAAAAATAAAACTCACAGCATCCATGAGGTACCAGCCACACTTAGCACGTCAGCCAAGCTAAGTTAGATGCCAATGGTAGTGACTTCAGAGTGAACTACTTTATTTCTATATCACCAGGGACATGTTTAGGATTCAATGCTGTGAAGACACAGACTAGAAACGCGCGCAAACTCAAAAGTCACCCAGGTCCGTGAAGAGAGCGCAGCAAAATGAAAACAGCTGTCGTGTTAGAGTGGAATGAAGTTTTTAAGCTCGTAAGTTGTCTTCGGTATTTTAGAGTATTGTTTTTACAATAAAGTGAGGAAGCAAAGAAACGTTATTATCCCTTTGTGCCACTTCTAGAAGAGAATTGCGTTTCTGACTTGAGTAAATCAAGGATATGACCAAAAAATTATGAAAAAGCCGAGATGTAGTCATTTTCAACTTCTGCTTTCACCCAGGAGACGAAAAAAAAGGCTCTCAAGTGTAGAATTTTATCATCTCCACCCAACCCTTCCCTCTTCTTGCTGAAGAACGCAGAGCCAGAAATGCACAATTCTTCATCAGGGTCAAACAGATCCCCGTGGAGCTACAGCCTGCACCTGTTGTCTCATTCTATAAAAATTCCATGAAATGAAAATACTTGTGTTGTTTATATGAAAGCACCAAAAGTTCAGCATGAAAGAAAATGGGGAGGACTCAGAATTTGAATTCAGAAGTGAGTGTGGCCCTGAGGTTCATTCTAGGGTTTCCTGTTCCAGACCTGAGGAAGGGGGTCTGGTAGCGCTCATCACCATGGGGTTCCCGGGCCAGCTGCATCAGCATCAGCTGGGGACCTGTTACACACACCAACGTTCTGGGCTCTAGCCACGATGAAGTGAGTCATAAATTCTGAGCGTGGAACCCAGAAATGTTTAACAAGCTCTCCAGGTGTTTCCGATGTGTGCTAAACTGAGAACCCAGCATCCCCGAGTTCAAAGTGCAGTGGAATCCCCTGGGGACCTTGCAGCCTGCAGGCTCTGGTGCAGTCCATCTGGGGGACGGAGTCTGAGAGTGCTCATTCCTCACGAGCTCTAAGGATATGCCGGGGCTGTTTCTTTGAGAACAACAGTTGGAGCAGCAAGGTTATGCTAACCCTGCGTGCTTCTAGGCAGGCTGGGGGGGAGGGGCTCCAGATCTGCTTATATTACAAACCTTGGTCCTCAATGACCTTGGTGCAACATGGAATCTGATCAGCACTGCTCCACGGGGCCACTAGCTGCCAAGGGGCAACTGAAACCTTGGAGCCAGCCCACTCCAGCTGGCAGCCTCATGACCCTAACCCAGTGCAACTTACAAATGTTATCCTCCATATTTGGAAGAGATTGGGTGTCCAGGTGGGAGGAGTGGAGAGCTCCAGCCTCACCAGACAGAATCCAACAAAGAGGCTGGGTGAGGGAGAGCAAAGCAGCAAAATAGGCAAATATCTCTAAAAGTAAACAGGCTCGTCCTGTCATTGTTACTTTACTTATCGCTGGGACATAATACTAACATCAGAACTTAAAGGATGAGAGGTTTATTTTGTCTCACAAAGTTTCAGTCCTTGCATGGTCCTGGCAGTCCTGGCAGAGAAGCACCATGGAAGAGGAGCTACTGCCAGGCCACACCCCCACTGACCTACCTCTTCTCACCAGAATCTACCTCCTAACAGCTATAAGCCCCAATAATCCGTTCATCTTCCCAAACTCCCATATATGAGCCCATGAGGCTTTTGGGGAACACGTAGACATAAACAATAACTCCCATCTCCCCCAAAAGAGAAGACAAAATGACAATTGCTATGTAAAGTCTGGCCAAGCAGGGCAACTTCCCTGCAGATGGACGGATGGTCAATAAGCATTGAAGTCCTTTCACCTTCTTCTAAGCCTTCCCTTCCATCCTCCACGCTCCTCCAGAACACGGTGAAGATACGGGAAATGCCTGCAGACTGAAGAAAAGTTTGCTTTAGCGCAAATCTCCTGCCCATGAACTTCTAGTGGCCACTGTAACAAACTACTCACAAACGCACTTTCCAACTCAGGTTTGAGGCCAGCTTGGAAAACCTAGTGAGAAGTGAAAGGTGGGAAGGAGTTCAGTGGTAGAGTGCTTATCCAACATGCACAGCACCCGGCTTCAATGCCCAGTACTTAAAAAAATCGAAACTCAGTGTCTGTGGGGCTGCACCATGCAGTTTTACAGGCTGCCTGCTTTTCTTGGCTTGTGGCCCCTTCTTCCATCATGAAAGCTAACAGTTTAGCATCTTCAAATTGTTCCTTCTTTCAGCTTCTGATTCTTCCATCCTCACATCTTCCCTTAAATTCTTGTCTCTCTTCCTCCATAAAAGGACTCTTTTGAGATTATATGATTCCCACTCAGATAATGCAGATAATCTCCCCATCTCAAGTTTCTTAACTTAACTGTAAAGTTTTTAAATGTAATCGCATCTGCAAAATCCCTTTTGCCTTGTAAGCGAATATCTTCACAGGTTGGGGCAATTACAATGGAGAGCCAGCTTTGGGGAAATGGAGTGGGGTGCTCCTGCCTGCCACACCTACTCTGTACAGCTCCTTTCCTGAGTCTCGTGAAGGATTCACCTTGCCAGGGTCCTGGCTGGGCTCTTGGGGGGCTGCCTTTGAATCCAGGGAGCCCACATACCAGTCCCTGCCTCACTCAGAACTGAGAACAGTTGTGGAATTTCATGCCTGAGACTTCCCGCTGTCAGCAGGGCTCAGCTTACATTATTTAGAGCATCAGCAGCTTGCTTTTTGCACTGATGCGCGCATTTGGATTAAATGAATGTTTAAGATGGGAGCCGCTGGGAGCCAAGATGGAGGCCTCTGGGCTGTGCGGCAGCTCCAGGGCTCACAGACACTAATGACTGAACAGGCGCTTTTATTCATTAGGCCCAGTCACCCCTGGCCAACCCCAATTACAGCTGAGACACAATTATCTCAGGAAGCTCCCACTGCAGATCACCTCTTCTTGCTTGCTGTAAATGAGTTTGGATCCTGTGAAGAGCTCCAGGAGAGTGAGTAGACACGGCTGTCCTCCCAGAAGTCAGTCCACAGGGCTTCCAACTGTGTGTAGGGCTGTGACACCCCCTACCCCAGCAGGACTGCAGAGCCCAGAGCCCCTGGCCCTGGTCAGTCTTTACTGCATGGATGGGGTTTCTCCTGGCACAGAGCTGTGAAAACACCTCCTTCCCTCCACAAACCCTGAGCATCTGGACAGAGCTAGAGTCTGAAAATGACCACAAAAGACTCAGCCTCCACCCTCCAAGAGCCTCGTAGAATGACAGGGAAACAGCCCCCAACCCCAGTGGGAGGTGTCCTATTAAAACTAGATAAGGATCATCTCAGAGGCAGAAGACCAGCCCTGCCTGGCCTGAGAGACACATAGGGACAGGGCTTGAATAATGAACAGAAATTAATTGGGCTGAGGACTGAGGGCTGAGACACAGAGTCAGCCCTGGGTTTGGTGTTTGTGTTACTTTTTCTTTTGTAGTGCTGGGGATTGAACCCAGGGCTTCTTCATGGAGCTACATCCTCTGCCCTTTTAATTTTTATTTTGAGAAAGAATATTGCTTAGTTGCTAAATTGCCCAGCCTATGCTTGAACTTATAATCCTTCTGCCTCAGCCTCCCAGAGTGCTGGAATTAGTCATGCACCACCACAGCCAGCTCACGTCACATGGAAATCGTGACCTCTGACGTTAACCTAGCTCTTACCACCTGCCATAGCCCATGGGTTCTGCATACAGTAAATCCTCTGATGTTGTGGCCGTGTTATGAAGTAAGGACTTTTATCACAGTGGAAGGAAACTGAGGCAGAGAGAGCTAGAACCACAGATGATGTGAGCGCATGGCAAACTAGGACACTGCTCCTCAGGGCCTGATTCCAGGGTTCCCACTCCCAGAAGACTCACCAGGTCCCATGGCAGCTGGAGATGGGGCAGGGGGAGTAACAGCCTGGGGTGGGACACACAGTTCTGGACTTTTCCCTGCAGCACCAGTGCCCTGTGTGGCAGCCTGCAGAGGCAGTGGCTAAGCAGTGGGCAGCCGGAAACCATTAGGTCTTCCATAAGCCTGGCAGTAGAGAGCCCCTCCCCCTTAGCTGCCAACACTGTCAGGGAAACTGAGTCCCCAGCTGAGACAGCACCCCTCTCTCCCAGATCCTTCAATCACAGGCTTCAAACTTTCCAGAAGCTGTGCTCATGTGGATTACCAGGTGTTCTCCCCCCAGGTGAGGAGTGAAGGGTGTCCCCTGTGCTCCAGGCTCACCACTCTCAGGGGACTATTCCAGGTGGCCCCAAAGCAAACACTCTCAGGTCAGTGAGGTCTGGGAACTGTGCTACCGCCTTCATCCTGGGAAAATACATAAATGCTTATAAGACAAACCCCACAGGGCTCCTCCCCCTCCATCATTCTTCCTTTCCCAGCCCCACTAAAAGCTACAGCCCCAGGGAGCGAGAGCTCTTCAGGGTCCCACGGGACTTAGCAGCCGGTCCACTCTGCTTTCTCCCAGGACGCAGCTGAAGCCCAACACCCAGCCCGCACTCACCTAACGCCTACAGCCATGTAAGGCTGAGCCAGACGAATACCTTCCAGGCAGACTTCCTGTCCACATATTTGGTTGGCTCAACCTGGCAAACACAGGCTGTTTGCAAGGCTCCTTGGCTCTGACTAGCCGGGTGTCACAAATAACCAAGGCAGACAGAGCCTCAGACTGCAGCCAGATTGGAGAGAGAGCCAGGAGCCCTTAGGGCCATTTAAAACACCTCCCACTATCAGCTTGGCCTGAGATGACCTGAGACATAAAGATTCTTGGTGCTAGTTGAGGAAAAGGTAAATGCCTCCAGTGAGTTATTCCAAGTGCCCCACTTGAAAATACAAGTATGAGCAGCTTGTATTTTATTTTCCTAGTTGGGCTCATTGCACATCACAGGTGGGGAAAATTAAGTGGGGTCCTTAATTGTTATCAGCAATAACAATTGTTATAAGCCTGCAAGGTGCAAACTCTGGCTCTCTGCCTCAGTGTCAGCAAAGGTAACGGCGCCCTCTCTTACTCAGGTCTAACCCCGAGCCTGTTGTGAGTTACCACGCACAAAACACAGAGAGCTACTACTGAGGCTTAGCAGGAGCCATGTGTCTGCTCAGTTATTATCATCGCTGTCGATTTTACTTTTCTCCTTCTCCCCTTTCCCTAAATGTTTCTAAAACGTTTGATGCATGACCCATCAACCTTGAAGATGGCTTTTCAACATCGGAATTAATTCCAGGCCACAAGTCACACATAACAGCCAAGCAGTGCTCTGTTAACAACCCGCACAAGCACCGTGTGAATGATGGGGAATTACGGTGATCGCGTGTTCTGGGCTGAGAGTTCAATTTACCCATAAAATAAATTCTTTAGAGACCGATCATTTTTATTGATGCTGTATAAGTCTGGGTTCTTAGTTGTGAGCTATAGAAAGAGATCTTGGCTGAGAATCTCATAGACTTATCCAACAAAGGAGGATCGGGCTGCTAACCCATTCCATTTTCAAGGACCTAGGCAGAAAAAGGATCCATCATCTTCAACAGCTCCCTAGGTCATCAGCCTCCAGAGAATGGGGTAGAATGTGAAAGAGAAGAGAGAAGAGGTTGTGCAGGGAGGTCTACCTGGCCACGTCTGTAAGTGGCTTCATGCTTTTGGCCAGAATTCAGTCACCTGACCTGGTTATAAGGGAGGCTGGGAAATGGAGTTGCTGATTAGCTAACTACAAATCTCTTTTACAGAAAGCAAGCATGCTCACAGAAAGGCTTCATTTCCACCCCCATCCATTCAGGAAGGACTTCCACAGACTTACATAGGGGCCTTGAATACTCAGCAGTCACCAAAAGATGACAAATGTCCAATTCAGGCAATGTGAGACAGTCAAGAGACCCCTCATGAGGGTACAAATGCATCGGTCTTATCTGAGACTTAACTAGGGCTAAAGAATCCACTTCTGAGGTGGTAGAGAAATAGGAGGCTTCAGTTCCTTGGGCAGTTTTCCTACTTCCTTTCTCTGTTAAATCATGGATGAACCTATGATTAATAGTCTGACGTATTCTCTCCACGGCTGGGAATGTCTTTGGGCATTCAACGTTTCTGTGTAGCTGTGGCAAACAGAGCCAGGATGTGCAGGGCAGCTCCACTGAGTTATCAGCTCTAGAGCCCCCCTTTCATGCTGGTCCACTCCTAAGCTACAGACAAGAAGACGCAGAACAGCCCTGAACGGCTCCTACTCCAAGGACACGCGGCTCCATACACGGCAGTGAAATCTCTGCATTCCCATGACACATCGGGGCTTTGGTGTCAGTATGGGTAAGGTTTCTTCCCTACTAGTTCACAGGAGGACTGCTGAGGACCACAGCGCCTGCCAGGTGGACACCTCCCATGGCTGCTCTCCCTGGGTTCTGCAAACATCCCCTGGACCCTCCCTGTGGGCCTCAGGTGTTGCCGGCTCCCACTGGTGTCAGCTGCCCGATTGCTCCCCCACCTTGCAGCCCCTCCGCCCACCCCATCCCCATACCTTCCTAACAGTTCCTTCATGGAATTTTTCTTATGCTGGTACTACTTTTTTTCCCCTGCCGGTAGACAAGGGTGTGGAGGAGCTGCCTTGGGTGTAATAAAGTCATCCTGGCCCCAACACTCTGCAGTCATAAGATAGCTGCTGCCACGTACGACCTGCTCCCATGTTCTCTCACCCCTCTCCGGAAAATCATGGGGGGCACAGCCTCCTCCTGGGAGACTGTCTTATAGAACTCACATGCTTTGCTTCCTCATCTACAGGGTCAGTGGTGGTCACTGTGTCTAAACAACCTTGGGGCATCGAAATGCAAGCTTCCTATGTAATCCTAACCCCTGCATTTACCACAGGAGCTATTCATTCATTCATTCATTCATTCATTCGCTCATTCACTCATTTATTTATATTTCTTGAACACCCATATATCAGGCATCCTAGGATGGCTGAGATGCTAGAATGCAGTAGTAAAGTACAATGCTGACCTGCTGTCTTCACTGAATTTACATTCTCTTCTGATTCTTAGGACATCTCGGGACACAGCTTCACTGTTTTGGCCACCTTTTAGATAAGATTTTGTTTCATTTCATTTCATTTCTATTCATGTCATTTTTGTGGTGCTGGAGATTGAACCTAGGACTTCGCCTATACTAGGCAAGTACTCTACCCTTGGGCTATATTTTACCCTTTTTAGCACCATTTTAAAACTCAAAGATGATGTGATCAAAGAAGTGTTTCTTATTAAAACCCCACATAAAACACACACACACACACATACACACACATGCTGGAGCTGACAGTATCCATGTAAGAGCCTGTGAAACTACAGAATGCAGGCAGATGAGACAATCCGGGCAGCTTCCACTGTTGCAGGTTCCAGTTCTGCTTGTGAGACTTAAAATTCCCAGGCATGACTGGTGCACCATGGACACTGGCCTTCATTTGTTTCCAAATGCATCATCCACCACACCCCCAGAGGGGCAGTGCATTACTGTGTTTTCTCATTCAATCATCAACGAATGTCCTCAGCCCACGTGGTCACAAAGTGCCAGGTCTTGGAGCTCAGAGTGAAGGAGCAGACAGGATCCCACCACCATGATGCTCTCAACTGCCAGATGGGGCCCGTAGCTCTCTTCTGCTTCTTTCACTAAGAGAGTGTGAAGTTCTCAGCTCAGGAAGCCCATGGTGTGAAATGGACCAAGCCCCAAGGCATCCTGGGAACACAGGGCCTCTGTTTCCCACAGAGCCTGGGTTTAATTGGTTTCCACAAGACTCCCCAAGTGGAACACCTCTGCCTGCCCTCATCCAAACAAATCTTCCATGGCTGCAGGACCACTCGGATGATTCCAGAAATTGAAATGGGTCAGAAACACGAGGCGCCCATCCCCTGCGGACTCCAGCTGTCCCTGAAACTTGCTTCCCGGGAGAATGCAAGGGTTGGACCTGGAGAGGAGGAAGTGACTAGGGCTTTGGTGGACAGAGGTGTCTGGTTAGTCCCCCTGCAAAACCCCAACTGCCTGTGCTACTCTTGATTCGACAGGGAAGCTTGCTGGGGATCAGTTGTCCTGTCACTTTGAACTTCAGAATCCCTGTTCTAGCAGGGCAGATCCCATGTAGGGACAGGGAAGTCACCTGCTCTTCCTCCCAATTTACAGTCAGACCTGCAAAGTGAGGCACGACTGGGTGGTGATGATGGAGGAAGCTGCCAGGAAGGGGGTGGAGCGCAACATTTGGTGGCCAGGGAAGCAACACAGGAGGAGGGAACCCCCGACCCTCTCTACCTGCCTCACTCTCCTGTGTCCACACTGCTGTTCTTGCACCTTCTATCTTGTGCCCAGCAAGCACTGTCCCCACCTACTGTATACTTAAAAATGATCGAAGTGGGCTCCGGGAGGGGGCGGCTGGCGGTTGGTGTGCAGAGTTCCGGGTTGGGAAGACAGTGTTCCAAAGTGGATGGAGGTGATGGTCATATGGCGGTGTGCATTGCCTAATGCCACTGAACAGTGCGTTAAAATCAGCAAAATGCTACATTTCGGTATTTTAAACCCAATTAGGAGACAAAAAGAAAGGCACTCTTGGAAAAGCGACTTGAACCTTAAAACCCCTGTTCTGCTAGAGGAAAGAATACAGATGCAAAAGGCTGTCTGCTGTATGATTCTTTTCATGAGAAATTCTCAAAATGTCAAAACTATAGAGGAAAAATGAGACCCTGGACCGCTGGGGAATAGGAAAGGGGAATAGGAAAGCTGTTGGCAGCCGAGGGAGACGGGCTCTTTTTAAAAGACAGATAATGTGTTCCTATTGTGATTATTCTAGTTAAAGAGCCTCGTACACTTAGCAAAGCTAATCATAGCTAGGTGTGGGAGCACGCACCTGTAGTCTCAGCCAGTCAAGAGGCTGAGGCAGGAGGATCCCTTGAGCCCAGGAGTTCAAAGCCAGCCTGAGAAATATAGTAAAACCCCATCTCAAAACAACCTTATTATATGTATTCTAAAACTGATTGTTTATGTAAATTATGCTTCAGAAAGCTGAAATATTACCTAAGAATTTTTGGAAAGCAGGATACCTTTGGAGAGAGGGTCACTTCTTCTCCCAAGTTCCCTGTGTCCTTGTGTCTCTCCCAGGGACATGACGTATTCACCTGTAGTTTCCTACAGGTCCTCTCTGAGACTTTCTTACACATCACAAGACTGCAGGGGGGTGAGGACAGGTAAGTGCAGTGTTGTCTCCTGCCTGGCCCTGGCGACTGGACTTCCTGTTGCCTTGCTGAATCTGCCAAGATGAACTGGGCTTCCTCTCAGAGAGCGCTTTGGTCAGCTCCACCTTTGCTGTCACCCAAATACCGGACATAAACAACTTAAGGAGAAAGGGTTATTTTAGCCCATGGTTTCCGAGAGTTCAGTACATGGTCAGCCGGCTCCACTGATTTAGGCCTGGGATGGAGCACAGCTACTCATCTCAGAGCTTCCAGAAAGCAGACCAAGAGGGAAAGAAGAAAGAAAGGAAGGGGCCGGGACATGAGGTCCCTTCAAAGGCGCGTCTCACGGAGCTACTTCCGCCAACCAGGCCCCACCGCCCAGCAACACGTTCAGCTGTGACCTCATCAGTGGACAGGTGGTTCATGATTGAACCACTTGTCTTTGAACATTGTTGCACTGAGAATCATTGAGAGTCAGGTCTTCAATACATGACTCTTCAGGGGGTGCTTCACAGTCAAACCGTAACAGAGAATCCCACTCATGCTAAGCTGCCTACTCTGTATTTTCAGGTGTCTCTTGCAGCCCAGGTAAAAGTACAGCCCTTCCTGTCCCACATACTATTTGTTGAAGTGTCCAAAAAAGCAATCTGGGGCTCAACTGAACACTTCGTTTCTCTGTACGAAGTTTCCTTGTTGTTTTCTATCCTTGGCTTGTATTAGGTGCACTGCTTGATGCGGTCAGGGGTGGGTGCTGGTGAGCTGTAGGAAGTGCTGGGGATGAGCTTCTAATGCAGTCAAGGTTTAAGAACCAAGGAACAAAGCATTTTTGGAAAAGCACACAGGAAAGATCATGGCTAACCAGTAACCTGATTATCTGCTAAGTGTGACTACTGAGCTAGAAGGGATTTGCTCGAGTCAAGACCTCAGCAGCCATATTATCTTGCTTACATTTAGCAAGACTCATCATAGCTGGGTATTGTAGCACACACTCTCAAGAGGCTGAGACAGGAAGATCTCTTGAGCCCAGGAGTTCAAAGCCAGCCTGGGAAACACAGTACAACCCCAGAACGGTCAGAACTTCACAGACTGTTTGCTGGTCTCAGCTCTGACCGTTGGTTTAAAGATTAACTGTCCTTAAGCCAGTTGTGGGTCTTGCCACAAGTCATGTAGGCCTAGGGAAGAGACTCAATATATTTTTGTGCCAATGTATTGCTTGCTGTGAAGCATATCAAGCTTGTCCTCAGCACTGTCTGTCAGAAAATGGGAATGAGGACAAGATAATAACTTCTGCAATATCACAGCTGCCCTTCCAGCCAGAGAACCTGTTTCCAGCTGAAGATTGCACCTCCGTTACTGAGAAAATGTCCACTTGCCTTCCAGGGGCCCCTGAGTTCCCATGACGAACACATAACTACTTTTCTCTAAAAAGAAAAGCACATCCAGGGAAATACAGGCAGAGCACTGGACAGAGAGGCATAAGCACAAGACTGAGCTATCATTCTGCTGGTACTGAGCCAGGTCACTTTGGGAGGATCCCACAATGTCCATGTAGCTTTTTCTTTGTCTAAAAACAATGCTTGAGTTATGTAACCACTAGTGTCTTGAGAACTTGAAAACCAACTCCACCACCAGCAAAAGCTTTAACTTCAAGCTGGTTACTTACATATTTAACCTCCCAAAGCTCCAATTTTTCTTACATGTACAACAGAAGTAATGATAATCCTGACTTCTCAAGGTTTAGAAATAATACACAGAAAGCACGTAGCCCTCTGGCAGTGAGGCTATGGGCATTTAAGTAGCAAAAGAGACTCTCATTCCCATTTTTATGATTCTTAGCTTTGGGGTGAAACAGCCTGATGTTATCCCTTTGCAAAGTCAAGGGTGGCAAACGCCTCGTCCAATGGCACTAAAGAAGCAAATCAGGAATTGATTTGGCCCCGAGCAGACGCCGTGAGACCCTGGCCCTGAACACCCACCTGTACTAACTTCGGGCCAAGTGAGTGTGAAAAAGACATGGAGGCCAGACCGCAGTTAGAAAGGATGGGAGGCCCCAAGTGGAAGCTGCAGCCTTTGCTGATCGATGCCTACCCTTTATTTCAGAAGGAAAGGCGGTTCTGGAGCAGCGTTAGAGTCGCAGTGCATCCAGGGTGTCTCCCCACTTGCGTGCTGATGGCATTAGGCAGCAGCCCCACACTCACAGTGCCAAGGCCAGCTACCACCAGCAAACCCTTCCCCGCCCCAACAAACTCCCAAGTTAGGAAGTCTCGGGCTCCGCCTGGCCGCGCGGTACCAGCTTGCTGGAGCAGGTTCCAGCATCTCAGCACAAACCATCCTCCACCTTTCTGTTCCGGAGCACAGGTCCCTCAGATATGGCGCTGCACACTTCTTACCTTCCTACTCCACCTTCTTACTCCGTTTTGCAGTTGAACGTGGTGGTGTACGCCTGTAATCTCAGCTCCTCAGGGAACTGAGGTGGGAGGATTAGAAGTTTAAGGCCAGTATGGACAACTCAGCCAGAGCCTCAGAATAAAAAAATGGCTAAAGATGTAGCTTAATGGTCAAATGTTGATGGAAAAGAAGAAAAAAGAATTAACATTACATCCAAACAACACTCATATACTATCCTTGGAAGCTGTATTAAGCCCCATGAGGTAAACTTGTTAGAAACTCACAAATCAGAGATTTGGGGTGCCGTGACCCTAAACTTGCACCACAACCATACCGGGGCACACCTCCCCCCCACCAAGGTCTGCATACCAGCCATCTACTCACCTGCAAATAAGCATCGATGTTTGTGTTTATTTTTTGCATTGAGACTCAGCTTTGGTTTCCAGCTGGCCAGAGGGGTTTAGTTCATTCATCTCCTTTGGGAGGTCACTGGTGCAATTTACTGTCTCATGTTTTGTTTGTTTGTTTGTTTGTTTATACCAGAAATCGAACTCATGACCTTGCACTTGCCAGGCAGGCGCTGTGCCACTGAGCTCTATCCTGGGCCATGCTCACTTCTCAAGTTTGGATGGAGCCTGGCTTGTGTGGCCAGGTCCTCCTGGTCCCGGGAGTAGGATGGTGAGGAAAACCTACCTGGACCCACCTATTACGGCAAAACAGCCACACGGTCAACTAGCACCAGCCACCACATCCGGTTTGCATTGTCATATACACATAAAATTTATAATATGGTTAATGTATATAAATAATGAAACATCCTATCAAAATATGTTTATTATAGCATGTTTTTAAAGGTGAGGATGAAACAGCAGGCCACAGTCTGGACACACAGTTGGAACTGTTTCCAAGGAATCGCCCTAGAGCTCTGGTTTCAGCAAATGCAGGGAGGCGCAGGAGCTGACAGGAAGTGCAAGCATGACAGACTCTGTTTTCCTTGGTCAGACGGTGGGACTGGTGTCTCATCAGATAGATTCAATTAGAGCCTTCGCTCCCTCATGTAATGAGCACAAATCGACCCGGCGCATCACGGGTAGAGAACAGACCCCAGCACAGCCCAGCCAGGTAACAGCAAGCAGACTCTTGGGACAGCGCTCACCCTCCAAGTTCTTATGAAACAGAAGCAAGCTTCAGGGGTCATTTTACACCACGGCTGTCAAAAGGAGCTTCAGTACCAACCATCTGTATTTGTTCACTAGGCCTGCATGACAAAGTGGCAGAAACGAAATGGTTTATTTAAATTTGGGAGGAAAAATTTTTATTAGTCGCAGTACCTAATGATCACATTCACCGTGGGGAGTTGGAACGTGTATATAACACATCTTCATCTTTTCTGTTTGAGTGGTTTAAACAGCTGCGATTTGTCTCACGGTTCTGGAAGCTGGAAGTCCATGATCAAGGCACTGGCCAGGTTAGTTTTCGCCAGGGACTGTGAGGAGCGCTGGACTGGGTGGGCTCTGTATCCAGCCTGGGATCCGCAGCCGCCTGTGGCCCAGCTTGTCCTGCACGTGCCTGCCCCGTCTTGTCCTCCTCCACACGTGGCACTCTTGCCTCAGTACACAGCCCCAGCTCTGTGCCCAGGTTAAGACCAACAGCCACACTCGAGCAGGCCCGCCCTGATGTCTGTGTCTTAACTTGGTCATCTGTGAAAACCCCTTATCCAGACAAGGCTGCACACAGGATCACGCATTTGCAGAGTGGATACCACGCAACCCACTGTATCATCCAGCTCTGCCAGGGCTGGAGTCAGGCCACTTACACGGGAATACGGACAGCTGTAAAAATACCCATCCATCGGAGGCTTAGTGAGCGCTTGGCACACACAGGGATTTGGTTCAGTCTCTAATGACAAGGACCAAAACATATAAGATGTCAGGAAATTAGCGTGCAGCGGTAGCCATCAGAGGAACACCTGCTGGCCACAGCTCCAGTCTTAGGGGTGCATGGAAGCCATGCAAGCAGCGCGTTCATCTCAGGGGCACACACAGGGAACAGCGAGGCTCCGGGCTCTAGGTCACAGACCTTCTGCCAGGCCCCTGTCCTGCTAATTACATTTAAAGCATATATGTTTACTAGGCACCATTTACAGCACTCAGGTCTCCAAATGTTCATTTTCTACTGTTGTTTGGGAAACTTTGATAGGAAAGTTCGAAGAGCTCTGTCTGCAGGAAATAATTCCACAGAAGCTTCTAGGCACAGACATGACACTTCCACATTATTGCTGTCCCCAGACCAGGGACAAGGAGCTGTTTCAGCTAATATTTGCTGAATATTTGCTTTTGTCTGTTGGATACAGTGCTGGGGGCTGGGCATGCAATGTGAAAAATCATTCTTCATCTCTATTTGCAGAGAGACTGTGGCCCCAATTAATGGATGTTTTAATAAATTTTGTTCTTCATATGTTAGCTTACCATGTGGGCAGTCAATGATCATTTAGAAAAATGTAAATACTGTTTACAAGTTCTAAAGATTGAAAAATGGCGTATTATGCTCCATTTTACCAGGCATGCTCACTGACTTCTGTCTGTGTTGTTTGAATCTGTGTCCCTGGTGACGCCAGCAAAGCCTGGCACATAGTAAGCACTCTGTAAGAACTCAGTGAACTGAATGAATACACTGAGGACTCGGAGGTTATATGCAAAATAAATTTTTAAATGACCATGGTTACATTTGGATAATGAGACCATGAATATGGTTTCCTTCCTTCCTCCTAGACATTTCTTTTGTACAGTTGTTACTACCCACTTGTCAAAAATAAGTTAATAAATTGAAAAATAGAACTCTAGATGCCAGTAGTACACATAGGCCAAGGGAATAAAAATTTTAAAGAAATTAAAAGTAAATAGCTCACCTCTCTGGTAAGTGGCTGTGGCCTGGTGGGCCATGGCCCCTCCACAGCGAGAACCATCGGCGTTTCCTAAGGTCGGCACCATGTTGGAACTTAGGGTGCTGGGAAAGCAAGTAGCCAGCTCACCACTCTGGCAAGTGGCTGTGAGCCTACTGGTGCTCAGTCTAAGAACTGGGCATCCATCCCCTGCCCCATTAGCGGGTGGGAGCCAGAGATCTATCTCTTTCGAGTTTGATGATATGCAGTATAGCAAATAAGGGGGATTTCCTTCTACTATTTCTTTGAAAGCAAATATTTTTACCACTGTTTTGTTCTGTTCTGGTTAATGGTATTGTTCTATTCAATATTCAATTTTCATAAGTTCAGTATTTCCTTCGATTTTGTTGTACCCGATTGAAAGAACAACTCTTGTGAAAAAAACGAGATATACTATTGTACCTATCACTGGTATCCAGGTAACCTGCTGTGAAGTTCTGTACCGACTTCACTACACTGTCTCAATTGGCTTTGTTCCATCTTGTTCTGCTGTATTTCACTACCTTCAAAATCAAAAATAAAATAAAATAAATAACAACAAAACAGATCAGTAAGGTACTGAGCAAGCTGAAACATGATACAACTAAACAGATAATGGACTTAAGAAGGAAAAGAAAGTGCTCTAAAGGATATAACTGCATGTATATTCAAGTGTGTAGGATTGATAACCATTTTGCTAAGTTTTTGTTAGATTGTTGAACAGAACTGTTTGCAGCCTCACTGTTTGAATGTCCACTTTGCATGTTTTAATTTTGAAACTTGAACAACTATATCTAAGAAGACAATACGTAATTTATCAACTAGTGATTTCTTACTGTTTATTTTTTTTAACTTCTGTATCATTTCTACCCTTTTTTCTGTTTTGCTTTTTTTTCCTCTTAAATAAAATTGAAAAAAAAAAGTAAAGGAACCAGGACTACAGGATATCCCCAGGGCTAAGGGGCTGCCAGTCCTGGTTGTTCTCTCTCTTCCGATGATGCCAGGGCTGGAGGCTGTGCATTACCGAGTGGCTACTGCACCAGTGCAGGTGAGAAGCCACAAGGGTCTTACAAAGAAAATGTCAGGGTGGTAAGACACCTTCCCTCCTTTGCCCAGTGTCTCCATGCCAGTGTCTCCAAGACCACCCTGGCTCTGGCCAGGTTTCCTCTCCTCTTCTCCCAAGGAATGAATGGGGCATGTAATCCTATGTTTACTTGACCTATCAACAGGTTTAGAAAAGCCTGCCCTGTTGAAGGGTCTGGACCGGTCAGTCAACTGAGACAGGAAGATTAAATTTCTAACTATCCTATCAAAGGGATAGGACCCAAAATGAAGCAGCTGTTCTGATACATACCTGTAACCCCAGCATTTGGGAAGCTGAGGCAGGAAGGACCACGGTGTGAGGCCAGTCTTGGCTACGTAGTGAGTTCAACACCATCCTGGATTTCATAAGGAAACCCTGTCTCAAAAAACAAGAAACTTTAAAATGAATTCTTAATCTCCAAAAGCCCCACCCCAGTGAGTCCAGTGGCTCATCAGCAGCTGGTGGCCTTGCTTGGCAGCTCCCTTTTACCAGCACACACACACACACACACACACACACACACTCTTCCTGAGCCATGAATTCCACCTAAAAATGTGGACACATATCTCTCCTGGCAACTACCACCAGGACCTAAGGCCCCCAGAAATTCACTCTTTCTTTCTTGCTTGCTTGCTTGCTTCCTTCCTTCCTTCCTTCCTTCCTCTATCTTTCTCTCTTTCTTTTCTTCCTTTTGTTTTGTTTTGCTGCCCATTAAACCCAGTGCTTTGTGCATGCCAGGCAAGCTCTCTCCCACCAACTACACCTTCAGCCTTTTTTTATTTTTATTTTTATTTTGAGACAAGGTCTCACCAGTCACTAAGTCATCCAAGCTGGCCTTAGACTTATAATCTTCCTGCCTCAGCCTCCCAAGCCCCTGGGATTACAAATGCATACATCGCCCAGCTCACTCACCTGCAGCACCCCCAGCTGGTGCCTCAGTTTCTACCCTTGGCTTAACAATTTTGTTCTGTACACCACTGACAAGAGAGATCTTTTGCAACACCCAGCACAGATCATATTGAGCTCTTCTATACCTCAGGGCCTTTGCACTTGCTATTCTTCCTGCCTGGAATGCTTTTTTCCCCACTCTTTGCCTAATGACCAGCCATTCCTTCAATTCTCAGCACAGTCATCTCTTTGGAAGGCTCCTTTAAAACTTCTTCACATAGGTAAGAAATACCTGCTGTTCTCTGTGTACTCAAGACTTTTCTTTCATGCAGTTATCTAAATGTATTAATGAGAAAGAAACATGGGCTTGCACCTACAATTCCAGCTATTTGGGAGGCTGAGGCAGGAGGATCACTTGAGTCCAAGAGTTCAAGGCCAGCCTTGAACTGTAGCAAGAGCCCACTTATTTAAAAAAATCTAGATGCATTAATGTCCTTCTCATCTGTGTGATTACTGGTTACTGGCTTAGCATGTGTCTTCCTCGTTAGTCTCTACTTTCTATGAGTACAGAGAATATCTGTTTGATTTACCACTGTATCCACCTCTAGTGGATCCACCCAGTGACCCAGTTCAGGGCAGACTCTTGGCACGCATTTGTCAAATGAATGTCAGCACACAAACCCGGGGGGGGGGCGGGTTAAATCACAAGAAACACTTCCTGGTTATGCTCTGTATCTGCTGAGTCCACATTTATTCAAGAGCTACATGTGACAGTGGGACTGAGGAGCACAGTTCTCTTACCAGCCTGGGGGACGCTCCTCGACCACACGCTTCCCCACTCCTCGGTGCGCTTCTGGAGGTGGAAAGACTTCGGGTGATCAGGTTATAGCCCAGGGCACCAGACAAGGGCTTATCTTGGAAACATCATTAAATACTTTACAAATTAGGCAACTTCAGGCTGCAAGAGATAAGGACATACTCAGCTTGTCTCTGTTAACGGAAGTCTATCAGTCAGGACTCTGAATGTCACATATGATAAAGAATTAATTCAAGCTGCCCTAAACAACAGAGAGGATTTATTAGCTTCATAACAGAAAAGTCTGGAATGGCGCTTTCCTTCTTTGAATAAGGGATGTTTCTGTGGCTTCATGATGTCCCCAGAGCCTCTCTTCTGCTCCACCACTGACCTGGCATCCAGACATTGCTTTGCCCTGAGGTCATCCTACACCCTCAGTCAGTCTTGTTTCATGGAGGCAAAAGGGCTGCAGTCATCCAGACATCACATCTTCATACCCCTGAAGTCAGAGAAGAATGCTTGTCTTCTGGAAGCTCTTGACTCATCAGCAAAATTTTCTGGAGCCCATCCTTAGTGCCTGCTCCCCCCACAATTCAGTCTACCTGCTAGTTCTTTAATTGTATTTTACAGAAAATTATGAAGGAAAAACCAAAATTGTTCCGTAATTCGACATCATCCAGGTGACACTTATGGAAGTGTCTGGTAAAAGTAATCAATGTGCAAAGTAAGAAAGTCAAGCAGTTGAGAATGAAACATAAGAACTTCCCTTCTCTCTAAGGAGTCCCTGTTACCAGGTTCTTGAGTTATTTTATTTTCCATTAGCAAAAGAATTCACACATTTATCACACTACATGCTATATTCTTTTAAAAATTTTATGGGAGATGAATCACACTTTTTCACTAAACACTTTATGAGACTGCTATCTCCAGCCCTCCATGGGGAATTCCTGGGATCTCTTGAAAAGGCGTGAGAATGTACTGTAGTTTTTGGAATCGGATTTCCACGGATGGACATTCTGGCTGCTTGTCATCTTGGCCATCTTTCTAGAATAGCCTGCTGGAAAAACCCTTTTAGAACCTTTGTCCTTGCCTTTGACATTCTTCTGGGAGGATTCCAGACTCAACTCTTGGCACTGGAAGTTAACTCAAAGTTAATGGCAGTGAAAAATGTTGATACAAGTGGCCAGGATCCTTTGGTTGAAGGTCACTAGTCCAGGCCCTGTGACATTTGAAATCTCACAAACACTCTTCTGAGTTAGGCTCTCACATCTTCTGTTGGTGCTGGGGTGGGGAGTGTGAGAACCTACGTTTGTGACACCGGAGCTCAGCCAGGTGTGAGCCAGCATCCCACCTGCCGCATGGGAGCTACCAGAGCTGCCAAGGCTGCCGTGTCGTCAGCTGCCCCAGGCCTCACCAGCAAAAGGCTCTGTGAAACTGGCTTTTCCAGTCAGACCCCCGACAACTAGCCTGACCTGGTTGTTCTGATTTTTGCCTCCTTCTCCAAGGAAGACCAATCAACTCTTCAGGTGTTTTTCAATCACTGAAATTTCTTTTTCTTGTTCTGCCACTTTTGATCCTGGATGTTTGTAATTTTTTTTTAATTAATAGAATCCCTCTACAAGTTATGAAAATTGGCACATGCTCATTGTGTTCCAAATATTGATTCTTCATAATTTCTTCTGATCATTTCTTGAGTTGCTTGCCTGTTTAGCTGTCGAGACGATTTGTGTTTTGTTCTACTTTGATGTGTTGACATTTTACAATCTTTGCCTTTATGGTTTCTGGAGACACCTAGCTCTTAAAACTTCTCAGGTGACTATGCAGCACTGGGCAGTGTGACTGCCTTCCAGTATATAAATAAGGGATAGAATGTAGCCTTTGCCCACCCTGGGTTCACAGCTGCAATGGAGAAAGAGGAGTCGAGAGTGGCAGATAACACCACACAGTTTCCAGGCAAGCACTCAGGCTGGCCTGCCCTCCGACTGCCTCCCCCGGGTCCACCTGCGGACTTCCCATGGACAGATATGGGCTGAGGGGGCGGGAGATCCCACACAGTAGCAGAAGGCAGAGCAAACCCAGCCACACGGCAAGGGAGGTGCCTCCGGGAACAGCACAGGCTATGTCCACACAACACAGGAGGTCATCTCTGGCCCCAGGCCTGCTGTGGACACCACAGGCCCACAGGCCTGGCTGATGGCAAGTCCAGGAGCTTCCTAAAGCTGGGTTCAGACTAGGACCTCTTGCTTTCCATGCTTCTAAAAGTTAACCCTTCAAAACTCTGTATTCCCAAGAAAACTTGGGACCTTACAACAAAGAAAAAGCAACCATTCACTCTCCCAAGTTTGCTCTAATTGAAAAGAGAAATCATTTTTATAACACCAGCATATGCCCAAAACATTTCCCCTGAACTACAGCTATTTCCATCTAGACATCTTGTTCAGTTCAATTATCTTCTTTTAAAAGTGGAGTAATATTCTGTACATTCAAAAATAGAATCCAATTATTAACCCAATAATATTAAATTGTGAAGCATAATAATCAATCCACCACTCAACTTTAGACCAGGAGTCTTTTTTTTTTGTAATTTTTATTTTAAAGAGAATAAAACCAGGCAAAATAAAATAGCATAAAGCCAATCAAAACAAGACAGTGTAAGTGATACAGAACAAGATAATAGGAAATCAACAATGGTTACCATAATGCCTTTTGGCTTCAAAATAGCTGCCCATAACTTCAGACATAGTAAAAATCAAACAAAACAGAATAGAACTAATAAAAACAAAACAATAAATACAATAAACAACTTCAAAGCAAGATAAAGGTTAATACAAAATGGCTACTGTAATATATCTTGCTATCTTTGAAATAGCTGCCTGTGCCATTGACTATAATAAAATCAAACACGACAGAACATAATAAAACTCAGCCCAATAAAACAGTGAAAATTATACAGGACTTCGAAACAAGATAATAGGGAATTAACAATGGCTACCGCCCTCAGAAGGCGATTCCCCGTAGATGCCACACTGTGTATTGTTATCCTCTGAACAGATGATCAGCCCACTGGCTTTAGACCTGTAAAGTTAATGAAACACTAACCACTACAAGCTTTAAGTTGCATTTTACCTCAATAGCTATCATCGCAGCCTGTGTTTCTCCAGATCAGCCAGTCACTTTTGGCAGGGTAGGGGAGAGCTTGACTCTTATTGTCTCCTAGCCCAAGCACCAGAAGGAGCTGGCATCTGGTTCTCCCCCAGCTCACGGGAAAAGGCTGGCATCTGGTTTTCCCCAGTGCCCTGCACATGACACGGACTTGCAGGGAGGACTAGACCAAGAGTCTTAACAATACGACTTATAGTTGGAGGTTCCACAGCTATAGGTTGAACCTGAAGGTGGATTTAAGATTTTAAATAAAGAAAGTCCACCAAAACCAAGCAGACATGCCTGGGGAAAGCCCAATAACAGAACATTCCTTCTTTTCTGTAACCTGTGCTTGTTTAACTAATGGCCTTGCAATGTAACTTGAGATGTTTAAACTCCCTTAGCAACCCATGATGTCACCCTACCCTCCAATCACAATGTACCAAATCTGCTTTTGTATCTCCCGCTTGCTCTTCTTATAAAAACCCGCAAACCCCACTGGGTGTGGGAGATCCCATTCAGGCCCAACCAGTGTAAAGCTGACCTCTTAAACTGCGTTGGTGCTGTTTCTTCCTGTGTTTGGTCTGTTTTCCATAACAGACCAAATGTGTGGATCAAAAATGTTAGGGAAAAAATTTTGTCTACACTGAATGTGAGCACTCTTTTCTTGTCATTATTCCATAAACACTATGTTATAACAATTAATGCTACACAGCATTGATAATGTGTCTGGTATTATAAACCACCTAGAGATTATTTAAAGTCTATGGGAGCATTGTGCAGTTTATAGGCACAATACAGCACCATTTTATATAAGAGATAAAGCGCTCACAGATCTGGGTAACTGTGAGGTCTCAGGTCCTGTTCCCCTGAGAGATGGCTATGTCCAATCCTTGTTGGTTTGGGTGTAATTTCTCCACGTCCATCTGATCAACTTTCTTTCCCAGTGGGATTCTAGTCTTCCTGCAGTCTGGGAACACCTCCGAATTACAGCTCCACAGCATCTGAGCTGGATCCTCCCGCTATAGGACAAGCAGGATGAAAACCAGCAGGTCACGGTGAGTAACAGAGCACTGGGGATTTTTAAACCAGTATTCACAACCACTGACTGTGGTTTGAATAATGACAACTCATGCCATTTTGGTGCATTAGTCTTTTCTTCTTACTCATATTTTAATTATGAAACAAGTATGCAAATGCATGCTCATGGTATAGCTAAGGAAATTATCCATTGCATTTCAGGAAGCACTCAAGAGAATTTTTAAGTGGGCTCACAGTCCCACAAAGCATTCTAGAATGGACTTGGAAACAAAGGGCGGAGCTCTCAGTGCACAGTGACCCCGGCCCTCATGTCACAGCCTTTGGGAAACTTTCGTGAATGTGTGCTGGGAGGTACTGAAGACAAGATAGCCATGGATTCAGATCCAGGCAGCCCCCCTGGGTCTGCATGTGTGCTGAAGCTGTCAGGACACAGACCAAGCTCTCCAGAATGACAGGGAAGTTGGGGCTCCTCCCAACTGTCTGCTTTCACGCGCCTCCACCCACGGCTCCTCTGTGATCCCCCGAAGCCAGGTTCCCTGTGGCTCCATCTCAGACCAGCGCTTCAGTGAAGAATCTCAGAATAACTGGAGCTCTTCACATGCATTTCTTAGCACCGCGGCAGAGACACGGGCCCACAGCAGCGCTTCTACAAATTTCCTTTTCTGTCTAGGTCCCTTGTATGCACACAGCTCTATCCTGAAAGGATCTGAAGACCCCTCAATCAGGCACGGTCTAGCAAGCGAAGAAGCCTTCTGAACACAGCAGGCCCTTCCCTAGAGCACACAGGGGAAGGGCAGTCAGGTGAGGGGCAAAATCCTAGTGACGGGCAGGGCGCGGGCTGAGGGCACTCACGCTTGGCTCACTTCTGTCCCGTGTTCTCCATGGCCTTCCTCGCATGGGTCAGCCTGGGAGCCTCCACCAGAGGGACAGTGCATCTGCAGGGGAAGGAAACCTGGCTCAGAATCGCAGACCAGACAGACCTGCACCTCCCAGGAACGCAGGGCATCTGTGGTTGTGGGGAAACTGAGTTTTGACTCTGCTGATGAAACCTTTGTCACTGAGGTATAAACAACCGCCAGGTCTGAGCGAAGGTCAAGGTTGTAAAAGCAAACATCATCGGCAGATATAGCACACGCCGGTTATAATAGCTTTCAGGAGGCCAAGGCAGGAGGATTGTCTCAAGTGCAAGGCCAGTCCAGACTACACGGTGAGTGCGAGGCCAACCTGACCAACAGACTGAGATCCTGCCTCACAAACGCCATCAACCAACCAATCTAACAAATGCACCACCTTCCCTGGCGGGGGGGCCTTATGGGAGTTTTCCCTAGATCTGGTGTCCCCTAGCTGCCCTGACTGTTGCCACCCTGATTCCGTGCCCCTCTCTTTCCCCACCACACACTATTGAACAGCTTTCTGTGGGGCTCCTGGGAGCCCAGAGTAAACTTTGGCTACCTCTTTTGATTGTCTCATTGACTGATTGATTGATTCTTTACATTTTCTGGTGCTGAGATGGAACCAGGGCCAGGTACAGGCTGAACATGGCACCCCGCCCTGAACCACACCCCCTGCCCCCTGGACACCACTTCTTAAATGCATGGTCAGACTTCAACCCCTACCTGGCCCTGTCCGCTCATCCCACCCATCCTGCAGCTCCCAGCCACGGCCAGGATTCCCTGGGTTCATTTCAAGATCTGATGCTGCAAACGCCAGCTTCGAGTGGGCTGAGAAAGGTAACGCGGGCTGAAGGGCTGAGTCCACCCTGGGTGTCTTTTCCTAAAAGACAAACAGCGCTGGCCTGGCTTCCCATATTGATCTAATCAACAATCCAAACACAATTTCAAAACTGTCAAAACAAAACCCACACACCTGACACAGACAATTAACAGAAGTCGAGGTAGCCCATGCCCACACGCCATCTCCCTCTGATGGTTCAAGGAGACTGTCAAAAGCCTACCCCACTGCAGGCTGTGAGATCACCAGAAGCAGACTGCGAGCCAGAGCCAGCCGGGAACCCTGACACTGAGCTGGAAGCTCTAATTACCCAGCGTATAATTTGGTTGCTAAATGGATTGTTTACAGAGGTGTGTGTGCTGAAATCACAGGCCTGGCAGAGCCAGAAGAGGCAGGTGGGGGAGGAGGCAGGCAGTCATTAACACTACCACCTCCCTTCAGGCTGCCACCTGCCAATTGCGGCTGCTGCCACCTCAGCTGCAGGCCCTGACCTTGCTGACTCACCTGGTCCTCCTGTTCCGTGACGTTTGGGAAATACCTGGCCTTCCTCCCTCGGGTCCTACCAGGTAGTAACTGCGGCGGAAGCAGGCTGGCCTTGGCATGGAACAGGAGATGGCCTCTGCGGTCGTGGGTGCCCAGGCTTAGCCTGGGAGGAAAGTGAGCCTGTGGAAGTCCCCCCAGGGGTCCCACAGGCAGGAGGGAAGGTCAGGGTCCCAGGACTCATTCCAGGCAGCGACCCCTCAGGATTCCCACAAAGGAGCCCTGACCCACGGCAAGAGCTTCGTATTTCCATCCCCAAGAGAAGGAATGAAATTCACCCTGTCTTACTGAGGTCGCAGGGAATGAGGGGAAGGGGAGAAGGGACACAGACACCTGGGATGTCCAAAAGACTTCCTGAGATCAGAAGGAGGACTTGTCAAAAATGAGATGACCAAAACAATGACACTCAGTAGGGACCAGGAGAGGCAGTACACACAGGAACCTCAACAAGCCAGAGGCACAAAATACAAAAGGGCCCAGGAGGTCAGACTTCTCTTCAGATCAAACAGGCCTTGCTAAAATATTGCTTTAAAACAAAACCAAGGGAAAACTGTGTGATTATGTCAAAAGAATTTAAGAAGAAAAGAATTAAAAGTAAAAGAATTGACCAAGAAATAATCCTTCAGGGCCAAGAGTTGAAATTTTAAGAAGGTGTAGAAAAATTAGACAGAGACTGTTAACAGGAAATAAACTAACAATCACACGTCACCTAACCACACAGATGCATCCTGGGTTTCACTGTCCTCATATGGACCTTGCAGTATGGGAGACAGACTAACATGCCACTGTGTAAGAAGACAGTTTTGGATCCTTCGGAACTTAGGGGACCCCTGCCGCATATCGGGGTCCACGGTTGATCAAAACACCTCTCTACAGCACATGGCTATAACTGTAGGGCTGGAGGGGGATATTCATTCCACACCAAAGAGGTGGACGATGGCTCCTTCCTGACAGTACCTGCGGTGTTCTCAGGAATTCGAGGTGTCCTGGTGCCACTCTCTGACTGACAGCACCGAAGGAGCGTTAACAGGAGTCTGGTGTGCAAAGAGCCCCACTCTCCCTGCCACAAATCACCCAAAAGCCTGGCACTGGGTAGTCATGAACTGCCTCCCCACATTCTGCAGCAGTAATACTTGACCAGCACGCTGGGCATCCACTTGATGCCGGCTAGACAGAACCCCGAGCACCCCGCAACACCAGGATGGGCTGTCTGCAGCTTTCCGGAGCTCTGCCACAGAGAAAGCTCTCACAGCACAGAGGATGCGGGTTGCAGGCAATTCCTCTCTGCTCCAGGGTCCTGAAACATGGTAAGGACACCTTCAGGTTTTGAGAGGAAGACAAAATACGGTCAGCCGGACCTTCCACCTTCAGGAGCCCGCGGAGGAGCCTGGGACCGACCGGAAGGCGCCTGCCCTCTGAGGTGCTGGTCCCCCTGTCCTGTCTGCTGACTCTGAGCTTGGGCTCCAGGACCTCCCAGCCTGTTCCTGCTGAGCACAGTGTGGGTAGAACCCCACCACTCGGCCACACTTACCTGGTCCCTGGGTTACTGCCATGGATGACCAGGGGCCCACGTTCATGCTGCCATGGGACACTGTTCCCTGCCACCTTCACAGCTCCTGCTGAAGGTTGCCTCTTGGTCTCTAAGACCTGCTGGCTGTACATTCAGAGGGTGACTGAACATGGATGGCCTCTTGTTTTGGGGGCAAATGTTACTGTATTCCACAGATAATCAAAAACACATCATATAATCCTGTCTGCAGCCACAAGCGGAGGGCTTCTGAGCAGATGGGGAAACTGAGGCATAGACTGGTCACGTGGAACTGGCAAGGGACTGAGAGGCTTCTGTAGGTGTCTGGACCACATAGGCTCTGGACTCAGAGGAGCTTGATGTGCCTAGGGGAGCTTCTAAGGCACAAAACCATCCATCAATCTAAAACTTCCTGCAAAAGGTGGAAATGAATAACAACCCTGCTAGAGCACCTAACCTACGGCATTCATTTTTAAGAACTAGAAGTTTACATATGAAATGCGTATTTTTGTATGTTACTCATGTTACAGTCACATGAGTGGTTCTTATTTCTAATCTTCACAACAATAATGGGAGTATGAATTCTCCCATTTAGAGTGAAAAAGAGTGCAAAGAGGTGCATCCCTGGGACAGTGATTCAAAGGCTTGTGGGAAAGAGACAGTGCAGACAAGGGAAGATGGCAGAGAATTTAATGAAGAGACAATTCACCACCTGGGCAGGTGGAAACAAAACAGCCCGGAAGCCTCCAGGGGCTGTGGCGGAAGTGATGTCACACCACAGCCAAGCAAGGGCCCAGGGGCCGCAGGGCTACAGCTGTCCGCAGGAGTCCCAGAGGGACCCACTTCTGCCAACAGGGGGTGCCACGCAGGAATAGACACCCTCATTTCTCCCAGGCAATATCTGAGCCCAGCTGGAAACCAGAGCTCAAGGCTGGAGACAGGGAGACAGGAATCCGAGCAGTTGGCGAACAGCCTCTGAGCCCCTGAGCAGGTGCAAGGAGCAAGAACGCATGCAGAGGAGGGAGGAAGGGACCACTGAAGACCCCAGACGGAGAGACAGACGCGGAGCTCAAACTGGGACTCACTGCAGAATCCAGCTCTTCCCAGCCAACAAAGAACCAGGGAGTGAGTCCTGGGGGTGGAAAACACAGCTTTGGATCCAGCAGAGTAGGGGCGCTTTAGGAGAACACTTTCACACAGTAAGTCATCTATTCCCTGGCCTTGCTTCACCCAGCGCATGCATCGGAAGGAGGAGATCACAGCCCCTCAATCTGGAATCCCCAGCTGACCCCAGACGACAGCCAGGGAGAACAAAGGAGTGAGAATCCCTGAGAGTCGCCTCCTGGCAACTGCTGACGCTGCAGGGCTCCAAACCCAGAAGTTAGATCACGGAGCAGCTCCGCAGGACAGGGCCGGGGAACTGGGCGTGACAAGCTTCCCACCCACAGCACTTTCTCCACTTGCTCCACGGACGCCCCGCACATTAGGCCGTGATGCCACGGACACACCGCAGGCCCGTGGGCCGGTCAGCAGCCTCTCCGAGGAAGGCCTGCAACCCGGGGATCAAACAGCCTCTAGGAACAAGGCAGGGCTTTGGAAGTGTGCTGCGTGCCACAGAAAACGCAGAGGATGTTCAAGTTCCTGACAGAGCAGAAAGAGCTCCTCTAACAGCAACCGCTTCGGTCTTGCTCGGTGGGTTCCCAGATGACTGACTGCTCGTGAAAATGCACGCGCGCACGGACGCGCGGATGCACACAGGCGCGGGCGCACAGGCCTGCCTTCCCCACGCAAGTCAGAACAGCGGGTTTCGTCTTGATTGAAGAAATCCAACTTCAAGAATGACTAGACGGCTTCATTCAAGGCAAGACAGCGCCAGGGCGGAGCCTGCGGACATTTTGTCTCCTCCTTTCCTCTACCCGGGGCGCCACCTAGCGTCCTCCAGCCCGTACTGCACGCTCCAGCCCTCAGCTTTTCTGCAAAGATGCGGTTTCATAGAAAATCCTAAGACTAATAGAAGAAAAAATTGGCTTCTATCACAAATATTTTTCAAAATTAGCTGGGCAATAAAGAATTACCCTTTGTTGGATTTCACACATGATTTTTCTTGAGCCAAACCAAAGACTCATGACTTTCAAAAAAAATGAATAGGCAATACATGGAGTGGGCATTTTTCACATGGATGTTTGCTTTTAGGAAAGACGTTTATATGCACCCGAAAATGCGCTGATGCGCGTATGAAACAGCAGTGCACACTCTGCAGGGTGTGGCATCACACAGCTAAAGCTTACCAGGGTTTCTGTGAGGCTGCCTCCTCCCTCCCCCCAACCCAGCCAAAATTTATACTAAAGATTTAAACCCCAGTATCTCAGAAGGCAATTGTTACCAGAATTCTGGGCCCTTCCCAGGGTTTTGAGGTGCTTGTTGTCCCAAACAAAGAATTGGACAGGAAATGCACAAAAGGTAGCAAGAGTTGACATTCATTAAAAGTAGTAGAGGTAGAAAAAGGAGTATGTTGTACAGTGACTGCTGGTGAACTTCAGGTAGACAGAGAGGGCCGCGCTGCAGAGTGCAGAGCGGGTGAGTGACGGGAGAATACAGATGTCTGCAAGCGCCGAGATGCCTCAGGAGAAAGCAGCTCTGTTAGCACCTGGATCGTGGACTTCCAGCACCCAGAACCGTAGGAAAATGAACTTCTGTTGGGAAGCTGCCTGAAAACCCACTCTGTGGTACTTTTCATGGTTGCTCTAGTAAATGAAAGTAGCTCCTAAAACACCCATTCCTCACCTGAGCTGGGCCCTGCAGGAAACAATGGTGACACTGATGCTGAGGAGGCCTGGACAGATGCTTTGTCCCCTCGTTTGCATACAGTCCTGCACCCTGAAGTTCAGGGCAATGGCTTTGGGACACTGTTTGCCCACCCCTCTTCCCTGTTAGCTGGGAAGCTGTTTTCCTTGAAACTTGTCCTTGGATGCTGAGTATGCAGGCACATGCCTGGAATCCTAGCACTTTGGGTGGCTGAAGCAGGAGGACTGCACCTTCAGGCCAGTTGGGCAATTTAGCAAGACTGTTTCAAAAGAAAAAATAAAAAGGGCCGGGGTTGTAGCTTAATGTGTAGGCTCTAAGTTTGATCCCCACTACAAAAAAAAGAAAAAAGAAAGAAAGAAGGAAAGAAAGAAAGAGAAGAAAGAAAGAAAGAAAGAAAGAAAGAAAGAAAGAAAGAAAGAGAAAGGAAGGAAGGAAGGAAGGAAGGAAGGAAGGAAGGAAGGAAGAAAGGAAGGAAGGAAGGAAGGAAGGAAGGAAGGAAGGAAGAAAGGAAGGAAGGAAGGAAGGAAGGAAGGAAGAAAGAAAGAAAGAAAGAAAGAAAGAAAGAAAGAAAGAAAGAAAGAAAGAAAGAAAGGAAGGAAGGAAGGAAGGAAGAAAGGAAGGAAGGAAGGAAGGAAGGAAAAAGAAAATCTGTCCTTGGAACGGGTTTGCTGGAGGTTGAAGGGAACAGAGAGCTTTCTTCATGGGGATGTCTGGTGACTGATCGACCTTGGTGGATTCTAGCTCCCCCACTTCGGCAAGTGGGCTCAGCTCCTCCATCCCGGACTTGGTCCTCTGTAAAATAAGAGTGACAGGAAAATGCAAAAGGCTCATTTCGTAGTCCAGCATAACCCTCTCCCACGACGACCGGCAAACATCTTCCCCAGCCTCTCTGAAGCAAGGACAGGGACATCAGAGTCCCCAAACTCCTGGACAGAAAGCCTTGGGAACCCCGACCCCTCCAGGAGGGGTGGGAATGTAAGCAGCCCCGCCTCCCTGCGCTCGGTCCACCACGCAGAAGAAAGTAAGGCTGAGTGAACTGCTCCCCGTGACCTTTGCCTCCGGGACCTCACCGTAACACAGGTGTCTTCCTGGGGACCGGGCCCTGGGTGGGACTTTGGTGACTGGTGTCCTAGGCAAAAACAAAAAGGGAAGGAGAGAAGGAAGGGGGAAGCATGGGGGAGGGGTGAGCCTGAGACCAAAGAGACGCAGATAAGAAAGGCACAGACGGGCGGAGGGAGAGAGGCGGGAGCTGGGCTGCAGCGGCCCAGACCCGGGGTCCAGGCCCCCGGGGTCCTTTTCTCCCCGGGGGCGCGCGCCGGGCGGGGCCTTCGCGACTCCGTGACCCGCGCGCCCCCTAGCGGCGGCCCCGGGAAGGCGGAGCAGGCGCCGAGGGGTGCACGAGGGGGCGGGGGGGGGGCAGGTACAACGCCCGGACCTCTGTCCTCGGCCGAGGAAAGGACGAGTTACAAGAGCAGACCGTTTCCTTACCTGAGGTTCACGGAAGCCTTGGTCTGCAATGAGGAGTGAGGGAAGGAAAGCCAAGGATCAGGAGGTAAACCAAGTGCCATGGGATGCGGTCGGTGCTGTTCAGGGGTGCTGCTTAGTTGCTCTGAGGGAAATAGAAATAAGTAACGAAGCGCCGAAAAAGCTGGTAGCTGCAAATGCAGCCCTCAGTCAGCTCAGCTCTGCGTGGAGGGTGGTGTGCACGCCGCGTGGATTCCGCTCCCACGGTGCTGGGGTCTTGGAAGTCCATAGTCCTGTACCTGGCAGATTCAGTGGCTGGTGGCCGCTGCAGGTGGCGTGGTTCTCGTGGGTCCTTCTAGAAAAGCTAGTCTCCTTGGCGAAGGCTCTGCCCTATGGCCTCATCACCTCCCAGAGTTCCACCTCCTAATCCCATTCCTGTTGGGGTTGGGGTCCAGATGTCTCCCAGCACCTCACTGCATAGAAGGCTCAGAGGGTGGAAATTAAGGCACTAAATGGATCGTGAGGGATCTAGCTTCATCGAGTCGATTAATCCACTGATGAGTGCATGGCTCAGTGGGGTTATTGAAAGGTGGGGCCTAATTGCATGAGGCAGGTCATGGGGCCGCGCCTTCGAAGGCTGTATTTTGTTCCTGACTCTGCTCTGGCTGTTTCCCTTCTCTCTCTGCTTCCTGGGCACCACTAAGGGAGCAGCTTCCTGTCATGATGCTCCTGCCTTGTCTCAGGCCTCAAAGCCACGGAGCCTGGTGATGATGGGCTAAAACTCAAATCTTGAGCCAAAATAAACCTTTCCAGAGTGATCCAAAGATACAACCGTTGTTCTGGTGACCAGGTTTTAATGTGAAACGGAGTGGAGACCGTAACACAGGCCAGCCTTGCTTCCTTCATAACATGAATGTAGAGGCGCCCGGGAGTTTCAGTCACCTAAGAGAGCCAGTCCCCGTGACCATGCTGCTCTCCTGAGCCTTTCTCTGCTGTCACTGGAGATCTTGCAGAAGGTGAAACAGAAGTGAGTGCTCAGATGGAGGATGAGAACACAAATGTAAAGGGCTAAAAGTACATTGTATCTTTTTCAGATCAAATCAGCAAGGTTGAGATCTGTCTGTCTGGGCCTGGGATCATCCACCCTGGGGAAGCTAAGGTGGCTAAGATTCTAAAGGCCCAGGCAGATGCTGCCCTGGAGAAAATCCGCGCTTGGAAACAGGGGGACTGTCCTCTGCCATCACTGGATGGCCGAGCCTTTCTTTCCGTCACCCAGCTGTGACAGCAAGAGTGGCATTTCTGCCCAAAGGAAGCCACACTTCCCATAAATGATGACAGCCCCGGGGTCAGGGGTCATTGAGGAGGAAGGACGGGCCCTGGGTGCTGAGGTTAACATGGACCTAAGGAGCAGAGATGCCCAGAAAGTGCAGATGGGGCTTAATCCTATGTCTACGTGATTCAAGTGGATAATAGTCTATGCTGTGCTTTAGTGTTTGTGTTTAATTAAAGTCAGCAAGTGCTTACTTATGGCTAATAATTTGAGAAGCCATTAGTGTAATTGGAAGACAAAAAAATTGAGAAAAGAAGGTGAATAACACGCCAAAGACACCCAGAGGTGTTCCATTATTCTTTAGCAAATATTAAACACTTGTTGTGGCCAACTTGGAGGAAACAACGAAAGTCTTGACTTCTTTGTTTACATGAAGACATAACGGTAAGGCACTTGCAGTAGTGGCTGTCAAAGCGTGGTCCCCAGGCCACCAGCATCACTTGGACACTTACCCATTTGCAAACTCTGCAGAAAGGAAACAGCAGCCCAAGCTTTGCCAGGTCTCCTAGTGATCCTGTTATACCCTAAAGTTTAAGGCCCGCTGTCTTACATTCTGTCTTCCTGTGGTGTCAAACAGCTAACTAGGTTTAATAATCAGAGTAGGTCCAACAGTAAGGAATTTAAAACAAGATTTGGACTATGGGAAGTAAAGTTTGATAAATATGAAATCATTACTCCAAACTCTTATGTAGTGCAAGACATCCTATCCAGTGCAAGACGTAAACCAGCAGAGGCCCTCGAGGTGGCTGGATGGAATGGACAGGAAACAGGCCGGTAGAAACGAGAGAGAGGTTTCTGTGGCTGTGCCACAGGACTCTGCTTGCAAACAGACCTTCTAAACATCTCAATCATTGATGAAGCTAACCAAGTGCTTACCAAATTTAAATTCAAACATTTCAATAGTTGGCAGAAATCTCAACTATTGGATTGATGGATCTAAAAATATACCAACAGAACTGGAGCAGTGGTCCAAAGCAGACAGCCTGCCGTCCATTCGGGGTACTGTTCGGTGGTCTTGGGGCCAGACATCCAACAACACCAGTGAAAAATAAATGGGACCTGAAAACACAGTGTGCTCAGTATAAATGAGCAGCGTGACGCTACCACCAGAAAAGCCCGCAAGATGCTAGGATCTCTTCAAAGTGTTGCCTGTTCAAGGAAAGTGTGATGGACTAAAAAGTGGCCCTCATCTTCCAGGTCCAGAACTCAGTTCCTGGAATCTAAATTATCTGGGGTCAGAACACATTACCTCAAAATATGTTATCTTGGAACCCGACAAAACAGCAGAGCTGGCCATACAGGAATTTTCCAACCTGCCTCCCCAGGAAGTAGGTTATAAAACCCTCACTGGACAGGTGTCCTGCTTCTCCCTGGAGGCCAAAGAGGAATCTTCGCAGCCAGGCCTCGCTGGGCTCCTGTCTCTGCCCCTCACAGTTAAGCCAGGCCCTCTCTGCGATCATACTTCTACACGACTGTTCACTCTTCATGGAAACTGAGCATAAAACCAGGTGGTTTGCCCTGGATCTTTGGGTCTTCATTTCTCAAGTTCTCATGTGATGCAAATTTTGGTTAGATATACTTCTTATATTTATCTCTCATTAATGTGTCCTTGTCACGTGGCCCTTGTAATGAGCAAGAGAAAGGGACTGCGCTTTCTCTCCCGTGGAACAGTGCCTAGTGGGAAGAGATGTGGGGTGGAAAGTTGAAGATGGATTCAAATTAAGACATTTTAGGCTGGGGATTTAGCTCAGCAGCACAAGTGCTTGCCTGGTAAGCATGAGGTTGTGAGTTCAATCCTCAGTACCAAAAATAACAAAGAATTTTGAGATGGGAATATTGTCCTAGATTATCCAGGTGGATCGTAAGCACAACTGCCTGCATGTGTTATCTCCTCATAAGACAGAGGACATGAGGACAGAGCAGAGGGATTTGAAGGGGCTGTCAGAGATCAGAGTGAGTCACCCGACCAAGGAGGGACAGTGTCACCAGAGCTGGAAGACACAAGTCTGGAGGGAGCACAGCCCTGGTGACACGATGATTTTTTGCAACCCCCAAAGAGGAAAGGCTCATTGTTCTGGGGGTTCCACACCACAATTCAGAGGTGCTATTGCTTTTGGGCCTGTGGCAGGTAGCCGATCATAACAGGTTGCACAAGATGGGGCAAGCTGCTCACCACAGGGCAGCCAGGGTCAAAGAGAGAAGGGAAAGGGCTCCTACTGCCGGCTTAGAGGGCGTGGCCCCAGTGACTAAGACCTGCTCCTAAGCCCCACCTCTTAAAAGTCCACCTCGGCTTTCAGCACCAAGCCCAGACCAAGTCTCTAACACCTAGGTCTTCGGGGCCACTCTTGGTTGAAACTGTAGCAGCCAGTGATGCTGATTCTGGAATTCTGTTATCCAGGACTCACACTGGGAGAGAGGAGCAAGCTTCTCTATAGGTTTGGGTCTGAACGCTGCACTTTGGGAGGTGCATTCACAGAAAGAAGCATTAAGAGTTTTCTGAATGGTCCCCAGAGGACAAGTTATGACTAATAATTGTGAGCTGGGAGATGACAAATGTCAAGCACACTTGGGGCCAAGGAAAAGAGGAGAGCCAGAAAACGTAGTGACTCTACCATAAATGAAGGTAACTAAGCAGACTGCGAAGCCATTTGTTAGAATATGAAGGTTGTCAATGGAGCTCAAGCCCCAGAGGTAGACACAGGTGCATTAGGGTGGCGTATGGCTCCTCGGAACCCAGAGGTCCTGAGCAGAAGGGACTTTATGGCGGTTCTCTGCTCTCGGTGGAGCCAAAGCAGACAGGAGATGGGAGGCCCAGAAGGCTGTCAGGGTCTGAGTGGGCAGTGATTAAACCTCAGCACGGATGTGGCTGCAGAGATGCAGAGGAAAGAATGCATTTTTTAAAAGGTTTGGAGGCTTAAGTAATCAGTCTTTGGCAGCAGCTCGAATTTGGAGAGACGAATATTTATTAGGTACCTACTAAGAGCATTGACCCAGGAGCCTTGGGCAAAATAAATAGAAGATGGCCAGCTCTCCCAGGGAGAGAGCAGAGTGTGCTCACAGTCATTAGAGAACACGGCACTAGCAATGAGTTTTTAAATACATGGATAAAAGGCTAGAAAGGAAGAAGTCACAAAAGCTTGATTCATGCCAGTTTGGGGTTTGGGCTTTGAGGAAGTGGACTCTGAGAGATGACCAGGGGTGGTGAAGAGACAAAGAGCCTTTGGAAAAAGGCTACGGTCGGTGGGGTCCGCCCCAGAGGGGAGCAGGCAGGAGGGAGCACTCTGTGTGGAAGCAGTGTCACTGACCCCCTGCAGTTTGGTGTGGGAAAACAGGCGGCTGGGATTCAGAGCAGGTGCCTCAAGTCAAGGCTTGACGTCACAACAAAGAGGTCCTGACTGTTTTGTAGTTATCACGCTCAGCCTGGATGCTGGTCCAGTCTCCTTGCAGTCTCCGGGAGGCTCTTGGAGGAAGCAGTTCTGAAAAAAAAAAAAAAAAAGAACCTTCACCAGTGCAGAGCGTGGGTAAGAGCTTAAAGGACGTGAATTCCTTTCAAGGAAAGGGTTTCATCCAGGGAAGGACAAGGCTGTGAGAGAGACCACAGATAGAAGACACATGCAGTGTGGAAGCTGACAGAGGTTGGTATTTAGAACATGCAAGAACCCTGCAAATCAACAAAAGGCCCCAGGGTAGGGGCATAGCTCAGTGGTAGAGCACTTTCCTAACCTGCACTAAGCCTTGGGTTCCATCCCTAGCACTGAAAACAAAAAGTCCTCTTCTCAAATGAGCAAAGGGTCAAAGGATCCCGAGAGACACCTGCTGGGGGAGGGGGGAAGTTGAGGCTTCGTGAGTAACAGGCACGTGAAGAGATGCCCAAGCTCATCAGTAACCCTGCGGATGCAAATTAACCAGCACTGACATCCTGGGCACCCATCCAGTTGGCCAAATGACTGTGAGGATGGGGGACACCAGTCAAGGGTGTGTGGACGCGCAGAACTTTAATGTCCTGCCTTCCCAAGGGACTGTCCATGGAGAGGCTCACGGCAGCTCTGGTTTTGGCGACAGGGTCCAGCCATGGAGGATGCTTGGCACAAGAGGAGGAAGTGTACTGGGAATACTCTGCTGAGTGGGATGGAACAAGGCTGGGCATGGTGGTGCACGCCCGTAATCCCAGCACTTGGGAGGCTGACGCAGGAGGATCACTGCACGTTTGAGACCAGCCTGGGCTTTAAAATGAGTTTGAGGTCAACCTGGACTACAGTGATGAGACCCTGTCTCAAAAAACAAAGAAGAGACTCCATGTACACATGATAACATGAATATGGTTTTTAAAATACAGTGCAGAATAAAAGCATCAAGAAGCTGGGCTGGAGGCATAGCTCACTCTGTCAAGCTCGTGCAAGGCACTGGGTTCCCTCCCCACCCCATGGGGTGGTGGGGAGGGAGGAAGAAGGCAGCTGGGCAGGCAGTGATCTACGGGACATCCGTGCATGTGTGATCGTTTTAGACCACTATGTTTTTAATAGAGCACAGCTTATAACAACGTACCTCAGACACGTGGGACTGGCTGCCCAGGAGGGAAGGTGAGAAGCAAGTGCAGAGAAGTCGTGAATGCGTGCGTGCCCAGGAGAATGAATGAATGAGCTGGGTCTCTGTGGGAGCTGATGATGAAGTGCATCAGCAGCTACAGAAAATGATTAACTCAACCCTCTGCTTCTGAGGACAAAATAAACAAGAGTCTTAAGCGCTACATCAATTACCGAAGCAATGCTAGACCTGAATGTTAAGCAGATGACTTATGAGCGGGAGGAGAGTGGCTCCATGAGGGGCCTGTGACGGGTTATAAAGTTAAAGTCACGCAAAAATATTGTTGAAATTTGTGTATAGAGTTACCAAACTAGTAAATCAAGGAGTCCTAGTAGACATAGCACTGCGTTTTTTTTTTAGCCAAGTATTCACACAATGCCTATGAAAAAAGCAAAACAAAACAAAACAAAAAACCCATAAGCAGAGCAAGTATAGGATAAGCTACCCCAGCTAGCTGAGTAGCTAAATCCAGTAAAGCTTGGTTCATTGGTTTGTCTGAGCCGTCACATTTGTCTTCTGGGTTGACACTCTTTGAGGCTCTTGTGAACATTTGGTTCCTCTTCCAGACCAATATGCAAAGGTACATACAAAATTATACGTTTACTATTGGGATGGGGGTGTAGCCTTTGAGCCAGGGGTCTCAAGTCCAGAATCGAGTTCAAGAACCAAGTTTGTAACTGAGGATAGCTGTTGAGACTTTAATAAGAATCTCCGGTGGCATTTTGTATTTTTAACAATGTGCCCGGGTTATCCAAATGTGCGTCATTAGGCAAAGAACTAGGTCAGAGCTTGCTGGTCCCAGAATCATCTAAGGAACTTTTATGAAAACCCAGTTTCCAGGCCCCATTATTAAGGAAGTTTGCCCTAGCAGGGCCCAGGAATCTGCGTGACTTTACTTCCCGCCAGTTGATGTGGGCGTGGGACCTCAGCTGGGCCAATCGCAGTCCTGCCTGCCTTGGGATTTTCTACCTGCAGCTGAGCCCCAGCCCTCAGCCGCTGAGAATACTGCTGCCAGGCTCAGGCCAGTGACCTCAGGTGCTCACTTTGGCTGTGGTGCTGCTCTTGGTGGACCCCTGGGGATCCCGCCTCAGCTGCTGGAAGAGCTCAGGCGGCCTGAGTTTGATACCTGCATCTATCACTAGCTCCGTGACTTCCGGCAGGAATTTAGCTTCCCCCTGCTTGGCTGCCCTAACATATGAATCCAAGACAACGGTGATTAACTTAGAAGACAAAACTCAATATACTAAAGCATGCAAATTTGGGGGCAGAGGAGAAACTTGATATTTATTATTATTATGTTTTATTCTTATTGCAAAATGATATAAAGAATCATCGGTACTTGGGGTATAAAATACAAGCTTGGGGGGGATGATAGCCATTTTCTAATGACCAAGGGAACTGTGAATGAAAGAAAAATGAAATATCCTTAGAGAATCAGCAGTGGAGGAACATGGCCACACACATCTGTAATCCTGCAATCGGGAGGCTGAGGCAAGAGGATCACTGTGAGTTGGAGGCCAGCCAGAGCTACAAAATGAGTTCAAGGCCGGTCTGAACTGCATAGTGAAACCCATCTCACAAAAGACAGACAAAAAAAAGAGAGAGAATCAGCACAAAACAAACCCAGACCTGCGGGTGAGAGTTGGGGTTGGTCTGGCATAAATATATCCAACAGTGGGGCAGGATATGGGGGTGGGCTCCCCATCAGTCCCTGGAAGACTCAGCATTCTCTGTCTAGATGATGATTTGGAAAAGCTTTTTGGTTGGGTTAGGAATAGAATTAGCCTTTAATGTCTCCTCTAGGTTAAGTAATTTAAGATGCGTTGCATAACTCTGGAACAGGTGGTACCTCAGGTCATGACTGCTTTTGTTTGCAAACAGTTTGGTTCACAAACAGAAGCATTTGGCAGAATTTTGTTTTTGTTTGCAGACTCTGCTTCTGGTGACACACAGCCATGGTTATCTTTCCCACACAAAAACAAACGCGGACACCTTTTCCAAAAGCATAGAACAAATTATGTTCTTGAGCAGAGGCACCGCTGTCATAGCTTGCGTAGAGTGAACCCTAAATGTACCCTACATTGCCTTTGGATACAGAGTTTGTTCATCAGGGAAATTCGGTGTATGACCAAGCATACAAAGACAAGTATACAAAAGTATAATGATAGCTCAGCATCATTTTACTACGTCAGGGAAACAACACCTGAATTCCTATCAATGGGGGATCGGTGAAATAAATTATGGCATATTAGCATAAAGAGTCATCTGTAGCCATTAAACACGGTAATGATAAACAGTGAAAATGAGGCTGCGGAGGGGTAAAATGTAAAATGTTTTACATTTGGCAGGGCAAGAGCACCGGTCCTAGAAAAAAGCCGGACTCTGCCAGGCCCCTCCAGCAGGGGGCAGTCTCACAGAGAGCTACACCCCTAACCCGCGCGGGAAATCATTTATAAATCGTACCTGTGTAGGTGAATGTAGTACTCAGAAGACCCCAGCTAGTTCTCCCCAGGGTGGGTTGTTATAAAATGGGGCCACCCCTGTCACATGGCTCCTTTCCTATGAGGCTATTTCCTTTCTGATTTCCTCTCCCAGGGGTTCCCCATTCAGAAGCTGAACAGATGGGGCCTCCCAAGCTTGAACATTTGACTTCCAAAATGTGAGCTAAATAATTTTTTAAATGTGTTAATTACTTTGCCTCAAGTATTTTATTATAGCTATAGAAAATGGTCTAAGACAAAGGAGCTAGCGAGCTAGGATTCCTTTTAAAACTTTTTTCTTTGCATTTTTCTGTACTGCTTGAATTCTTAAACACTGTTTTGAGTTTGTTTTAAGTTTTAAAAATCAAATACTAGCAGGCAGAGTGAAGTCAGCAGACTGTCACAAAAGCATCTGGAGGGTTCTGCATCAACTCGAAAGCTCTTCTGTCAGAATCCCGTGAGGGAGCCTCCTCTTCCTGCCTTCCAGTTCCCAGGGGACAGCTTCACAATGCTCCCTCTTCGGGTGCCTGCTGTCCCCAGTGGGCTGTTCTGGGCTTAGTCCTGGCCACAGGAAACCAGCCCACCACACCTGGCCGCCACTGCCTCTCTGTGTACCACCCGAGGATCTCGCATAAGGTCTTGGGTCCTGAGTTTCCTCATCTACAAAAAGTGAGGTGATTTAGGCAAATGGATTTTCAGCTCTATGATTTATGAAATCTGAATAAAATAACATTGAGCTTTTTATGGGAGTCTGGGACAGTTCCTCGGTCTTTCCTCAGCTTCCATGATGTTTTTCCAAGATGGTGAGCCTGGTGTTTCGTAGGGTGTCACTTGAGCCGGGTGTGTTTGTACGTAACAGCATTCGGGTTAGGTAGGTGACTTGGGAGGAACCTCAGAATCAGGATGCTGTGTTCTCATTGCGTCCTATAAAGTGGCACAAATATTGATTTGTCCTATTAGTGACAATGTTCACTCTGGCCCCCTATTTAGAGTGGTCAACCAGTGTAAAATTATTCACTGTAAAATTATTCATTTCTCCTCCATTACAATCATATTATAAGGAGGTATTTTCAAACTATGTTCTGGATTCCCCAGCAAACTTTCAATTTAGCCATTATTTATTTTATATAATTTCCTGTTTTATTCCGTGGATCACATCTTACTAAGGTTTTATATTTTGTTGCACATATTTGGCCTGATTTGGCCCCTGGGAGCTCTTCACTCTGTGTTTCATCATTCAGAAATCGAGATCTGAGTCTGTGGGCTTCTTGTTCTCTGAGCGTCACAGCGCTCAGGCTGGCCTGTGGCCTGAGCCGGGAATGTGCATGTGGATTAGGTGTGGTGACAGAGATGTGCCAGGAGATACACAGCTACAGGAACTTAGACAAGGGATGTGGCTACCTGGGTAGGTAGATGTAGTTAAAAAGACGTAACTACAGGGATACGGGTCAGATTCACACAGGGGGTTACAGAGATAGAGATTCAGTAGACATACAGTGACACACACACTTACAGGCAGTGCTGCATACACTCAGATAGTGACACATGCACAGATACATAAGTATAGACAGAGACACAAACAGACAGAGACACATGTTTACAGCTATATTTATTTCTATGTCTGTCTGTTACGGACTCCATCATGCCCCCTTCTCTCAAAAAATACCTGTGTTGACATCTTAATCCATGGTATGAATGTGTTTGGAAAGAGAGTCTTTGGGAGAAAATGAAGATTAAACGAGATCATAAAGGCGGGGCTCTATTCCAAGAGGACTGACTGGCGTCTTTATAATGAGAAGATGCACAAGATCCCGCCTCTGTCCCCCTCTCCATCCCCTCCACTCCCCAGAGGGCAGGCCAGGGTGGGTGTGATGAGGGGAAACCCATCTGCAAGCAGGTAGAGACCCCTCCCAAAATCCAGCCCTGCTCCGCCTTGATTCTACCCTCCAGAGCTGCGAGAAAATAAATGTTGCTTAAGCTCCCAGTCTGGTATTTTCTTTTTCAGGGAAAATGAGCAAACTAATACACTGCGTATCCTCTAGAAGCTGTGAGTTCCTACAGGTACCTCTGATTCCATACTAGTTAGAGGTGGTTCCCCTTTTCATACATACGCCTTCTTTCCCCCAGAGTGGGAAACTTGGGCCCCGTTAGCTGCATAGACCCCCGTAAGTGATGCTTCTCCCCGTGAATGCCATCCCTTGCCTGTGTGGGTGCCGCTCCAGGCCCCCTCGCCTCTCCTGGCTCTGATGTCCAAGCTGCAGCCACCATCCCAGCAAGGACCCTCCCGGGACAGGGCTCTGCCCGGCCCTTCCTCGTGGCTTCTCCTGGTGGACTGGAGCGCTACCAACAAGAGCGTGAAACTACAATAAATAGCTCCCAAAACAGTAAATATATTTTTACCTCCTCATTTTCCCATTTTGAAATGATAGCGCTCCCCACCTCCCTCTGCATTAAATGTTCAGAAATTCTCCACCTCGGATAGGAACAAAAAGAAGGGCATGAAGCTGTATTCGCCTGTTTTCTGTGACAAAAACAAAATACCGGAGGCAGACTGACTTTGATCGAGGTTTATTTTGGGTCAAAATTGTGGAGACAAAGCAGCAGCAGCAGCTGGGCTGCAGTGGGGACCTCAGGGCGGATGCAGGGGTGTGCAGACGGAGTGTGCTGTCACCTCACCACCCAGAGACGTGCGGAGACACGGGGCGCACGGGCTCCTTAACAGGGCTTTCCCGTGAGAGCTCGGGGACCCACAAAAGCTGCCTTAGTCCTTTCTGTGGGCAGAGCCCCCAGTGACCTCCACAAGGCCGCATCACCACATTCAGGGCTGGCCTCGGCTTCTGACACGTGAACCCCTGGGGGACGAGCCACATCTGGACGGCAGCAGCTGGAAAGCTGGTAGCCCTTCCCCTTCCCCATGGGAATTCCACCTCCATACCCAGCCTCCCTGACATCTCCATGTAAATGTCTCAGAAGCGCCAGAAATAGCCGAGCAGGCCTTGGGCCTCCCCGTCTCAAATGAACTGCCCTGTAGTTCCAAGTACTCATCACAAAAGTACTACAGCTTCCCCCCTCTCCCCGGGCCTCCTTTCATGAAAACATTGACTTTTCCTCCCAAAGATGTTCCATTCCCACTCTTCCCATCCATTTCCACCTCATCAGTGGGCCCGGGTCGCGCCATCCCACCCAGTGAACCACTGCAGTCACCTCGCGGCACTCCTGTCTCAGCCTCCTGGGGCCAGCAGTCCGGCCCCCAGAAACGTGAGCAGCAGTTCAGTGACCATCATAATTAAGTCTGGCAAAGCTGGGGGTCACATCTTACCATGGCAGAGCCCACGGATGGGTAGCTTAAAATCTGTTCTCCACAGGAGCCCCGAGTTGGTGCTCAAAAGAACAAACCCCATCGAGCCACCCACCTTCCTGCCGCCAACAGCACTTTGACGCCGGCCCGATGCTCTGCCTGACTCCACCTCCAATCCATCGCCGGACCTCAGGTTAAAGCTTGCAGGTCCCAGGAGGCCCCGCCCAGCCACTGTGCTTTCTCCTTCAGTTGTGTGTCCAGCACCCACTCAGAGCTCCGCCCTTCCCACAGCCCTGTGCCTTGTGCTTCTGTGTCGCCCACCTCCTCTTGGACTCCTGCTCTGGGTGGGGACCAGTGCACGCACCCAGGTGGGCCAAGGTCAGGCTCTGGCTTCCATTCTGCCAACACACAGTGTCCACATGTGACTGCCGGCTTCTGTGGGCCCCGAATTCCTTCCGGGGACGTGTAGAGTGTTTGTTGAAATGACGTCTAAAGCTTTCTCTGGGTTTGCAGCACTTAGCATGTTTTGTGCCAAGGACAGCCACCTCTGAAGCATCCCCACGTGGTGGTTTGATGAGGAAGTGGCTGACAGCCCTTCGGTGCTGTGTTTGACAGCTCTGCAAGCCCCGGAAGAGGAATGCAAAGGAACTAGAGGCCAAGGCCGGACCTCTTACGGACGCTCCTGGGGTGCGGAGGACCCCTCGGTGCTGCAGGCAGAGGGCCAGCTCGGAAGTGAAAGGCTCCGCCCTGGTTCCAAGCCCAGGCAGGCAGCGGCACCTCAGTAAGTAGCCACTTCTATGAACTTCGACCTTGCTGTTTAACTGGAGGTACAGCCCTTGCCTGGTATGTGGGAGGGCCCTGGGTTCCACCCCAGCACCAAAAACAAAAAAAGAAAAGAAGAAGAAAGAGCAACAAATTCAGTCAACACTGCCAGTGTTACAAGGATTTTGTGAAGATAAAATAAAATAAAAAGGAGCCTGGTGTGATGGTTCCTGCCTGTACTCCCAGGACTGGGGAGGCTGAGGCAGGAGGACAGCAGAAAATTCGAGACCAACCTGGACTGTATAGTGAGACCTTGCCTCAAAAAAACCAAAATAAATAACAAATAAAAATGATAGTTGACATATATTTAGTGTGTAATAGGAACCAGGCACATTTCCATGCATTCTCTTCTTTAATTCCTACAAGAATCCTATAACATTGGAAGTATTACTGTCCCTACACACAGATGAGGAAACTGAGGCACAGAGTTGCTAGGCAACTCCCCACAGGCCTCACATCTGGGGAGGCATCATCAGCACAATCCCACTCCCCATCCCACCTCAGCAGCAGGCTGGCCTGCTTCCGTGTCACATCTGTGACAGCTCCAGCAGCCCCTGGCACAGGACAGACACTCCATAAATATTCATTTCGCTCTCCTTGTCCACTTTTCAGCAGTGCATTAACTTAGTCCTCGAGAGAAATGTTTCCCTGTCTTTCCATAAATTAATGCTGGTAGTCCACCGCTGCGCAGCATTATTTTGCCCTGTGCTCCGGGCACGTGCGCGCGTGTGTGTGTGTGTGTGTGTGTGTGTGTGTGTGTGTGTTTTTCAGCTACAGGTTGCTTCTCCCACCCTGTCCTGCCTAAGGACAGTGAAATGCTCCTTCTCTAAACACAGCTTGGGAAAAAAAATCCCTGGCTGGAGAAAAGGCTGGTGGAAGGTGACTCATGCTCATGGTTTGGCAAAGATAAATCAGAGCAGAATGAGGCCACGGGCAGGGTGATAAAAACCTCTCCGGGAAGCACACGCAACTCCTCTTGCATCTTGTTCTGGAGTCTGTGCGCCGCAGTGGACAGAATGTTCCCGAGGTTCAGAGACTGTAAGGATCTCAGACATAAAACCCTTCTAGCTGTATATTTTCAAAAGTAATGTGAGGAGAACGGAGGCTGGGAGTAACAGGCAAATAACTTCGCTGGCGGATTTCACTGGTTATTCCAAAAATGCATGATCCCAAGTTTTCCATTTTCTGGTTAAAAAAACATAACAAATTTGATTATAAAAAAGAAACAAAAGTGTTTTTCTGTGATTTTTTTTTTTTTTTTTTTTTGGTCCCAGCTCTTTACATGTGGTCCTGTCCTTTGCTGTTCCAGTGTGAGAACTACTAGAACATCCAGCAGCTGGTCAGCCTGGGAGCTTTTAATCATCAAATGAGTCCCGCTCTTCCGGAAATGTGTGGCCCTGCTGCACGGTGACCTCCCTCAGAGCTTGCCTGCAGTCTGCTCACTCACGAGCCCCCCCGAGAGGTCTGCCTGACTATTAGGGGTACTGAGTGCTAGCAAAAGGCTTCTTGGGAAAGGTCAGATCCGGCTGATTTTGAGTGACTTCCATCTATCAGTGTCTTTTTCACTTGCTCACCTCCAGAATCTAGAGAATTTAAAAATCCTGTTTCTGTAAAACTTCTCCTGCCCCCGATTAAATGCTAGGCCTGGAAGAGACAATGAAACATATCAGTTGGATTCCAAACTCTATAGATGACTGTGTTTCCCTCTCATAATGGCCCCCCCAAACAATGCCACCCTCTGAATTGAGCCCTGGCTTCTGTTGCTGGGTGGGCCCAGGGGAAAATTCTGCCCCGTCTCCTACCTGCAATTTTCCAGCTCCCCAGGGTGCTCCTGCTGCTGAGCTCCCTAAAGATCCCACCCTGCACGGCCAGGAGCTGCAGAGCGCCCCCCCGCCGGTGAGCTGCAGCCAGGCAGAGACAGGCCTGAGAGCCGCCGCCCGCCCCACCCCACACCGCCCCGCACTGCACCCACACTCGACTCCTAGGCGAGCTCTTGCCAGGGCATTTCTGGAAGCTTCAAGGGAGACTGAAGCTTCCAGAAATGCACTGATCTTCCCCAGGCAGCAGCGCCAGAAGCTGGAGCTTACAACGGTGTGGTCAGTGTGGTCTCCGGCTGCCTGGAACATGGAGAAGCAAAGCCAGGGTGGTGAGGCTGGAACCGCGGGGAGAAGGTCATCAGGGATTGGGGGCCCACAGAGCGGGCACAGTGCTCCAGCACTGCGAGGCCTGGGGCTCAGTCCCCAGCCCTCCACTCCCACAAGGGGCTTCAGTAAGAAACTGTGTTTTAAACGGTCGGTAGTAGCTGCCAGCTTCTAAGGACTGGGTAGTGCGCTCTGTGCTCAGCATCTTATGTAAGTTATTTCATTAAAGCGCAGTCACTCGGCGTTAGAATCCCATAAGAAGACAATTGCTATTCCCTTTTGCCCAGGGGAATCTGAGACTCAGGAGAGGGAGTCACTCATGAGGTCACGTCCTTAGCGTCAAATCTAGACACAATTCAAACCCAAGGAAGGCTTCTCCACCTCTCCCCACTTGGCTCCTCCCTGGGTACCCCCTTCCCACAGCTGCAGGAGGTGTCCTTCCTCCCTCCTGCCCACTGGGGCCGCCACAGTGTGGGAGCCCTGCTGGGGCTTCAGCATTTGGGCGTCTCTCCCCATCTCTGAATGTCAGGTGTCTGTTGCCCTCAGGGCCTCAGACCAAGCCAGGGACCCGACTCAGTTCCTCTCTCCTGGAGAGAGAGAGAGCAGCCCCCAAGGCGAGCAGCCAGCACTGGCCAGAGGGGAAAAAGAGACCCCATTGAGGATCCAAGTCACGGAACTTCTAGGTGATTCTCCAAGTGTGATGTGGCCGGGTCTCCTCCAAGCAGGCCACGGATCGCTGGGAATTCGCAGGAAATCACACCCCCGCACTACAGCCACTTCCTGAACACAGAGGGACAGATAATGGAGGCTCAAAGCGAAGCCAACCCCCTCGGCAGCTTCTGACGCCCAGCTGGCTGCAGGCCAGGCTCTGTGTGCTGCTGTCAGCACCCCAACCACCCTGTGGAGGCCTACTTTAAACCCCTCAGCTGTGCCCTTTATTACCGACATGCTCTCTTAATTTTCTATTTCTCTTAGTACATACTAGCAATACAAAACGACTATATTCATCGTGCGCATGTCACATATTACTTCCCCTCCCTCTCTCCTTCTATCCCTAGATCGCTTCCTATCTGCAAAAGGTACACCTCCCTTTCCTCTAGCTCCACCCCTCGTTTCCCTCTCTAAATTATTTATACTTTGGGTTTCTCATATAAGAAAAACTACGTGATATTTAAAAACTGCATTTTATTCTATTTCACTTAACATTGTGGTCTCAGCCTACATTCACTTTCCCACAATGACTCCAGTGTTTCCTTCCTATGGCAGAGTGCTACTCCATTGTGTGTAACAGCGAATTTCCTTATCCATTCATTTGCTGAAAGGCATATAGGTTTAGCTATTATGAATCATGCTGCTATAAACATGGGTACACATGCATCACTGTAATATGACATCTTTAACCCTTTCAGGAAGATACTGGGGAAGTGGAATAGCCGAATCAAGTGGAATTTCAATTTTAGTTCTTTTCTGGAATCTCTATATTTATTTCCATAGTGGTTGTGCCAGTTTACATCCATAGAGCTGGCTTCACTAGCTTCCCTCTCTATTTGACCCTTACCCTCCCCTCTTTTCTCCCCCACTGAACCCCTCCCTCCCTAAACCCTGCTAGTTTCTTCCCATCTGGGCCTCAGTTTGCACAGTTCTCCTACCCAGAATGCACTGTTCTCCTACCCAGAATGCACTCCTCCCCTTTGCTGCCTGGTGAACTCCACTTAACCTTCACCGCAGAGTGCACAGGTCTCCTCTCCTTCAGAGCCTGCTCTGACTGTTATGCTTTAGATAGAGAATGCTCCCTAAAAGCCTCAGGCCCACAGAAGCTGGACTTTGAAAGGTAATTGGATCATGGGTTCTACACTCATCAGTGATTACTCCACTAAACTTTCACAGCTGTACGTGCTATTGGGAGGAGGTCACTGGGCACATGACCTAGAAGGGCCCATCTTTCTCCCCATCTCCTCTCTTCTTTCTCCACTTCCTGACTGTCAGGACTGAGCAGCTTCCTGCCCAGTTGGCCCTTGCACGATACTCTTTCTGCCTTAGAGTCAACCCACCATAGACTGAAGATGAGAGCAGAAAATAAATCTCTCTTCCCTAAGTGGTGCTGTGGGGTATTGGTCACAGCCATGAGAACAGGATTAAGACCCTAGGTGGTGTTGCTGTTGGGCATCTCACAGTCAGTGACTCACACATCCATCATACTAATTAATGTGAGGAAACCGTGATTAGCAAAGCACCACCATATTTATTTCACAGGGGAACCATTCTCCCCAGTATAATATTTGCTCATATTTGTACCCACATTTCCAACCTTGGAGCCTTCAAGTCAATATGCCGATCAATGCTTCCCATCTGGTTCTTCAGCTTGATTCAGTCTGCAGTTTCACATTTCTCCTTTCTAGTCACTTTCTTCCCTTCATGCCTTTGGTCTCCATCTTCCTGAAGTTGTATTTTGCTCTTACAGTCCACTCAAATCTCTCTTTCAATGTCTGTTAATGATTTCGACACCTCTTTGACATTTTCTTACCTATTTCAGCCAATTTTAAACACTTAAATCTTCTAAAGTGTTGACTGCGTGGTCTATAAATGCATATGATTCTTCCCCAGACTCACTCACAGTTATAGAAGAATGTCAGTATTTTAAACACAACCCGCATGATCAAGAATTCCCGAATGCTCACTGTCAAGGACGACACTCCTCATGCTCAGGAACTCCGGGATGACAACCCATGCTTCCCTGGTGCAGGGGCAGATATTCAAATTGGCGGCCAACTCTACAGAGGTGGATGTGGCATACAGGAGTGGTGCTGGCCCTCCTGGGGTCCTGGCCGTGTACTGGTGTCCTCCAGCCTTAGGACACTTCGTTGCATGACGACAGTGACTTTGAAGTAACATGTGAATGAGGTCTCAGCCCCAGGAGGTCTGCAGCTGTCTGAGAATCCTTGCTTTCCTTCTCTTCCCTTCCCTTCATCTTTCTTCCCAGCGTACTATTTGCTCCTCTCTACCTATGTGCCTGGAAGTGCTTAAAACTCTAATCCCTGGGAGGTGGCCCCGAGGATGGTACCAAGACAGAGACACCTGAGGAATGGAGGGAATCCCAGGTCTCACAGGATGCAGGCGGTGGTGATGGTAGAAACTCAGTTTTCAATCTGTGGATTCAACAAACTGAGGGTCAAAATGATTCAGGAAAAAAGTTGTGCATATATTGAACATGTACAGAATTTTTGCTTGTCATTATTCCCTAAATAATGCCAGGTAGCAACTATTTATATAGCACTTGTGCTGTGCTGGGTATCAGAAATCATCTGGAAATGGTTTAATGTACACGGGAGAATATGCAGCGGTTCTGGGGCATTTTATATAAGGGACTCACGCATCCTCGGATTTTAGTGCACAGAACGAGATGACAGGAAGAATGGACTCTTAAAGTCTGGATAGCTTGGTGCTCCCCAGGCTCCGAAGAGGAGTGGTTTCTAAACCAAACACCCAAGCAAACTACCAAGAGCTAGGAAGGTGAGACTGGAAATTCTATGTGTATATTTGTTTTGTTTAAAAATACCAACTTGTGGGCTGGGGACATAGCTCAGTGGCATAAGCTCCTGCCTGGCAAGTGCAAGGTCCTGAGTTTGATGGAGGCTCAAAGCGAAGCCAACCCCCTCGGCAGCTTCTGACGCCCCGCTGGCTGCAGGCCAGGCTCTGTGTGCTGCTGTCAGCACCCCAACCACCCTGTGGAGGCCTACTTTAAACCCCTCAGCTGTGCCCAGTACCAAAAAAAAAAAAATACAAACTTGATCCATACAAATGCTCGTTATATAGACAGAATATTTGTGGGTGCATGTTATAGTCACCTTTGGTATCTATGGGGAATTGGTTCCAGGACCACTTGGGGATACCTCAATCTGTGGAGACTCAAGGCCCTTGTATAGAATGGGCTACAATTAGACTGAAATACACATTTTCCAGTATACATTAAATCACCCTAAATTACTTATAGCAGCTAATACAACATACATGCTATGAAAATGGTCATTATATTTTTAGGGATTGAGGACACTGGAGTGTCTGTATATATTCAGTATAGATTCTATTTCTTTCCAGTTTTTTTATCCACAGTTGATTGAATCTCAGGACCAACTGTATTCAGTGTAAGATAAACATATGTATACTGGGGATATACATGACTTAAACCTGAGTAACAGAGGAGCTCATTCAGGACAGTCTGGAGAGCACTTGAGAGCAAGGCTGACCAAGGTTACGTGAGGGAGACTGAAAGGACAGGCAGAGAGGACACACGAGCCAGCCTGAGATGTTAACTGACTGCCTTGTAGCAGAATGGGATGAATATGTCACTCCAGGAAAGATGGCGGCACTTCCCTCAGGACCTTGACATCACGTTCCCTTTGGAAACTTCTCTAGGTTTTTCAGAACAGAAGTCCAGACTCCACTGCTACAGTAGATAACTCTGACACACAGAACTGAGAGTGATCAGTTATTGATCAGTCATCAATAACAGTGTTGGTCACCATTGACTGAGGTGACTGCTGCCTTTACAGTTGCCACATCTCAAGACCACTGTGATGTATGCTTCAGGACTCTGATTTTACAGAAGAGGAATCGGGTGCCAAGGAGCTAAGGAAATGGCCTTCATGATAGCTGGCAAGTGGCAGAACTGAGACCTGGACAGGGACCTGACTCCAAAGCCCTCAGTCTTTGCACAGAAGTGTGCTGGCAACACCTGAGCTGGTTCATGGGAAAGGATTTCTTTTCCCACATTGCTGGGCCCCTCCGAGGTCAGCTTGCTCAATCCGCAGAAGCTCCTTTGCAGGAATGAGCTGCAACTTTACTCAGCTCAGCACAGGTTCTGGGCACCCTTTGTGGTGTGGGTTATTTAACAAATGCATGATGTAAGCAAGGCCCTAAAAACCCTGACCTGAACACCAAACTCACATAATGCATAATCTAACCTTCTCCAAGGCCTCATAGCTCTCACAACCTTGCCAGCCATGTGAACCCAACCAGAAGCACTGATTATTATTGGAAGACTGGATGTCAACCAGATATACCCACAAACAGGAATGCACACACCTTCTTGTCAACATCAGTTACTAATAAACACATCAGCCAGGTAGAATGGATCAGGCTCGTAACCCTGGTACTCTCTGAGGTTCAGGCAAGAGTTTGGGCAACTTAATGAGAACTTATCTGTTGTTGTTTATATCTAGATGTCCCCCCAAAGCCTCTTGCAATCATGGGTGGGGATTTTCAGAGGTGGCTGGATCATGGGTGTGTGATGCTGAGACCAAGGATGTGATGCTTGGATTGATTTAATGCCAGGACTAAGGGGTGAGTGCTATTTGCCCTTAGGGAAACTAGGCTGGATAACATATAAGGGACAGAAAGAGGGTCACTTGTTGCTTGTAGCTTGTTGCTGGCTGCCTTCTGCCTTCTGCCAGCCATGGACTGTTTCTCCTCTGCAATGCCCCTCGGCCATGCCACCTGCCTTGGAGCCAACCAAATATTGACTGAAACCTCTACAAATTGTGAGCCAAATAAACCTTTCTTCCTCTAACTTCCTATTGAAAAAGAAATGTCCCTCCAAAATAATAATAGCAAATCTGTTACACAGAAATAAAGGACCAGCTCAAAAAATTCATGACTTTGATAGTAAGTTTGAGTTTTGAGATTCCATGATTGTTTTTTGTGTTCTTTCCTATAGTTTTCTTCCGAAATAAAATGATACTCAACACACACTGCATTTCCCACTGGCATTCACAAGGTCAGTAGTTGGAATTGACAGGAGCAGGGGAACAGGAGCAATGGGACATTAGCAAACAAACAAATGAAACAGAGGAAGGAAGAGAAAAGCAAAAATATTGAAAGCCTGAAGAATGATAAACAAACCTGTGGGCTTCTCCTAGCATTACCATGTGTGACCGGCAGGGGGCAGCTTCTCCCTGTTTGGTGCAAGCACCCTGCTCGCAAGCACGGGTTTAACTGGAGCCTGCTGGGCACAGGCCCTCCCCCACCAACTGGAAATCAATCTTTTCTTTCTCTTTTCCTCTATGGAAAGGGCTGGTGAGGAGAGGACCCTGGTCGGGGTCCTACACACACATGCACACACATGCACGCACGCATGCACGTTCACACACGTGTCTGTTCATCAGCTCTGAAGGATGGGAAGCTGGAAGTGAGGTCTGTGAAGACCAATGCACCCTTCCCTGCTCTCGGGGAGCCCAGTCTGTGGGTGGGAGGCAGAGGCCCCCAGCTGATGAGGGGCCCAGGGACAGGACAGACAGCCCAGGAGAGTTGAGATCTGGGAAGGCTGAGCTCAGGGGGAGACCCCTGTGGTCCACTCCTCGGCCCTGGCGGTCTTTCCACCTCCCCCCATAGCAGTCTCCGGGCCCAGGGTCCTTGGTGTCCCTTCCTCCTGGCCACCCGTCCATAGTGCTGACCATCTGGCTTTCTCTTCCACTAGCAGGTCGTTTCCCATAACTCTGCTTCTCCTCCTAAGGCAGCCATCGTCTGTGAGGCACTCAGTCCAGGTGCTGCCATGGGGCTCATTCCTGGATGTCCCCAGTGTCACAGTCGGTCGTCACAGTCGGTCGTCACAGTCGGTCGCCTGGGCTAGGAATTCACTGCTTCTCGCTTTATCCTCTGACCCGCTGGGGGAGCCTAGAGGTCATGGTGAAAGTGCATGGCCCTGTGGTTCTGGGCCATATCACAGCTGGGGAAGGAACTGACTGCATCGTCCCTCTCAGGTGGAGAGACACACCCGGCCCTCCGCACACATTTGCAGGAGCTCAGGCCGCAGGGTGGAGAAGCTTCCCTGTGAGAATCCGCCCCCAGAGAATGCCCATTCTCTCCCCGCTATGGAGAGAGTGCGGGGCTAGAGTAAGCACGTGCTGGAGACACATGCCCAGGGCCACTGAGGCGATGCCAACCCATTTGGGCATGCTGTGTGACATTCTCCTCTCCAGCAGCCGGGATGCGGCACCGGAAGCCCTGAAGCAGAGGCCGAGTCCCAAAGTTTCCCAGGACAGCCAAAGCTGGAACCACAGAGGGTCCTCACTCTCTTATTTCTCTACTGACAGTGATATGGCTTTTGGCTCCAGAGCCTGGATTCCTCTCACTGTGCTGCACTGTCTCTGGTGAGTTATTTGTTCAATGATTTACTTTGACTTACCCTCTAGAAAGAAAGAAAGAAAGAAAGAAAGAAAGAAAGAAAGAAAGAAAGAAAGAAAGAAAGAAAGAAAGAAAGAACAGGAAAAAATAGGAAATACCAGGGTTGCTATAAAGCCAGAAATCTAAAAATAGCCACATGTACAGAGCAGCAGACTCAAGCGTGGCTTTTCTTTATCTTGAAGGAGTATTAGGTAATGATCAAGAGGGGTCACCAGTCAAAACAGGAGAAAATGGGCCCACAGCCTCCCAGGACGGCGAGGCTGGTGTCCCAGAGGCCTTGATACCATGACTCCTTCCATCACAGAGGGGCAAGGGGGAGCCCCTGGATGACATTGACGAAGGGGAATGCACGTGGGGTCTCGGCTCCCTCCCTAGCTGAAGAGACGACACCAGCCTGAGGTCAGCCATGAAGGATACTTTCAAGCAACCATCACACACACACCTCTGCCAATTACCCCAGGAAACCAGCCACTGCCAACCTCAGATCTTGTAATAACAGGAAGAAATCCCATGCCATTCTAGGTGCTGTCCAGTGCCAGGTGCTCTGCTTCTGTCACTGGAACTGTCACAGCTCTGTAAGATGCCTCGTGTGGCAGCCGAGGAAACAGAAGTGGTTAAGTCACTTCCTGAGCTGTGCAAAGCTAGCAAGTGGCAGACCCCAGATTGAAACCCATATGTAACTGTCATCCAAATCCCTGCCCTGCTGGAGTCTCAACCGCTATGTTTTGCTGCTTTAGCTGGAAAACCATAAAGCAGTGAGAACAGTGCAGAAAGAATTTTCTAATTTGAAAGGCTACAAAGCCTTAAAGCAGCTCCCCAAAGAAGTCACCACATCGTCTTCTGGGACAGTGCTCAGTTCTTTGCAGGAAAGAGGGTCTCGGGCAACATCACCGCCTCCCCGACCCAATGATGCTAAAGTGAGCATTGACTGCACCGGAGTCGGCAGAAAGGAAGACAGAGGCCTAACTCTAGTGAACCTATGTCCTAGGAGGAGAACGACAGTGAACCATTACCATGAGCAACGCTATGGTTTGAATAAACATCCAGAGGCCCATGTGCAGAGGGTGAACTTCCCAGCCTGGGGAGCCACCAAGGAGGATGGAGCAATCAGGACACAGGGCCTGATGGAGGGATGTCAGGTCACTAGAGGTGCAACCTTGAGGAAATTCTGTGATCCCAATACCTTTTCTCCTCTTGCTTCCTGGCCACCGTGAGATGCACAATCCTCCTCTGGCATATGCTCTTCCCACAATGTACTGTCCTGCCACAGGTCCAAGTGACAGCACCAGTGACCATAACTGAAACTTTTCAAAGCATGAGCCCCAATCGGCCTTTTCCTTTGCTAAACTGATTATTCTAGTGTTTTGCCACAGCAATGGGAAAGTGTCTAACACAGCAAGTTAGTGAATAAATGAGTGAGCAGATCCAGCAAATGAGAGGTCAGTGGAGACAGGGCGATACCCAGAAGAGCCCTGGGCTGAGCTGGGAGCACCCTTGGCTTGAATGCTAGATGGCCTTTCCCAGGAAGCAGCTTGGGCTGAATCTGAATCTCCTGTCTGAACATCATTCAGGATGGAGCCATCTCGAGCCAGTCGCTGTGGCCAACAACCCAGCCACGTCTGCGAGTGGAGACAGGTTTAAAGCTGGCAGGCAGTAGGCTCTGATCGTGTCCTTAGCAGACACTGGCTGCTGACTGCAGTTCCGGCTGCAGAGAAGCGAGACAGAACTGGAACCAGAGGTCTGGGGCCATCAGCAGTCCGGCAAAGAGACCGTGGCTTTGCTTTCAAGGGCAGCGTGGGAGGAAGTTCCCTCATGTTCCCAGAGACAGGAGACTGGTGGGTGATGGCCACTTCCAGCCCAAGGGAGAGACAGAAGAACAAGAGAAGGAACAGAAGAGCCACGCAGCTGTGCTTGCACCTCTGTCCTCGGGGAAAGTGTCTCCTGCTTAGGCTCCTGCTGCCGGGCAGACTCCGTCCCCAGGGGCTGGTGACACATGGAGGACCATATCCGGGACTCGGTCTGAGGGAGGCTCAGAATAAAACGAGTGTGCCGTGAGGGGGCCTCGGTGTGGGGGGAGATTCAGGCTGTGCTGGCCTGGACTCCATGACCTCTGAGTCCCTAGTACACAGCTCAGTCCTGGGCTGGCCAGAAGCTGAAACCTTCATCAACAACCTGAGAATCCAAGAGAGATTAGAATTATGGCGCAGGAGAGGTGCAAAGTGGCACCTTGGGACTGAGGAGGAATCTTCTGTGAGGTTCCTGAGAACAGTGTTCACCGAGGAGCAGGGAACTCCCCAGCCATGGGCAGTGGGGGGGAGGGGTGAACACACCCCAGCCAGGCAGGGGAGCCTGCACCCTAAGGACCCAGCGCCGAACAGCATGGGTTCCACCTTGCAAAATGCACAGTGCTCCACCAGGCTACTCCCAGTCCTGTCAGGGCATGTGACACCATGCCCACTTTCTCTCTTCCTGTAGGCTGAACCCTCACGGTAGCCTTACCTGGACTGTTCCAGGATCTGCACACCCCCCAGGACTGAATGGGGGCCCCCTTGCCTTCCTCTGCACACACCCAAGGTAGTGGTATCTTCACACAGTGTCCCAGGAGAGAGGCACAGATCTAAGCTCTGTTTACACCTCCATTGCACTTTGTCACCTCCACCTTGGAAACCCCAGATGAACTGGGCGTGTTTCCGACACCTGATACCCATGTCCTAAACCTGCTAATTTCCTTCATTTCTTTCCTGGATCAGTGGTCTCTCTTCAGCCCATCACCTAAAATCTGGCCATTCTAATCCTCCACCTCATCCATTCCTCAAGCCCCATCAGCTACCAAAGTGACTCAGATCCTGTTTCTGGCCACATCTCACCCTCCTCCCCTTCCCAGTCACTCCCTGGGCACAGACCCTCAGCCGGTTGCACATGGGTCACTGGGCTGGTTTTGCTCTCTGGTCTCCACACTTCTAGTCCCTTCTTCTAAAACAGCCTCCGTCACCACCATGCAGCAGTCTTAGAATCCAAATCTGACTGTGTTTCCTTGCTGTGGAATATAAGGTCCCTCTGCCTTTAACCCCAACTCCTGGAGTTTCCTTGATCCTCCTTGGTGACCATTCACAGAACCCCAAGCATATCTTACTCCTCTTCATCTCAGGGTTCCATGTTTTCCTAACCAATGGGCCTTCTTTGGCTCCCAGGAAGTTGCCTGAGTCCCCTTCCAGACTCAGGCACACCCTGCCTAGGCATGCAAAACACAGCCAGACACTTGTCTTCAATTCATCTTCTGTTACCATGGCTGACTACCCAAGACTGGGGCATTTATCAAGGAAAGAAGTTAGTTTGGTTCTGGAGACTGAGAAGTCCAGGGCATGGGCCGGCCTTCATACAGGGCCTTTTGCTGCATTGTTACCTGAGGAGACAGAGGGACAACGTTTTTGCAGCACAGCCAATGACAGGATAGAATGGATTCATCTATTCATAAGAGCATAGATTTTAGCCAGGAATTTAGCCCAGTGACAAAATGCCTGCCTGGCAAGCACAAGGTCCTGAGTTTAATTCCTGATACTCAAAAAAAAAGCATAGATCTTGTGACTCAAGATCCTGCCTCCAAATTCTACTAACATATAATTCTCAACATATGAAAATTGGGGGTCATATTTGGATCATAGCACCCTCCTTCTGGGGCTCCTATTGCAGCTTGTATGTAGTTTTATGAAACTTGGTCTCACCATGTGCTGAGAATCCCGTCTGCTTCCTTTACGGAGCCCTGAGACAGAAGGGTGCTTCAGTTTCTGTGCGTTTCTATGCCTATCACGGTGCCTGACTGCATATTTTTTTTATTGTTTCAGATTGAAATCAAGCTGAAAAAAAATTAGAGTCATAAAACATTGAGAACTGGAAGGGGATCCACAGGAACCCAGTCCAACACCCCGATCTTCACCCGGAGGAACTGAGACCAGCGAGGTATGAAGATCTGCCTAAGGAGAAACAGCTTAGTCTTGCTAGAAGTGAAATGATGAATTTCTGGTCTGTACATTCATAGCCACGTGTGTAGATAAATAAAAGCACGTCTGCAGAGGTGGGGGTGGCTTGGGCTTGTACCCCCTACTCCTGAACAGTTTATGGTTCTGTGGACAGATGGGTTTCACACCTTTGCGCTTAGAAACAAGCAGCCTAGGAAGCAACTTGTGGTCACACATGAAATCTTCTGTCAGGTTCAGAGGACATCTCGAGGGCAGATGGTCCTTTCAAGCATCGTGCTGGACTCTGTCAGCCTCACCAGGGTTATTAAGCCATTTGGTCTCCCAGGCAACCTGAGAGCAGATGCTGGACATTTTAGCCCAAAAAGGACAGCTGTGAGACAGGAAGAACAGTCCTCCCTCGATGCTATGGGGCCAGCTCTCTGTGAGACAGGAGCAGGCAGGCGGGAAGAAAGGCTGCAGAGGAGAGGACAGGACTTGGCTGGGAAAGAACAGAGCCTTTTCTTCCTAGCCACGAAAACAGAACCCCGAGCTGAGTTTCTGCAGACTCACCCCCAAGCTTCCCTGGTTCATCTCCATGAGTGCGTGCAGCCAAAATGCCATGAGACCTGCTCAGTGTTTTCTTGAAATACCCAGAGAAACCCCCAGCTATTGACCTTTTTGCAGACGTTACCACCCAACCCCGCTACCCTTGACATGGAGCCACAAAATTGTTGCCAGGACACAGTGGCCTGCACCTGCAACCCCAGCACCCTAAGAGGCTGAGCCAGGAGGATCACAAGTTCAAGACCAGCCTTGGTGGCTTAGCAACTCAGTAAGACTCTGTCTCAAAATTTAAAAAAGGAAATAAATTCAAAACAGGCTGGGGATGTAGCCTAGTACAAAGACTTTGGGTTCGATCTCCAGAACCACACAGATGGACACACAGACAGAAGTCCCACAGGAGCCACCCAGAGTGCCACACCCCAGGCACAGCAGTCTACCTGCAGCCTCCAGGGTAAATCTGACTCTGGGATTCAGCTGCGCATTCCTGTTCATCCCTGGCGGGGGGGATCTTTCAGACGCTGCAGTGTTATCGGAGCTCCATTCATAAGCTACTGGGCCATTTCCTCACATGAAAAGAAACTCAGGAAGCTGCTGAGAATGTGTCTCCATGAGTCACTAAGTCCTTCTCTCCGGAGAAGCTGGGGCCCTACATACCCATCTGAGGTAGATACACGCACACACGGAGGAGGAAGAAGGAAAAGGATGTCCTCAACTCCTACAGCCAGCAGATAAACAGAGGCCTTCAGAGCAGACAGTGGCCTGGGAACCGTGCACTGTGGGCCGGGAGGGGTGGGCGCACAGCTGGGACAGATCCGGGAATTGTGTACCCACAGTGGGTGGCACTCAGCTGTGATCCTGCTGGGGGTTTCTCCCGTAGCCAGCAAGCATCCTCGAAAGTCCCAGCCCCGGGCTCTAATGTCTCTTCTGCCCTGATTCTGTGTCTCAGGGCCAGAATTTGAAGAAATGGTATTTAAATCAGGGCTTTCTGAGCCTGTGAGAGTCCATCTACTCCTGTGCTCCTTTTTTACTGGTTTTACTGGTTTTTTTACTGGCCCTGAGGTCCCACCACTGAGGGGCACGGCACAGGACTCCCATGGGGTCACCTGGTGTAGGACACTGCCCCCATTAGCATGAGAAACATCAGCTCTGCCATGCAGTGAAGCCTCCCACAGCCTCAGCCAATTACCAGACACTCTTCCCTGGGCCCTCCCTGCTCCCCAGCCTGTAAGTGTTCATCGGATGAGTGGGTCAAGGCCCCCACAGCCACATGCACTCTCCTCACTGGGACATCTGGAGGGGGATCTGTTCTTCCGGCCTCTAAGAGAAGGTATCCCCAGAGGGAACCACAGACTTTCAGGGGAGGTCTCCTGACAGGGCTGAATCCTATGTTGAATACTAGTTAATCTTAAATTGAGACCCTGTATTATAAACACTGAGGTCAACCAAGAGTAACTGGAAAAACTGCAACACAACAGCAGCTTAAAGGAGCTAGGACTTTATGTCTGCCTTAAAATCTCACAAAGACCCGATGTGGTGAGTCCCAGATAGTTACAGAGACCTTGAGCCAGCGACCCAGGCCATCCCACCAGCAGCTCTGCTGTACGGGTGTCTTCTCTTCCCCACTCTCCTTGGGCATCTGAAATCCAGTTTTAGAAAGTGAGAAGAGAAAGGAAACCACACCAAAGTCACCACCCCTCTTTTGGGAGGCTTCTTGGAAGCAGCAGCCACCTCTTCCGCTTACATTGTATTGGCCAGAGTCTGATCACTTGGCCACACCTCACCGAAAGGAAGGCTGGGATATGTAGTCTTTATTCCAAATAGACTGTGCCGGCAAAAATTGGTGTGCGTTCTAAACTGAGGGAAGAGTGGATAGAAATCTCTGCCACAGACCTCCACCCTCCCATATATACATGTGTTGATAATGTCCTACAACAAACGTGTGAGAATCTGAGTGTATCTCCACTCTGCAAGTTCTAAATTAGGAAGGGTACTCAACCACAGTCCTATTTCAAGGAAGATCCCGTGACCTCCACACCCAGCCTTCTGAAGCAGGCGGTATTTCCTGAAGTACAGTCTGCAGTCTACGTGTCCCAGAGTCCTTTTGAACTGCTTGTTAAAAGGCAACCAGGAAGCAGAGAGAAAGAGGGAAAGTACTAGAAAGGAAGAGACCTGGGGGGAAAATACAGTCCGCAAAGTCACACCCTCAAAATCTGCTCCCTTCCACTAGTTAACAAAAGTATAATATTCAATTACTTCCCCTTTAGTTTCTCTTTATATTATTGTTAGAGTAATGGGTAGTTTTTGTTTGCTTGCTTATTTGTTTATTTATAATTTATTTATTTTGGAGTGCTGAAGATTGAAGTCAGTGTTGTTAGGTGTTCGGTGCAATAAGAGAGAAAATATAAGTAAAAAGCAGCCTCTATTCCGAGGACGTGGAGAGAAGCCCCGTGACTATAGCCAGCCTGGTTATCTGTGACCAGAACGTGGGGCATGGGATACATATAAACTCTGACGTGGGTGGCGCTTAGGGCGGGCCCAGATGACATGCGAGGAGCTGATTGGGACCTTTCTCGCGCCACTGGGAAAGGAAAAAGGGAGCTGTCATATGGGAAGGAGGGCGTGGCCTCAAGGCAAACATCCTTGATCCCGCCTCCACCTCGTAGTGCCATGTAACTTATTGTAGGGCAAAATCCTTTCAAGTGTTTCACACCTGGTAGGCAGACATTCTTCCACTGAGTGCAACAAAAAGTTTTATGGATTTTGTTATGGCTGATACATTGTGTCAGCTTGAGAAGTTTAGAAGTTTTAACTGACTCAGCAGGGAGCCAGGGTTCTTACTTTGTAAATATCCTCATCCTATGTAAGAGGAGTGCAAGGAGATTTTGTGAGTGCTACATCCGTCCTGGCTGGGGGTGGCCTGTGTACAATATAAAGGAGGAACAGAAGCTTGCTCTCCTTTCCCTCCTTTTGCTCTGGCAGCTGCCTTAAAGTGTTGCCCCAGTGCTACTCCACCCTGCCTTGGATCCAACTGATTAGGGACTGAAACCTCCACAGTGAGCTAAACAAACCTTTCCTTCCTTCATATTAGGTGTTGGGTATTTTGTCCCAGCAGTGAGAGAGAAAAGTAACCAAGACAGATTTCACTTAAGGTGTATCAGTGAACACTTTACAGAGTTAATCAAATGCCCCCCACCCTTCCGCTGGGGTTGGCCATATAGCTGTAATCCTAGATGCTTGGGAAGCTGAGCCAAGAGAATTATGAGTTTGAGATCAGCCTGAACAATTTAGCAAGAACATGTTTTAAAATTAAAAACTTTTAAAAACCATTGCCCCGAAAGCTCATGTGGTCATAGGTGGGGCTTCCATCGATTAAGCCATGGGTGAGTTCATAGCTGGACGGACTCCCAGGAAGTGGATGAAGCAGGCGTAGCTCTGACAGGTGTACGCCAAATCCCAATCCTTTCCCTTCTGGCCCCTCCCCGCTCTTCCTGGGTGGCTGGGGTGAGCAGCTCTGCCGGGCCACACCTTCCACCATGATGCTCTACCTGACCTCAGGGCCCCAGCAATGGACCCGACCAAGAGCTGAGTCCAAAATAAACCTTTCCTCTCGTAAGTCACGTATGTCACGTGTTTTTTCTCAGCACAGAAAGCTGCACACTATTATTCTTAGACAGGGTACTAGGTATATGAGGAGATCTTTGGTCAGATTGCACTGGGGCTTTCCCAGCCGCACACCATACCCTGTGTGCTTCCCATGCAGCTAAACCTCCTGTGATCCAAGACTTGTGCTAACCCAGCTAGCTGGCTGTTTGTGGCTTCTTCTGTGGTCCTCAGCACAGGACCAGCTCTCCAGATGTCCTCCAGGAAGCACACCCCATGCCGTTTCCCTGATGGTGGGCAGAGACTCAATCGAGTAGGTTGTAGAGGAGGAACTTGACCTTGCACCAGCAGAGGAGTGGGAATTTGAGGGGCTCTTTCCCCCCTCGGCTTCTCAGAAGGCCCCGACAATTGTGACAAAGTCATTCTATCACCAGAGTGTTATGTGTTGAATGTATCCTCAAAGTTTATGTTTTGGAAAGTTCATACCGTATCAATGTGTAAGTGGGATCTTTAGGAAGTGATTTGGTTGGAATGGACTAATGTTGTTATTCTGGGCGTTGGTTCATTTCAGAAGCAAGTTCAACCCCCATTTGTTGACCTGTGCTCTTCTTTAGCCATTGAATGGAGTCACAAGAAATTCTCTACCAGATGCAGGTCCTGACCTTGGACTATAAGAAATAAGTCTCTGCTCTTAATAAATTGCCTGGGGCTGGGTATTGTGTTACAGCAACACGACAGCTTGAGACAAGGGGACATTCTGACACACTTGTTCTTACTTTGACCCACGGACATTTCTATAGGAACAGACATCACCAAGTACTCCGTTGTGTTTCTGACCAAAGAAAAAAATCAAGCAGACCCTCTTCACCCATGTCCAGGCCTCGCTCTGTCTCACACCGTGCAGTCTATCATTCTCAGGGTCCTTAAGTCTCAAGGAGAAGCTGTGCCAACTTCTGCCAATAAAAATACATTTTTCTATTTTATTAAGGTTTTTTTAAACATGGAATAGCCATCAAAAACAACCTTGTCAAAATGATTTTCTTAGAATCCCTTGTTCACCCAAGGCCGGAGGAAACAGGGTTAGGAAATGGGGGCCACCAAGAAACACTTGGTGGCTGAGCCCTCCTGAGCAGGCAGCGCTCCCACACTCAGCTTCCGGGGTGATGGCTATTTCAGGGTGCACTGGAGGAGATTATGCCCAGTGGTGCTCAGCCTGAGCTGAACATCAAAATCATCTAGAGAATTCTAGAAAAATACAGACATCGGGGTCCCACCCCCGAATATTTTAACTACAGAGGTCTGTAGGTCTGGGGCCAGCATTTTTCAAATTCTCCTGGTGGTTCTAATGCACGGCTTCCATCAGGACCCTCTACTAAGACTATTGTCACAACTCTTTCTAAGGCGTCTTCACTTTGGCATTTCCCATTTCCTCTAGCTCCAAGGAGAAGGCTTTGGTGACTCATTGCCAAGCAAACCCGTTCATTACTCCTTAATAAGATGAATTTGTGTCACCAGCACTAAGTCATCCTGCCTCTGCTTCTCTTCCACTCCTGACAAATCTCTGGTCTCATCCCTTTCTTCTAAACAGATTTCTGATACAAGCATCCTGACTGGCATAGGGGTTTTTGTGTTTGTTTGGGGTTTTATTGTTGGTTGGTTGGTTGGTTGGTTGGTTGGTTGGTTGGAGATTTTTTTGGTAGTGGAGTGGGGGTCCTGTTAGGGTGAGAGCTGAGGGCCAATGCATTAAATTTAAACCATGGAGATTTTGCAGAACAAGAAAAATACAGCTTCTTTTGGAAGCCCCTGGTGCAGGGCCCAGCTCTGGGCAGGACTCTCCCAGAGGACCACAGCAAAGAGCTGGTCTTTGTGTTTGCATTTGTGATATTTAGGGAAGGGGCTGTCACATAGTTCTTTGAAGAATTTGTCTTCATGAATGAGCCATTCGAGTGACTTCTCTTTACTATCATGCACATCTATCTACCTAGCTACAAGTAAAAATCATTTCCTCCTTGTTTTGTGTTCAGTGAAAGTTAAAAACCATTATAATATCTATTTTATGTGTGCAGTATCTCCCTAAAATAGATATGTTGGAACCCTAGCTATTAATAGCTCAGAGTACGGCCCTATTTGGAAACATGGCCATCACAAATGTAATTAAATTAAAATAGGGTTGTATGCACGTCAGGGGGCTTTGATTCAATGTGACATTCTGATAAGAATATGACTTTATGGTGCAGGCAGAGACACCAAGGGAAAATGCCAGGCGGCCATGAAGGGGTTGACCCCCGTGTGGGGTACTCTGCTGTGACAACCTAGCAAACTAAGCCAACGCCAGGAAGGGCTCAGCTTTTGTTTATCTAAAAAAGGCAGGAAATCTTCGGATTGCAGCAGACCTGGGTTCTGCTCCCGCCTCTACACCAGCTGCCTCTGCCATGTGGGTAAATGTGAGCCTCGGTTTTCTCATCAGTGTAATGGGCATAACAATAGTCAACTTCCTAGAGCTAAGGTGAGACCTGAAACAGCTGAAGTCTGGGAAGCATTTCCTTGGAGTCTGACTTTCATAGCCCCCAAAGCACAGTGGCAAGGACAGGGCACATGGCAGGCTTCCTGTCTGCATCATGAAAGGCGGAGGTCCTGCTGAGGCCCAGCATTCCTGAAACAGTCTTGAGGTGAAGATGATGATGTGGAAACCTTCAGTGCCACATGCTGTGTTGGCATCAAATCACTATCATTATTGTCCCCTCTCTGCATCACACAATTTTAGAGCTGCATGAAGTGCAGAGAGCCATGCTGGGCCTCAGCTACAACCCAGGCGTCTGGTTGTCATGCAGCACGGCGAACCCATTTGCTTGGGTCTTACTGCTTAATTACTGCAAACTGGCAGAGCTCCAGTGCCAGGAGAGCCCTGGGATGTGCACCATACGTTTTGGGCAGCAAGGCTGCTCTGCACGGGGCAGCTGCTTGTCATTCCAGCAGTTCCACTATGTTAAATGGTGGATCCTCTCCAGCCCTGCAGCCCCAAATGCACTGGAGCAAAAGCCTGGCACTCGGCAGTGCCAGGGCCTCACATGCGTGGGACTGGCTTGTCACTGTGCCGGTCCAGCATCTGTCACAATTCCAGCCTGGCAATGGGAAGAATCAAGAGGGTGGAGAACCTGGAGCCAGAATCATATTTTACATAATGATAAGCAAGATTGGCTCAAAATATATAGAATCAACTCTCCTCAGTCCTCCAGGTCTAAGAGCAGATGAGGGTGAAGCTTCAGAAAATGCTTGCTGAGGAAAGGAACAGCAAACATTGGGTCTCAGATGGAAAGTCAGTCACCACGGAAGCCAGGTAAGAGCTCAGCTCCCTTGGGTCTCGCTATGGACAGAGACGAACCTTTCTACAGGAGAACTGGGGCAGGGTGGCGGGGGGGTATTCAGTTTTCAGGGTCTCTTGATATTTGCTTCCATTTTTATTTGGGACAGCTAAGTTTCTATTGAGCCTGTACTATGGGGCCAGCACAGTTCCAGGAACATGGGCTTCACTGATAAATATTTAAATGATCTCAGCCCTCACCGTAGCTGTACTAGGACCCCAGGGAATCTGGAAGCTGCAAACTGAAAGCGCTGCAATTCCTCTTCATCTGAGACTATTTCATTAACCTGAGCTCGATAATTCTCAGCTTCTCCCTTGCAAGTCACCCATAGGGCAAAACACTGAGGTTGCTAGGTGACTTAGGACATCTTAATTGCCTGCTTCCCTTATCTCCCAGCAGCCCAGGTCAGTAGAGGTGGGAGGATTTGAGGATCAAACACCACAGAGAAAAGATGTGCATAGGAGCCAAGAGCTGGGCAGGGAGGGGCAGGATTTTCAAATGCCTGATTCCAGGAATTCTTGGTCCCCTTTTTTGCCTAAGGAAGTAGGAAGATGTCCTGAGCTCTCAAATTCCTGCTGCAGGAAACGCTACACACTCTCCCTTCTGTAGAACCTGCTCACCAGAGCTGGAGACTCCAGACCACCCCAGAATTCCTGGCTGAATAGCTGCCTCCAGCACACATGAGGGAGACTCCAGCTCTTTCCCCTGGCCTCCTGAAGAGACTGGGAGAGGTTCCAAGGGGCCAGCACCCCAGGAACCTTCCAGGCCCTCTAGGAAGGTGTGCTGAGGGCAGCCAGGCTGGAGACACAAGGGAATGAGGACAGCAGCCAGCAAGGGGGCCATGCTGTCCTGTCTGGGCCAGTGTCACACATACCTCGCTGAGGTGTTGGGAATGGGCTTATTCACACAAGGGGACAAGGCCTTTATTTTTATGGTTTATCAGAGGAAGGTCTCACACCAAGATAGGGAAGGAAGGCAGAAGGCAAATGAAATTTCAAAAGTGAATCAGAAACTCAAGACTTAAGAATCTAGCTCAAAAAATCTTGGCATGAGCATCATAGACTTTTTTTAAAAAATTTTATTTATTTATTTTTTTAGAGTCTTGCTATATAGCTCAGGTTGATCTTCAGCTCACTGTGTAGAAAAGGCTGGCCTTGAACTCTAAGAAATCCTCTTGCCTCGACCTCCCAAGTCAGGATTATTTTGAACCAGAAAGTGGGTTTTTTGCAGGGGAAACTATCTTGTGCCCTGAAGGATGTTTAGCAGGATGCCTGGCCTCTACCCACTCGATACTGGTAGCATCTAATTTGCCAACCAAAACTATCTCTAGGTACTGCCAGTAACCTCTGAGGCCCAAATCACCCCTGCCTGAGGACCAGTGAGCTAGCTGTCTCCTTGAGAAATCTTCCCTAATACTGGCTCGGCCCACTTCTAAGGTAGCCACCTACCCCACCCAGACTGGAATCTTCCAAGTGTTAGTACTGAAACTTCTATGTGTTATGGTTTGTGTTTGGATGTCCCCTAAAGCCTCATGTAGTCGTGGAGGCAGCTGAATCTAGCATTTGTGATTGGTTCATTGTCTAGCTCTGGGATTGGCGATGTGAGTGCTGCACCCACCCAGGGGCAGGTAGCCAGCATACAATATAAGGGAGGGAAAGAGATGTGCTTTTTCCCTTTTGCCTTTTTATTCTGGTCACTTCTGGTATCTGCCGCAGCCACCATGAACAGTTGCTCCTCAGCCACACCACCCTGCCTTGGAGCCAGCTAATTATGGACTGAAACCTCCACAAACTATGAGCTAAATAAACTGTTCCTTCACTTTAGGTATCAAGTACTTTGTCTCAATAACCAAGACACCACGTTTTCTTTTTTTTTTTTTTTTTAATACCAGAGATCGAACTCACGACCTCACACTTGCCAGGCAGGCGCTTAAGCCACTGAGCTAAATCCCCAGCCCCGGCACCATGTTTTCTTTGTCCTATGCAAACAGGGACAATGGTTACTCTGCTAATTCCTTCCTTCCCCTCTTTGGATGAGGCCTCTCATGATCTGTCTATTCATACTGTGACCCATTCCCAGCCTCCCCCAGCATTCCCAAAAAACCCCTCTGCCCTTTTTTTTGTTTTTGTTTTTTTTGTCTTTTTGAGACAGTTTTCACTATGTAGTTCCAGCTGGCCTTGAGTTTGCTTTGTAGCCCAGGCTGGTCTCAAATTTGCTATGATCCTCCTGCTTCAGCCCCTCAAGTGCTAGGACCAAACCTCTTTTTCCGCACTGTCTTCCCTGTTCCAGGGTGCTTTCCACCTTGCTACTGAATTTAGCTGATTGTTTCTTACCCACTTCTCCCCTTTAAACTATAACAAGGTTGGACTTTTGTCTGCTTTCTGGATGACCAGCCCCAAGTGCCCTTAACAGTACCTGGCATGTGGAAAAATACAGTAGATGTTGCTGTGTGAAGGACCAGGACTCAAAACATACCATGAACCTCTGTGATCTTTGCTTATTTTCACTTTCCCAGCATGTTGCCTGATGATGATTAGCAAGACAAGCCTGTGTATGTGTCTTGCTGGCAGCTGAGACTGTCTCTCTGCTGTCATAGGGTAGGAGGGGCAGGTGGGAGAGATGCAAGAGACAGCAGCCCTTTGGGTCAGCATGGGCAGAGTGAGGTCTCAGGTGATCCCAAGAAGGGGGTGTGCACTAGAGAAAGGGCCTGGAATCTGCCCTGGCAATGCCAGGGGCCACACAGTTGCAGCAGGGCCCAGCCTCCTGGCAGCATAGATCAGGTAGGTCTCTTACCCTGGGCCTGGCAGAGTGCTTGCAGCATGCAGCATGGAGTCAACAAATATTTCCCGGATTGTGCATTTATAGAAAACATGATGAACACTATGGTTAGTAGCTGGGCACATTAGCTATCCCTCCTCTAGTTATCTTCCTGAAAAAAGTTAAAATCATCATAACACAGGGATGCCTGCATACTTGTGTTTATAGCAGCACAATTCTTAGTAGCTGGATCTCAGACACAGCATGCATGTCCATCAACAGATAGATGTGTAAAGAAATTGTGGTATTTATACATCCTGGCGTTTGCGCCATAAAGGTTTCATAAACCTGAGCATCTACAGGCAAATGCACGCAACTCAAGAATAGAAGTGAAATAAGTCAGACACACAAGCTTAAGTATTCCATGGTTTCTCTTATATGAGAAACTCAAAACAATATAAATATTATATATATACAAATAAATTACAAAATAGAAGATAGATAAACAAGAAGTAGGTAGAAGTTCAAATAATTCCCCAAATTATCTATTTTTTGTTTCAAAAATGTCTTAAAATATATGCTAATCTGTTTCATTTATATCACTAGTTTCTCTAGTTCATTAAAAAGAAAGTTTTGTGCTATTATTTGATTCTTCTTTTTAAAATTTTTTTTGACCAGGAGCTGTGGTCCATTCCTATAACCCCAGTGCTCATGAAGCACAGGCAGGAAGATCACTGTGAGTTCAAGACCAGCCTTGGTTATATAGTGAGGTCAAGGCTGGCCTGAACTACACAGTGAGACCCTGTCTCCAAACAAAAAGAGAATCTTTTTTGTCTCTGAATAACTACTTTGAAGAGAATGATACACAGCCTATGTACTAAATCTCTTATTATTTCATTATGAATTTGATTTTTTTAAAATAATGAGTTTGAGGTCAGCTAGTCATGGTGGCACACATGTCATCCCAGCTATTCAAGAGGCTGAGGCAGGAGGATGGAAAGTTTGAGGTAAGCATGGGCAATGTAGAGAGACTTTGTCTCAAAATTTAAGCTTTTAAAGAAAGAGTGGGGTAACTCAGTGTGAAAGTCCTGGGTTCAATTCCCAGTATAAAGGAAGAAAACTTGGGTCATGTAACATTACGTTCAAATGCTATCTCTGCCACTTCACATCTGCCTGGCCCTGAGCTAACCCCCTTCCCTGGTCTCCCCAGCTTCACAATCCTCACCTGTTAAAACAAACTACAAATGATACCTACCATGTAGGCATTGGCACCTTACTCTCGTAAGGATTAAACCAGATTATGTAAGTCCCTCTGCCTAATGCATGGAACAAAATAAGCACTCTATAAATGGAGCTAACATGAAATTTCTTCTCAGAAGAGCAGCAGGAAATACTGTGCTGATTGTCTCATGCTGCATAACAAATCACCCTAAAACTACCTGGCTTACACAGCAACCATAGGTTAGTTACACTGCTCACACACGCTAGATCAGAAAATTCAGGTGTGGCTCATTTGGGCTTTCATGAAGTTATAGTCAGGTGCTGGGCAGGGCTGAAGTATCATCTGATGGCTGGACCTGAAGTAGAGGCCCCTGTTCCCAATGTGGCTCCCGTGTGGCTGATGAGGTGTGCTGGCTGGTCATAGAAGGCCTTCAAAACCAGCCTCTCCACCTGGCTGTTTGAAGGGCCCCAAGATATGTCGGCCGACTTCCTGTGGAATGTGTGATCCACGAGAACACTGTGGACACCTCACTATTCTTCACACTTCTGCTTCAAAGTCATACATGGCCAGCTCTGTGATACCCTGATGCAGCCTGAGAAGAGACCACGCAAGATGCCAGTATGAGGTGACAAGGATCACTGGAGGTTGGTTACCTTGGAGACTCTTCATCACCTGAGGTTTGACATTGAAGCTGGGATTTGCCACACCCAGACTTTGACAAACACATTGCATTCTGGCTTCTGTGTGCTCATCTCATGAAGAGCACCCAAGAATATAAGACAAGACAGTCATCCCCTAGAATACAGGGATGGGTCCCAGGACCTCCCACAGATACCAAAATCCAGAGATACTCAAGTTCCTTATATGAAATGGCACAGTATTTGCATAGTACCAACGTTGTCATCCCATGGGCTTTACAGCACATCTGCATGATTTATAGTGCCCAATCTGATCTGAATGCTATACAACTCCTCTGCGCACAAATGATTCAATTTGCAAATAGAAACATTTGGCAAAACTTTGAGTCTGTTTGTGAACTTTGCATTGGGTGATGAACACAACCATAAGCATCTTCCCTGCACAAACGTGAATGTGGTTGTGTTCCCTGCTCTGACATGTGGTCATAGCTTCCTCTAGTCAAGATCTTGGTTGCAGATAGACCTGTGTACACTTGCTGTGAAGTGTTTTGTGTGCTTCTTAGCACATACAGTGAGCATGGGGGTAAAAAGAAAGACCAGAGAGGTAACAAAGGTAACAGGAATTTGCAGAGCAATAATGAAGATAACAACAAAGTGCAGAGCAAGAATGGTAAGAAGGTTTTGAAGAAAATAACCACTGCATTGAAGAAGGAAATCATAGAAAAGCATGAGCAGGATATTCTTGTGACTGACCTGGTCTCAGAGTATAAAATGTGAAAAGTAAAGATGCCATCAAAGGAGCTGATGTGGCAAAAGTAGTAATGATGTTAACCCAGCAGAGGACACAGTGCTGGTAGAGGTGGGAAACTTCTGTTGGTGTGGGTGAATGAGAAACAGCTGGCGGGAGATAGCATCAGTGAAGCTAGGATCTGTGAAAAAACCAGAAAACTGCAAAGTAATTTGCTGCAAGAAAATCCCTCCACAATTGCAAAAAATGACAAATCTAAAGCCAGTAGAGAGTGGTTTGATACACTGCAAGAGAAGTGCCATCCACAGTACAATAAGACATGGCAAGGCTTCCCGTTCAGACAAGACCACTGCATAAGCCTACAAGAAAGAATTTGCAGAAGTCATGAAGGCAGAAGGATGTGCCACTCAACAAGTATTCAGCTGCATAAGACCAGGCTCTTCTGGAAGAAAAGGCTGAACAGAACCTATATAATACATCAGAAAAAGGTACTGCTGGGGCACAAGTCCATGAGGAACAGAGTGACCCTTTTGCTATGTGCAAATACAAGCTCCAATCTGAAGATTAAGCCTACTGGTGTATCATTCCCAGACACATCAGGCATTCAAGGGACAGAATGTGAAGGAGGCCAGACTGCCTGTCACATGGAGGGCTAGAGGGAAAGTTTGGGCCACACACAATTGTTCATGGAATGGCGGCCTGAAGTGTTTGCACTCATGGTAAGAAATAACTATGTGGGCCAGGAGAAGAAACAAGAAGCCAGCCCTTTCCTAGGTGCCAATGGCAGTTATGGGCTGGAGAAGAACCAAGAAGCAACCTCCTCCTGTGAGCCAGCTGGCACACAGGCTGGGAGACAAGAAGAGCCCCACCCCCACCCTGCCAAGCATCTGGCTGATTTGGAGGAACACAGGCTGTAATGATAGTTACTGAAGTAAAAAAAAAAAAAAAAAACCTTAATACTTGTATTGTTTGATTGACTTTGCACACCTAAAGCTGGTAATCTGACCATCTTTTTAGAGGATAACAATATGCAATATAGCAACTATGGAGGGTTTCCTTCTGTCTTGTTTTTGAAATTCAATATTGTTCTCTCTCCTTTGCTTTGTTCCATTTTATTGATTTATATAATTCCACTTCAAATAAAAAAAGAAAAGGAAAATTAAACCTGGTGAAAATTAGATCAAACGCATTATATTACAGGTGCCAAGTTAAAAAAAAAAAAACTTCCTGACAACCAGTGACCTGAAAGGTGCCTTCTGCTGTTGGACAATGCCCCAGCACACTCTCCACCCTGGTACACAATAGAGATGCTGAGCACAACTTCATAAAGGTCAAGTTCCTGCCTCCCAACAGGACACCACTTTTGTAGCCATGGACCAGCAAACTCAAGAAGCTGTATGCAAAGGGACCCCTCACCAGGTATTTTGATGTCACTGAGTCTGTTCTTGATTCTGAAAGAATTCTGGAAGAATGTGTCAATGTCCTCCACTGTATCAACCTCATTGACATCAAAGCTGGGGAAGACGTCATGTACTGGACCCTAAACTCAGCCTGAGCAGCCACAGCATGTCGCTGCCCATGACTTTGAAGGGCCTGATGCACAGGCAGCAGAGGAGGTCATGTCCATAGGCAAGAGTATGGGTCTGGACATCGAGGAGCTCACTGAAGACCATAAGGAGGAGCTCAAGACGGGACTTGTTGGATTCCAGAGTGAGCAGCAGGAGCTGCTTACTGAGAAGCATTCCAGTGAGGAAGAGAAAGACAGCAATAATGCCATAAGACATACCGCATAAAGTGCAATAAATGCCAGGATTTCTTTGAGGAGTACCACCCCGCTCTAACTACAATAAACAGAATGTAGAATCTGATTAACACTAATGTGGTCTCTCATTTCCAGAGGGTTATGCAGTGCAGGAAAACACAAGTGACATTAGATGTAGTTTTTCATCAAAATCTACCCTACAACTAAGAAATAAAAAAACAGGGAACCCCTGAGAGAGATCTCCCCAATGTCCTTATGGAGGGGCCTCTTCCTCCAAACAGTAACCTTCTCCCCTCCCACTTTCCTGTCCTCCATGCCAGGAGTTACCTCAAGTAAGGTTAGTGTCTCTCTCTTTACACTGTACTTACTATATTTTGTTTCATATTTTTGTGTTTAAATGCATATGGTTCAGAACCAATTATCATTTACATTGACCCTTATAGAGAAATCAGATTTGGTTCATGACCAGCTCGGTTCATGAGTAGAATTGTGGGATGAATCAAGCTTCAGAACCGAAGTACCACTGTATAAGCAGTTGGTAAACCGTATTATTTAGGGAACACTGGCAAGAGTACAGAGGCAACCATCATAGCCTTAGCTACCTTGTACACAAATGAGATGAGAGGCCATCAAGGAGGGCTTGGGACACCTGCACCTGTGAAATGCAGGAAGCTACAGTTCTACCTGGCCAGTATTTCATCCCTGTGGGGCCAGCACAGTGTTCAGAGCTCAGCAAATTCAAGGTTTGCTTTTTGAAACTTCCTAGAACTTTGTTTTCCAATATTTTAATCCACAGCCAATTGAATCCACAGACATGGAGCCCAAAGATACAGAAAGCCAACTGTACATTGCTGAATATCGTTTGACTGTTGATTCCAATACCTGCACCCTAGGATATGGTCTAGGCAAGGGTGCAGCTTGATCCTCACAGTGCCTTGGGAAATGGTGGATATATGGACTGAAAGATTGGCTGCTCCTGTCCCATGCCCCAGCCATGAGAGCAGGCTACGTGATGTGGGCCCAGCACTGGAGAGTATGGGCCACTTTGGTGCAGCCCTTCAGGCTGGCAGAGGGGAGAAGTCTTCAAGTACCAGGAATGGAGCTGGACCTTGAAGGGACTTAACTGCTAATTATAATTGCTGTCTTGGTCACTTTTCTCTGTTGCTAGGACAAAATACCTGATGCCCAAAGAGAAGCAAGGAAAGGTTTATTTATCTTATAGTTTTGGAGGTTTCAGTCCATATTCAGCTGGCTCCAAGGCAGGGTGGTGTGGCTAAGAGGCAGCCATTCATGGCGGCTACAAGTGGCAAGAGGCAAAGAGGCAAAAGAGGGAAAAGCATGCCTTCTTCTTGCCCTTCCATTGTATGTTGGCTCCACCCCTTGGTGGGTACATCACTCATACCACTAATCATAGGGATAGACAATGAACCAATCACAAACACTAGATTCAGCTGCCTCCATGATTGCGCGAGGCTTGCAGGGGACACCCAGACACAAACCATAACAGTTGTCTTCTATGATTTCTTGACAGTCCATTGGGATTTGAAAAAATGCCTGGTGTCTTACCTAGTGAAAATAATGAGATTTCAAGAGATAGTCCACCTGCAAAAAACAGACTTTCTGGAAGTTTTTTTTTAGAAAAAAGAAACCAAGAGAGTCTTAGTTTTTGTAGACTGTCAAGAAAATGGAGAAAAAGCTCCTGAATGTAGAGGATGAGAAATTGACCAAGTTTTTCTGCAGTACAGTCCTCCCTATAAACTGTGAGCAGAGAGAAAACCTGCTGCTGCTTGTGGGATTGAGTCATCTTGGCAATACTTGTTACCCTAAGACTGTACTTGCCCTAGTTTTAAATCTGGAGTGAAACACTTATTTAATATTGATTCAAAGAAGAGACAGGCCCTAAAGAATGAAGCCCATCAAAAAGACAAGGGAAATTGCAAAGAAGATTCTTTGGCAAGTTATGAACTTAAGAGCAGTTTACAGTCATCATTTCAGATGATCAATTTCAGGCTAGTTTCCTCTTAATCCAGATAAATGCATAATGAACTTGCTACTCAGCCCAGATAACTGCTTCACACACTCAGGGAACTCAACCCTATGTCTCTATAGCATGAAACTCAGGAAATAAGGCAGTGTATTTTTGGGAAACATTCAAGAAACATTTCAACTCCTTTAAAAAGGAGTAAAAAATGTGGCAAAATAATCCACAAAACCTCATCAGAAAAAGCAAGTGAGTGGAATTAAAAGCATGGAGATGGACCACATGAAGAATTCTGAGGATTATAAAGAAAAACCTGGCAGGGTATGATGGCACACACATGGAATCCTAGTATTCAGAAGGCTGAAGCAGGAGGATCACTGCAAGTTCAAGGCCAACCTGGGCTACATAGTAAATTCAAAGCTACCCTGGACTACATAGTGAGACCCAGTCTCAAAACACATGCATGCACACACGCACGCACGCACGCACGCACGCACGCACACACGCACACACACAAGGAAAACCTTCAAAATGAAATGGGTCTAGAAAAAGCAACACTAATTTTGGTAATATAAAGTCAAAGATTGGTAAGAGAAGTCAAAGTTTCCAAGGAACTCAAGTCATTGGAAGAGAAACAGAGACAGACTAGATCAAAAAGAAAAGCCACTGGTGATACATTGGAGAGCTAAATTAATCCCCAGTTGTTTCTGAAAATGAGCACTGGAACTCATGAAAGAGATCAAGAGTTAAAATAAACTGGTTAAAGCCTGAATGAAGCAACTCAGCATTCTTTCTAAATTCTATGGTCTGGGAAAACTAATAAGAAACCAAGGATCCAAGGGACAATCTAAAGAAAATGAGTATGATCTTGAAGAGGACTTTGCAAAGTACAAAAGTGATAATAAAACTAATGGTTGTGGACTTGAATCTCCAGAAAATATTAAACCTATAGACGTTAATAAACAAAGGTGCAGAGCAAATTGGTCGTGAGCTAGTAAAAAATTACTTCAAGGTCATCTGGTATTAAGCACTCATTGCTTGGAATGTGAAAGTTTAACAGAAAGAAGAAAAGATTTTGCAGTCAGCAGCGTGCCAATACAAGAAGGTGCACTTTCCAAAGCAGAGGAGAGTTCAGGAATTTCTCCAGAGCCAAAATTGAGATGGGCAATTACACAGTTTGCTTTGGTGGAGAGGATTGTAGGAGAAGATAAATATTTCTGTGAAAATTGCCGTCGTTACACTAAAGCTGAACAAAATCTACTGCTGGACAAAATGCCTGAAGTTGTAAGTATTCACTCGAAGTACTTTGCTGCTAGTGGCCTGGATTTGATGTGGTGGTGAACTCACCAAGGTCAACATCTTAAGTTGTCCCTAGAAAATTGGAACACAAGGCCAACTAATGACAACTATGGATTATTTGCAGTTATAATGCACAGTGGCATTACAATTAGCAGTGGACAGTACACTGCTTCTATTAAAGTCACTGACCTCAACAGCTTAGGACTAAAGAGAATTTTGTGGCTCACCAGATGTATAAGGCAGGGAAGCCAGAGCCACTGAATGAGGAGAAAGCACAAGATGTAACTGGAAATTGAGATGAAGAAGCGTGAGTGAGAGTTTGCTGAAGTACATGGCCAAGTAAGGTTCTGAACAAAAAATAGAGAGAGAGAGAGAGAGAGAGAGAGAGAGAGAGGGAGAAGCTATTGGACTTCTTAGAGGACAAAGCAGAAAAATGGATTATGAGCTCTGAAACAAAGCTTCTAATCCTGATAGAGCTGCCAGGGTAGCATTTGCTGAAAGCAGAAGTTCTTAGACTAACAGTATGAATGAGACCCACGAAGTGGATAAGAACAAGGAATCCGGTGACCAAACAGGCATTTACAGGAGTGGATCGGAGAACAGAATCTCCTGTGTAGTGCAGAGTTTAAAGGAGTATGAGGGAAATGGTTGCTTTTTAATGAACATGAAATGAAAGTTACTGAAGAGGACTTTTAGAATTCTTTCTCCTTCTACATCTCCTATATCTACTCCTTACTTGTTATTTTACAAGAAATTATAGGATAGGTTATTTTCCTTGTGTTTCCAGGTTAAACAGGTCTGGCCAATACTGGTAAAGTTGTTTATAGCAAAGAGTCTTTTAGCTTATATTTTGAAGTTACTGGATACTATTTCTCTGGGTTTTTATATAATAGTGAGATTTGAAATACTGAAAAATCATGTTAAGTTTTAGGCTTCATTTTTCTTCATAGAGACAAATGATGTGTTAGTTCCTGGGAACAAACTTGTGTATGTTCTTAACTGAATTATCCAAAATGGAAGCATTTAAACCTTTTGGGTTTATGCCAGTTTTCTGTGTTTGTTTTTTAAAATAAAGGGCTTGATTTGTATTTTCCATATTCTGGAGAAATTATCTACACGGCCTTTATAGGTCTTATTCTTTACAACCTAAGAAACAGAATCTCATTCTGTACATTAAGTGTTTTCATAGGCATGAAGTCTGATCTCTGATGGGTTATGTCAAAGACAAATAATCTAGAAAGTGTGGGTTCACATCGGGGTGTGCACTTCATGCCTAGAATCACCTTGGAAGGTGTCCCAGAAAAGCCCAGCTGGTCCCCTCTCTCTTCACAAGAATTTTGTATATACTTATGAAGACGATTCTGCATTCTAGTGAATCTTTGAGCATGAACTAATATGTATCTCTTCATACTCATGTTCTACACAATCACTATATAGCATATCAAACTTAAGAGAGGTTCTATTCAACCTTAAATTTAACCTTTTTTTAAAACTGGGAAATCAATAAAATTTAAACTGCTCACCTATGTTTTTAAAAAACTAAACAACGATTAGATAAATAAATGCTCCTTAGAGAGGACTGAGTTTCTAGTTTGTTCCTGAGGTCTAATGAGCCAAAGCCCGTGTAGATTCACAGTCTCCAGAGTCCAAAAGGCAGCCTGACTTAGAGTGGAAAATGAGCAGCTAAGTGGGCATGAATAGACCATCAGGAACGTGCGTCTGACCATCAGGGGGCCATGAGGACACACCTGTGCCCAGGCCAAGACTTGGGCAGCCTCTAGACCCACCCGACCTGACTCATGTCCACTCCCAAGCTTGGGTGAATAAGAGCAACACACGTTTACGCCAAACCCTTCCTTCTGCACTGTTAGCAGTAAACCTTTGAATTAATATTTTGGAAGAATTTTATTTTCCTTTTGAGTTTTCTGTACTTTTCTGATTTGCCACAACAAATATACCCTTACTTAGTGATTTTTTTAAAAATAGAGAAAATTAGAAACTTTTCTAAGGGTGCAGTCTTCATGGTGGCTGCCCAGAATCCTGCAGGGCAGTCACCAAGGTCCACTCCCCCTGCTTCCTTCCTGTTGTTGAGAGAGTCGGTGGCTAATCTGTGAAATGGGCATGTTAACCTTTCCTGCTCAGTTCACACAGGACTGTGTGCAAGGATTAATAAGATATTGTTGGGCAGTTGGTTGATATCTGGGAAGGAAGAAAGATGGCCAGTGAAAAGGAGACCGAGAATGAGTCTGTTACGAAGATAACACTGACCAGCCCCCCAAACTGAGATGTGCTTCTATCGCCTGGATGATTACCCCCATTCTCCTTAACGGCTTCTACTAGAGGGCACCTGACTTTAAATGCCTACCTTTAATTGTTATTATCATTATTGCTGCGATTAGCATAATGTAGCAGATTCTAGACTTACTGCCTTGCCACTTTGTGATAGCAAAGTTCCCAGCAGCTAGCCGGTGGAGGACAGAAATTGCAATTTTTTATGAGAGGCCATTGTGAGCAGTACCAGCACCACTGAAACCCTCAGTCACTACACTAGGCTTGTCTTTAATAAGTGTTTTTCCCCGTTTCTTTTTCAGAAACAGCTTCTCAGTGAGAATTGTCATGACAACCTGGAGAGAGGACACTCTATAGCAAGCCCAGCGTGGGGACAGCAGGTCTGTGCGTCATGATGAAAGAGAGCTGTGGTGAAGGACACAGGTCAGCCTGCACGCGCTCGCTGAGAGCTCAGTCTGCAGCATCACAATGGATTGTGGTCACACGCAGCTTTATAAATGGATGGCTGTGTTAGGGACTTGGCCACGTGGATGCTTCTCAGTCCCTGTGAGCTTCTGAGGACGGCCAGGCTATATCCTGGTGTCCAGGTGGGGCTGTTGTTACTCCATCATGTGGCTCAGGGTCGGTGGCTGCACTGGGGACACCACCTCCCACTGCCACTGCCCAGCGGGCTGAAGGCGGAATCGAGCTTGACCATCAAGGTACTTGTGCAGAGACAAGCGTGGGAGAGGGAGGGCTGCTCACCACAAAGAGCTGAGAAGGGCTTTCCAGAAAGGCCACGTGGCCACTCTGAGTCATGCCTTTCTGCATGGTGTGGACCAGAGAGTACCTGCTAGCGGGGCAGAAGGAGAACGGGCAGGCCCACGTGACGTTCCCTCACTGGCTGGGTGGCCCCAGAAAACCACTGCACATGGCTCACCGGGCTCTCTCTAGGGTCCTTACCACCAGCAGGTCCAAGTCCCAGAAGATCAGCTTGTGCAGCAAGAAGAACAGCTCCTCTGTCACCAGAGTGACTGAAATCCAGACCCCAGCCCTGCCACTTACACCCATGTGATCTTGGACAAGTCATGGAAGCTTCTGGAAGGGGCATTCTTGGGGTACTCCCAGTTCCAGAGCTATGGTCCCACAGCCAGTTTCCCTCCCTTCATGTCCTCCCTGCCCCCCATCATCTGCAAGCTCTAATCTTGCCTCCAGCACCTTCCCAGCCTCCCCATTTGCTGGCATCTGCTCCATCACCCCCTGACCAGCGTTCCCCACCGCTTACATGGGATCTGCAGCAGGGCTCCACGCCTCCATCCTCTCCATACTCCCTCATTCTCCACAGCGGTAACCACGTCCTGAGGACAACGCAGGCCACACTGCTCATCCACTTAAAATCCTTCAGTTAAGGGACTGGAGTGTGCTCACTCAAGCTCAGCAGTGCTGATCTAAATGCCTTACAGTACTAACCCACAGCAACTCTAGAATCATACCGCTCCCATTTTACAGATGGAGAAACTGAGGCGAAGAGAGGTTAAGGTTCTTGCCTAAATGAGACCAGCAAGGACAGAGCCTGGATTTGAGCCTATACAATGCAAACTGACATCCACATACTCAGCCCCACACTGGATTGTCTCAGGTCCAGGCTCAGATCCATAGACTGACACCCGCCACCTCAGGGCTACGTGCAGAGAGGCTGTGCCCTGAATCTCCCTCCCACATGGCATGGCCCTGAATCCTTCTTCAGCGCAGTGGGTGTAATTTGGGGGTGTGCTTGTGCCCCTGGGTGTTGCTGTCCCCCCAGCCAGTGGATAAGGTAGGACCACACAGGGGCTTCCCTCTCTGGCTTGTGCTGCGAAGTGCAGTGCTGCCCAAAGGCAGGGGTGATGGACGCAGTTGGGGTCTCCCCAGGAGATGGAATGGATGAATACTGAGGAGCTGCATGTGGCCCAGATGACAGCTGATAGCCCATCGCTGCCAGGGCAGCAGCACCTGCCCAGCACCTGCTCACAGGAGGCGATGGCCAGCTGAGTTGAAGCGATGTGAGGGGAGGAAGAGAACAGGCAGGAAGACTCAGGAGGTGGAACGGAAGGAAGGGTGGAGTATCCATAACAATGGCTGGGCGGCAAGCTGCATCCCGGGACGGACGAAGATGAGGAGAAGATGCCACCCCGTGCTCAGGAGGGTGACGTCTGGCCAGAGGAAGAACCGTCAAATTCTTAAGGATTTAGAGGACACACAGTTCATAGGAAATGTAGGGTGGTGAGGGCCAAGAATACTCAGGGAACCATTAGCAGCTGAGGCGCTTTCTCCCCGAGATGACCCATCAGCTGGTGCGGGTACCAGCACGCAGCGCACTCCTCTTCACCCCAAAATGGCCAGATCCTTGTCACCCAGCTGCTTTCATTAACCCCAGTTAACTGTGGCATTCTGCTGAGAGTCACCAGGAATACAGAGGAGCTCCAGAAAGTGCAATGAGAGCTAGAAGAGACCCTGGTGGCACCTGCCACAAGGAGGGCTGGACCATGGGAACACACTGCTTCCACCACCAACGCAGGGCCTGGCTTCGTGCTGCAGGACCAGCTACGTGTAATTCAGCGAAGGGGCCTTCTAGAATCTTCATCCCAGCCCACCATTAGAATGCAGTTGCAGCCAGCTGGCCTGCACCCCTCAGAGAGATCCGGCTGTCAGCCATACCCCTCTGTCCAGCCTGTCCTCTGGGTTCAGCATCAAAACACACAGTCCCCCCATAGTACAGTAGTGGCCGGGTCCAAAGTGCAGCCTTCCACAGCTCAGTAACCACAGTTAACCACAATCCAAAATCACAGTACAGGAAGACATTTGAGAGGGAGAGAGAGCTCATTCGTGTAACTCTCATCACGGTATATACTTACTATTGTTCTGTTTTATTATGAGTTACGTTAGTCGTCTTTTACTGTGCCTAGCTTACACATTTAGCTTTAGCATAGGCTTGTACAGCTGAGTTTATGCAGTGTCAGTACCATCTGCTTCCACTGGGGGTTTGGGATCCCATGGATCAAATCCCTGTAAGATCTTTGCTGGGCCTCTCCCGCTGCTGAGGGTGTCAGGGACCTGAGGTTTGTGGTTCTGCTGGTGCCACCAGGGGTGACCTTCAACATGTATAATCCTGACTGGACCCAAGACATTCATGTCTCAAATAACAAAGCCAAATCAGAAAGGCAATCTGTTAATGCAAAAACAAAACAAAACACCTAACTGGAATTTTTTTTTTAAATCAAAGAAAATGTTAAGCAATGAATTCTTGTGTGGAACTGTCATGTAAAGAACAGATCAAGCCAGGCTTGGTGGCCCATGCCCGTAACCTTAGCTTAGCTACTCTGCAAGGCAGAGGCAGGAGGGTCACAAGTTCAAAGCCCGCGTAAGCCACTTTGGGAGATTATGTCTCCAAAAATAAAGAGGGTCGGGAATGTAAGCTCAGTGGCAGAGCAGTTGCCTAACATGTGAGGCCTTGGTTTGATTTCTGGTACAAAAAAAGGAATGAAAAAGAAAGCAATCACGTAAGTTGGAAAGACCACTGCCTGAGTGGGCAGGGCAGGGTCAAATGTACCCACTTGCTTTCCCCTAACTGCCCTCTCCACACAGCCCCCCAAATCCCAGGGCCCCAGGAGCCCAGCGTGATGCCCCTTGAATGAGGTGCTTATGAAAAACAACCTACCAGCTGGGTGACTTTCCCGGCTCCAGGTCTCTGCCTGACTCTCGGGAGGCTGTCTGAGAAATCCATCCCGGCCTGGCATGCCAAAAGTAGGGCAGGAGTCCGTCCACGGCCCCAGGGGTGTGGAGAGTTCGCTCCCCTCCACGGGGCCTCCCAGCAGGCAGAGGAATTCAGCCCCCAGTTGGGGACAAACCAGCACTAACAGCTGTCCAAGAGGCTAATTCAGTTGTGTGATGCGCGGCCCCTGGAGACCCTGGGAGCTCTCCACCGCTTAAATACGGGACTTGTCTGCCTGGTGCGGGGCCTGATAAATGAGTGCTTCCTGGGGCATCAGTGCAAAATCACAGGCTGAATATCACCCACCACCACCACCACCTTCACAAACAAGACCTCCCCATGGGGAAGCCGCCTGTGCAGCCAGAAAGAGGCCGGTCAAATCCTGCAGCGCAGCCCGTTTTCTCTTTTCTCACCTGTGAAGTGAGGAAACTAGTAATGTGGACGCCCTCATGCTCTGTCCTGTGGCCACCGCTATTAGCACCATCACCGGGCCTGTTTCCAAGCAGCTGTGCTCCTGGGGAAAAATCACACACACAGCCACAGAAACCCTGGACCAGGCTCCTTATCTGAACTGATGCTAGATATTCTGAGCTTAAAATGGCAGAGATAACCTGAGGCTGCAAAAGATAGGCTCTGCTTGCCCCCCAGGGGTTAATTTTGCTTTTAGCAGGCACTTAGCACCTAGTCAAGGAGCAGATAGATCATCCCTGCCCCCTTGCAATGCTGGGGATGGAACCCAGGACCCCACATTTGCTAGGCGAGCTCGCTACCTCTGAGCCATTCCACCAGCAAACTGTCTTAAGGCTGCAAGGCTGAGCTGATTCAGAGCCTTCCGGGCTGGGTCACGCTTATACCCCAGGGTAGCTCCTGGCTGCCCCCAGAAAGCCTAGAGCATTCCCCGCCCCTCTTCCTCGGTAGGTGCTGAACCAGAGCACGGGTTTTCCCAGCCCCTGAGGCTGGTTGCCCAGCCCCCCAGGCTGCTGGAAGCTCTACCTGGACTCTACAGTGTTTTGGCATTGTGGACCCATAAACACCTCAAGGGGCTGAGAAAATCAGAGTTGGCTTCAGTTCTCTGTGACCCCCTTCTCCCCTCCATTTTGGTTCAATTTCTGGCTGTCTTGATACTCCCAAAAGGGTTTCTATTCTATCCAATTATTTCCAGTTGTCTCAAGGTAACAGTAGATTGAAGAAATCCACCAGAGTCTGCCATCTTGAAAGCAAGAGTCTATTTGCTCTTAATGCTTATGTAGAATTTTTAAAAATTGTTCTGTATTTTTTAGAAACCAAGTAGCCAGCCTTTCTGGTAAGTCACGCAAGCCACACAGGTTCCAGGAAAAGTCAGATAGTGCCTGCTATGAGCCTAACAGCATGTGGGCGGAGAATCAGAACAACACCCCCATCCCCACCCCCCACCAAGCAGCCTGCGGGTTGGGAGGATAGGCCCAGCTGATAGCAGCTAATGTATGTAAAGCAACTAAATGCTTGCTCTGCCTGGCTGATTTTGCAGGCCTGGGGCCAGAGGTGGAACATCTCTTGGGAGGATGACAGTATGCAATACAGCAAACGTGGGGGATCTCCTTCTATCTTGTCTTTGAAATCCAATACTGTTCTCACTGTTTTGCTTTGTTCTGATTGTTCTGCCCTATTCACTGTTCTGTTTTGATTGCTTTTATTGTGTTTTGGTTTTGGTTTGATGTTGCTCTACCTGATGGAATGGACAACTACTGTGAAGATAACAAGATAGACTGTGGTAGCTATTGTTGTTTCCCTAGCATCCTGCTTTGAAATTCTGTACCAATTTTGCTGCTTTTTTGTTTGCTTGTTTGTTTGTTTGGCTTTGCTTTGTTGGATTTTACGATCTTTAAAATAAAAATTAAATTAAAAATGACAACAAAATTATTGCTTTTCTACCCTGTATGTCCATCTGGGGGCGACAGCAAAACATCACAGACTAAGTCACCGTGGTGGCCAATGAGGCCGGAGGATCATGGTGAGTTCAGTGAGCTCCAGGCCAGCCTGGTCTACATAAGAGGCTTTGTCTCAGAAAAAAAAAAAAAAGTCATAGGCTACTTGCTGTATAAGAAACAAATATTTGTTTTTTACTATTCTGAAGGCTACCAAGTCCAAGGTTGAGATCCCAGTCAGCTCCGTGACTGGTAAGGACCTGTTCCTCGTGGATGATATAGTGTGTGTCCTCCTGTAGTGTAAGAGACTAGCTAAGCTCTCTAATCTCTGTCTGTCCCTGCCCCATCCCTGTCTCTGTTCCTCTCCTCTCTCTCCTCTTTCCCTTCTCTTTCTCTCCTCTCTCCTTCTCGCCTCTCTTCTCTCTCTCTCTCTCTCTCTCTCTCTTTTCAGATCCTTCGCAAGTTTATTCATACAAATAGCACAGGAAGGCACCAGCCCCACGTAGACAGCCACCAAGCGCGGCTCCACTAGTCCATTTGAACTCACATTGGCAGACAGAGGAATCTGTTCTGGAGCCTTCATGAGAGCCTTTTGGAATCTGAGCCAGAGCCAAAACTGAAGCTGCAGCTGCAGCCAAAGTCATAGGTTTGCGCCTCGGCCCTACTGCAGCCAGCCGAGCCTCAGAGCCTTGGCAGTGCTGGCATGAGCACTGCCCAAACCTGGGTGGTGAGGTAGGGAAGTCGACCGAACTTGCTGTGACGCTCTCTGGGAGGTTGGGGCAAACCCCTGGGCTTTATGAAGGACTCAGTAGCATCCTCACAGCCACTCATGACCTTGGTGTGACGGCCTTGACATTGGTGGCCTGTGTCTTCTACAGGCTCTTGTTGGAACTCTTGATGAAATACATTTCCCTCAGGAACTTAGAGTCTACCTGCTTAAGAGATTCGTCTCTCCATGACTGAAGTTTTAATGCCATTTCTGTGCCTCTGGGGGTCTAGTTGTGTGTGGTATGGTTCTTAGACTTGGCCATGAACAAAATTCCAAGGACAGTAGTCCTCCTTTAACTTCAGGGGATGTGGTCCAAGACTCGCAGGCAGTGCCTGACACCATGGACAATACCAGGCCCTGTGCAGGGGCTCATTGACTTACAGTCAGGCCACACCCAGAGCAGCCTGCCATTAGAGAAAATATCAAACATAGCCCTCTGCTCCACCAGGGTTTCTTTTAAAAGGGCACTGGTCCCATTCATGAGGGTTCTACTTTCATGACCTAGACACATCCTAAATCTCCATTTCCAAATACTGTCACTTTGAAGTATTTCAACACAAACTGAGAGGAAGACACAAATATTCAAATTTTAGGGTTATCCTCCAGTGACTTAAAGAGGACATCGCTGGGATGACTGGGGGAAACGAAAATCCATGTCTTCCAGGCTAGCTAGGGTCACAGGAGGTAGAAGTGTGGAACGTGAGGAGATCTCCGGTCATGGACGTGGGTGGCACAGTGTCATAAACCAGAGAGGCAAGGTCAAGAGGGCACAGCATCTGGAGGTTTCCTGTACAGCTTCCGTCACAAGACATTCTCCCAGAAAGTTTATAAATGAGTTCTATTCATAACTTTCCCCCAAAATAACTCAGTCTGGACACAAACTGGCAGGCAACATGGCAGCATGCTGGAGACATTTAACTTTAGAATTCTAGGGAGTCTGAGGTAGAGAAGGGGGCTCCATCCCATCTTTACCACCTTCAGTGAACCCAGCTCTAGTTTTATTCATCTGACCCTCCAGGTTTCTGGAAAATATTTCCTACTATTGTGGAATGTGAGGAGTCTTTTCCACCATCAAATCCATCAGCAAACCAGACTTCAGTTCAATTGCTCCCTATTTATGATAAGCACCCTAAGCTTCCTGGAAATAAGGACACTCTCCTAGGGTCATAAAAATGATTTGCAAAACCAGGACAGAAACTGTTCTGACCCAATTCTATGTGCTTTCCACTGACCCACACTCTGTCCTTGGAAGATACACCCACACTCTGTCCTGGTGGCCGAGTCCCAATGCATGCATGGCTTAGGTCTCCTGGTTCTCTGCATGACATTGACTAGACATTGTCACACTGGTTTCAGTTTCTTCTCTGGAAATGAGGAAAGTGGGTGGATGAAGAGTTTTTGCTTTGTGGGAAGAATTGGGAAATTTCCCAGAGAGCCCCAAGTCACCCTGACACTGTCTCACAATGACTCTGCCTTCTCTAAGGAAAACAGTGGTGTCAGCAAAGTGAGGCTACTGGTCCATTTCAAGGGAGGAGCTACGTCACTCCATCAAGGGAACAGAAAAATAACATTGACAGATTCCTGCATGGAGGCCCCGTACTCTCGCTTTAGAATCATTCATGTTTACTCTTTTTTCAGTGTCTGCCTGATTTAGAAAGAAACTTACCCTTTCGACTCAATAAGATAAAAACTTATGATGAGATGACAGTACAGCCCTAAAATTCCTGCCCTGGATGAAGGTCACAGTACAGCACACACACACACCCATGCACACATACACACACCTCACCTTTCTCACTGGAACAGGCCTGGCTGTCCTCGCAAAGATGGGGCTAAGACACACGTGCTGGCAAGTCCACTGTCTACCCTTATCACTACAGAATCAGAGCCAGCCCTGCTCAGATCATTGCAAAATCCCCCCAGGCATTGCATTTAATAGGGGAAAAAACAGAAGATGAACCCATTAGCTGGTCTAGGTCCTTCTGTGTCCTCTCATGGCCATCTCATTGCAGTAAAATGAACCAAAGCACCGTCATATAGAGGACAGTGAAGTGGCCCCATGTTTATCAGACTCCGAAACACACTTGGTTGGGTTGATTGACTCTGGGTTCCACAGATAGACATTCCATCAACAGAGGAAAGGACATCACCACAGCTCCCAGCACAGACATGCATGTGAAGAACTACAAAGAAAACCCTCTCAAGGAGTTGCTAGTAAATCTAGAATTAATAGCATAGCCACAGAGGAGCTGCTGGCCAGTGCTCGTGTCCCTAAGGTCTGCCCTAAATTTAGATCACAATTCGCTTGAATTCAAAGCTGGGGACAAAGCTTGAGCTTTGGGTTCAGACTGTGGCTCTTGTACTAACAATTGTGTCCTTCAATGTTTCTGACCCTCCGCTTCCTTCTGTGTAAAGTAATAATGCCTTTCTCATTTATGTGAAGAGTCAAAGAAATAAGGGTGCTCAGCCTGGAGCCCTCAGAGCTTAGGGCGCGGGCGTTTCTGATTTAGAGACAGCGCCCTCTGCAGGTCACGTCCCAAACTCCCCCGGGGGGCTTTGCAGGCCCAAAGTTGCCCACGTGGCACTTGGACTGTCGTGAACTCGTCTTATTCACAGGTTTACTTTCCGTGTTCACTTTCTTTCAGTTACCCGTGGTCCAAAAATATTATTGTTCGCCTTGAAATTGTCCATAAAGATAGATCATATTCACATCAGCTTATTACAGCCATAATTGGAATTTGATCAGTGATAATTGTCCTATTTATTGACGGTGGGCGTTCCTCTCTCTAGCCCAGGTAGGGCTGTATGAGAAAGAGCGTGTGCAGCCTCCCCACTCGCAACTGTTCGGCAGCTGCTTTCCTGCCTTGCAGGGCCTGGCAGCCCCTCCATACACCAGCCTGCTATTCAATGAGTAACGTGAGATAACCGACGCCTTATTATAAATTAGGCTTTTGCCCAACGGTTGGCTAGAGCACATGTTCCGAGCACATTTACAGGAGGCCGGGTGAAGAGGTAATGCTTGGGAGGTATTGGGGTATATTAAATGCCGTCCCAAGGCGTGGAGTTTTCTCTGAGGACAGGGTTATCTGATGCCGACTGTGCTGTGAGCCAAGGGGCAGGTTCTGCCCTAGCCGTGTATCAGGCCCCGCCTGTGCATGTGGAGTACATTCCCCACAGAGCAAGGGGACTGCTCCAATGTCACGATTTGGATTGAGGTTTTAAGGCTGAATGGGGCTCAAAAGAGCAGAGACTATTTTTCCTTGACAAATCCCTTGCTGAAAGAACATTTGCTATTTGTACTCACTCTTATTTGCTTCTTTTTAACAATGTCTCTGTCTCTAATTTAGCAAAAAACTTATCCCTTTATTGAATAAAATAAACATGATGAGATTTTACTAGGAACCTACAATTTCTTACCTGGAAGGAAGGTCATACACATGTATTCATTCTCTTTCTCTCTCTCTCTCTCTCTCTCTGAAATAGGTCTGACTATCTTTGCCAAGATAGGACCAACATGTACCAGCAAATTCATTGCATCTGCCCTTATACCCTTATCACCAGAGTCAGTACCACCCCAGCCTAGGTCCCTCAGATCTAAACCTTAACAGGATGTATGTCAGAATGCACCTAGGTCATCAGGGAAGGTGTCAGCCTGTGATTACTAGTTATCACTTTGGCACTGCCAGCCCACCTTAATGAGAAGAGACTTCTACCAGGGGATAGGACAAAGGCATTTTTTAATGGAGGTAAAATAGTTGAGGAAAGATGTTAAAAGTTCCATTTCAAGAAAATCTGGGAAATCCCACCTCCCCAAACCCATTTCAGTCCCTAAGAAACCTAGGTGAATACACTGCAGGCACCCTCACGGGATGAGTGCAATGCCTTTGAAATATAATTCTCTCTGAGGATTTTCATAAGAGCAACTAGAAGACTATCCATGTAAAAGTCTTTTTAAAAATTGTGCTAGAATCTTAACTACTTTTATGTTTAATTACAAGACTAATTTATAACATCCAAATCAATGAAGAGTTGCTCATTTTCTATTAGATTCTGTAGTGTTTTGGGAAGTTGTAATATCGACAGATTTATGAGGCCCCTGTAGCTCCCAAGCACCCCATTAGACAAATCCATACTGCATGAAGTTTGTAGCCTAGTTGGGTATCTTAGTCTGCCATGTGCTGCTATGAAGTGGGTAATCATAGAAGACAAAACCTGGGGCTGGGGATTTAGCTCAGCTGCATAAGTGCCTGCCTTGCAAGCGCATGGTCATGAGTTTGATCCCTGGTACCGATAAAAAAAAAAAAAGTTAAAAACTATATTGGTTCCAAGTTCTGGACACTGAAAAGTCTAAGACTGAGGAGTCACATCTGGTGAGAACCTGGCTAGGTCATAACATGGGAAAAGCACCACGTGGGGAGAGAAAGCAGGAAATCCCACTTGCAGCCTGAAGTCATTTTATTATTGGCATGAATCTACTCAAGAGGGCGGGGCCTTCATGACCTAAACACCTCCCGTTAGGCCCCACCTCCCAACATGGCTGCACTGTAGATTAACTTCCCAACACATGCTTTTTGGGAGAAACGTTCAAGCCATAGTAGTAGGGAAACGGATATTCTGTGAAAGAAAATGATCAAAGAGAAAACCACTGGGTGGTAAATAGAAAGCCTGATGGGAAATTGACATGCGCCCTCAAGGGCTGAGAACTGGAGGGAATCCAAGTGCTGAGGCAAACTATGAATCAGCACAGAATGGGGAAGGATGTAGAGAAAGTCTGTTTAAAGAGAAGGAATGGCTCCAAGGCCAGGAGACTTCACCGACTGCAAGCACAATAGTCATCTCTAAGGAAAGAACAAGTCAGTGTGAGTGCAGGTGGGTCTCCGGAAGAAGCCTAGAAAAAGTGAAAGGCAGAGAGATAGACATCTAACCACAGAGGCATGGTCCTCAAGCCCTGCTGTTCAACGGATAATGCAATATGCATCGGAGTACAAGACAAAGCAGAGCTTCTTTTATGTCTTGGTTTGTTTTAGAGCATGCAAAATATATTATCTCATCAGAACACACTTTATAATAATTTAGTAGACTTATTGGGTGTTTATACTTAAAATGCTTTTTTCCAGTGGGGCACATAACAAAATTAATCTGGACATGATGGGCTGAATTACATGTCCTGAAAATTCATATGTTTAAGTCATCACCCCTAATTCCTCAGGAAGTGGCTTACGCAGAGACAGTATCACTAAAGTAGTAATTTAGAGGAAATAAGGTCACTGGGCTGGGCCCTAACCCACTGTGACTGGTGTCCTTTTGAGAAGAGGAAATTAGGACATAGACAAACACAGAAGAGGTAAGACCCAGTGAAGACAGAGGGAGAAGAGAACCGTCTAACAAACCCAGGAGAGAAGCCACGGGTGGCAACAATTCTTTCAGCACTTCAATCTCAGACTTCCAGCCTCTAGATTCTAAGAAAATTAATTTCTGTAATCTAAGCCCACAACTGAGGTGCTCTGTCTTGGTACCTCTAGGAAACAAATGCAACAAGTCTCGTTCTAACCCCTGCTGGGAGAAGGGAAATCTCTCCCATCCTACTCAGAGCCATAGCGATTCTCCAGTTCTTGCCTCACTATCCATCCACCTCATGGGGAGCTCCTCATAAACTAAAGGCTCTGTGTCAGGAAATGACACCTCTGCCTGGCCCCAACTACTTCCTGGGCAGACTTCCTGCCACCTGTCACCCTCTCCTCTTCACATTTGCCCGTAAAGACTGAGCCATCTGTGTGTCAGTCTTTTGTCCAATAGCTATAGTTAAATTGGTGCTGGCTAGCTTTCCATCAGTATTAAAAATACCTAAGATGATCAGCTTACAAAGAAAAAAGGGCTACTTTGCCTCATAGTTTTAGAAATTTTGGTCCATGAGAAGTTGGCCCACTTGCTTTGGGGCTATGATAGCACATCATGGTGGGAGTGTGTGTTGAAGCAAAAGCCCTGTCCTCATGGATGGGAAGCAAATGCAGGCAAAGAAGAGGAAGGGACTGAGTACATCTATCCCTTCGCAGGAAACACCCGCAATAACCTAAAAGCCTCCCACTAGGCCTTCCCTGAGAGGTTCCACAGCCACCTAGTGGCAGCACCCAGGAGATCAAAGCTCTATCACATGGACTTCTGGGGGACAGCCCATATCCAAACCATAGCAGCGTCTAAGTTAAGAATAGTGCCAAGGCCAGGCACAGTGCCACACTCCTGCAATCCCAGCACTCTGGAAGGCTGAGAGAACAAGATCTCAAGTTCTAGCCCAGCATAGACAACATACCTATTTAATGATATTGACTCAAAATTTAAAAATAAAAATTAAAAAGGGCTGGAAAAGAGCTCATAGAAAAGGCTTGAGTTCAATCCTTGAGGTATGACAAAAAGTGTCAAAAATCTTTCTCTAATTATTCAATCTAGCACTTTAGTAAACACATGTTTATCTGTGAAATGATGTCAAGACATTTTTTTAACCAACCCTCGCTCTTCTATAGATTATCCACTAATAGTGCAAAAATGATGGAAGATGTAGTGACCAGCATGAATGTCTTCCTTTCACCTAAGTTTTACTCTCCTTTCACTTGCAACTTTTGGCTGGAGTTAATCTGTCATGCTACTGTAGCCCAAATTTTATAATTATGTGGTTGGTGCATGTTGTGGTTTATATCTGGATGTCCCCCCCAAGCCTCATGCACTCATGGGGATGGGCTTTTTTAGAGGTGACAGAATCTAAGTTTGTGACTGATTTATGATCCAATGCTGGAATTAAGGGTGTGAGTGCTACACCCATCCTAAGATGGGTAACTTGCATACAATATAAGGGACAGACAAAGGCTGGTACCTCCTCTCTCTCTCTCTCCCCCTCTCCCTTCCCCTTCACCCTCCCTCTCCCTCTCCCTCTCCTTCTTTTGTTGTTTTTGGTCTCTTCCATCACCATGAATAGTTACACCTCTGCCATGCCATCCTGCCTTGGAGTCAGCAGATTATGGACTAAAACCTCTACAGACTGTGAGCTAAGTAAACCTTTCCTTCTCTAAATTTGGGTGTTGGGTATTCTGTCTTAGCAATGAGAGAAAAGTAACTAAGACAGTACATAATCAAAAACTTCCAAGTGCCACAAAATGTCTGCTCTAAATCAGGGCTGAAGGTTTGAAAAATAAACCATCTTAAAGGAATTTTAAGCCTTGCCATCCTACACAAGCCTATTTCTCTTGGTGTAATGGTTTGTATACATCTGTGCAGTATTTCTTTAGTAGCTGACACACACTTTATTTTTTTGCCAAAATGAAGCATACTTTTTTTGGTTTTGAGGTGGCCGTACAAAATGCACAAACTCAGAAAATAAGAAATAATGCGGAGCTCATGAAAGATGGTTGTCTTACTTTTCTCATTGCTGAGATAAAATACCCAACACCAAAAGTGAGAGGAGGAAAGGTTTACTTAGCTCACGGCTTGCAGAGGTTTCAGCTCATAGTTAGGAGGCACAAAGGCTGTGTGGCATGGCAGAGGGGCATCACAGAGAAGAAACAGACCACAGCAGGCAGAGGGCAGCAAAGCAGAAGGCAGCCAGTGGTGAAGTAGTGAAGCAGCAAGAGAAGACAGAGTGTCGTCTCCTTCTGTCCCTTGTGTCCTAGGCAAGCCACCTGCTATAGGGCAGGTAGCACTCACACCCCGGGTGGGGCACCCTTAATGCTAGCATTGCACAATCAGTAAATCCCAGCATCGCATCCTGAAACCCAGCAGCTCACGCTCCTTGGCCTTGGTTACCTCAATCGTAAGGTGGTACTGAAAACAGCCCCGACCCAGTAGTGAAGATTGAGAAGGGTAACTTCAGTGAGCTTTGCCGTTTGGCACACAGGTGAAGCTCAAGAACCATGAAGAACGTTAAAGTTGCATGACATGAAAGCATAAGCTTTTCACCTGTGTCATTAATACCCTGTGGCAAACAGGCTCTGTTTCATAGCAAAAGGAGAAAATAGCAGCTGATTTTTCATTGATAGGAAAACCGTGGCTTTCTTTTCCCATCACAAAACTATGGGTTAGTCAGAGAAATAATGGGAAAGATTTCAATAAATAATAACCCGTATCTCCGAAATAAAATTTGCAAAAACAATTGATTTTCTTCCCAAGGTGGGGCAATTGGGCCATAAAGGAACAACAGCAACTTTCTGCCCCATTTCTAGAACAACAAAACCATGGTGGCAGAAAACAACGCCAAGTGGAAATCTTCATTTCCTTCCTCGGGGACAGAAGAACACATACATGCATTAAGTCTTCAAAATCTGTAACCACAGATTGCAGCAAGAAGAGGCTACCGGAGAAAAGTTGGGTGGGTAGAGCCAGCCTTCTGTGGCCGCTGATTGGAAAGATGGTTCCCGTCTGGGGGCACAGGAGCCCAGTGGCCAGGGAGAGCCAGAGGAAGAGCTGTCACGTGTATGGGACCCCCTGACGAGGCCTGTTTTCCCTCACGGACTGGCAAGCTCCCCAAACAGAGCAGACTGACAGAGCAGGGAAAGGCAGGCAGGGAAGGATCCACTCTCTTGTGGACGACGCCCCTTGTCAGTCGGGGGCAGCCCTGAGTGATGAATAGCCCTTGATCCTGTGCCAAGAGGACTTGAATCCGATTTTTCTCCACTTCTTCCCCTCCTTTCCTCTCTTCTCACCTTGGTTTAATGAGCACGAAGCAAAAGTTCATTTGTCTGACAACGCTGGACACGACCTAGTGCTTGTGAATTCACTTTACCAAACGCCAAGGGTGACTGACTCCTGTGAATTGCAAATGTTCGTCCGGTCAGTTTAACTTTTATGTAAAAACACTTTAAAAAGCAGGGTCAGAGTTCTCGGTCCACTCTCTTTAGGGACATGGCAGAGGAATGAGCGCTGAGATCCTCCAGGCTCGCAGGTTTAAATAGCATCCCTACCCCAAAGTCTCCCCAGAACCCAGAACCGCAGCACCACGCACGCTTGGCAGCGCCCTCTGCTGGATGCTTCTTTGATGTCTTACTTTTCATAACCGGAAGTCATCAGTGTGAATGTTGCTGATTTAGGGGAGACCTCTGAGGAGGCCAACAGGTGAGGGACAAAGCTGGGGAGCTACTATGGGCTGTGTCTGTTTCCTGTTTGTGACTTCTTCCCTTCCTCTTTCACCACTAGGTTGGTTACTAACGGTCTTTTCTTGGACCTCTCCTCCCCTACTCACTCACCCAGGCTTACAACTTCCGTTGAGTAGGTTCACCCAGCTCTGCCTCCTCTGAGCAGCAGATTTCTGTACACAGTTGCCCACTGGAAAATGACACAAAGATATTGAATTCAAATCCTCCCATGTCTACTGAACCTCCTCCTCCTCTTCCTTCTCCTCATCTTCCTATCCCAGTGATTTAGGGGAAAGAAACTCCTACCTGCTAGACGTCCAGTATGAGTTTGTGTTCTCTAAAATCAAAGGGTGAAATTTAAAACAACAGTTCTAAGATTAAGAGAAGAATATTTTTACGGAAAGAAAGCTTCGGTCTGAAACAGCAACAGAAAGGGTCCCAAGTGGGTTACCAAGGACCCTGCTTTTTCTAGGGATTTTTATAGAGCAAAACCACAAGATGAGACAGGTCCATAGGTAGGGGAATTGAAATGTGAATATGAAGTGGAACACAGAAATGGTCAACCAATAAGATAACAAGTGTAATTGCTCAGGTAAAATTGATTAAACTGGAGACAAATGGGGAAACGAGTCATGTAGCAAGCAGGCATGAATACCGACCAGGGCCTCTTCCTATAGAGGAATGGGTTAATGGTTCCTGGCTTCCTCAAGGTGGTAGATACCAATTTAGAATATCAGTCCCTGAAGTTTATCCTTAGGAAGTGTTATGGTTGATACATTGTATCAACTTGAGAAGTTTAGAAGTTTAAGAGACTCAACAGGGAGCCAGGATCCTTAATTTGTAAATATCCTCATCCTGTACAAGAGGAGAGCACAGAGATTTTGTGAGTGCTACCCCTGCCCTGAAAGGAATATAAAGGAGGAAACATGAAGGAGGAAAAGAGGCTTGCTCACTCTTTTGTTCTGGCTGCTGCCTTGAAGTGTTGCCCAGTGCTATGCCACCCTGCCTTGGAGCCAGCTGATTATGGACTGAAACCTCCACAAACAGTGAGCTAAATAAACCTTTCTTCCCTTAATTTTCAGTGTTGGGTATTTTGGCTCCGCAATGAGAGAAAAGTAGCCAAGACAGGAAGTATGTGGGTACATTTGTTTTATCTTTTGTCTTGAAGTGTGGCCCACAGAAGGAGTTATCTGTCCCTCCACCCCCATCACAGTTGCAAAATATCTGGTCCAGTATCTGTACTGGCTCCTTTGAGGACCCAGTATGACTGCCTACAATATTTCTATCTAACTCAGCTTCCTATAACATTCCTTGCCTCTGAAGTAGTAATCTGAACTACTGTGATGGAGTAATGGGCAGTGACTGGTCTGGCTTCTTCAGGCTGAAGGGGATTGTAATTGTTGATTGGCAGTCAGAGTTACTCTACAGAGGATCTTCCTAAAGGCCCTTACTAGACACCAGGCATTTTCATTTTGGGTAGGCTTACTGCTTTTAGCTGTAGACAAAGCCAAAGAAACAATTAAGTATGCATGGGCAAAATACAAGGGTAATTACGTGTCGGGAGCCATTGAAACTGGAGATTGAATACACTTGCAGGCTGCAGCATGGCCGGGGCATGGGTGACCCGAGAACAAAGAGACACCTCAAAGGGCAAGATAAGGTCACAGCTGAGGACACCTGGCCCTAACTCCAATGAGCTGTAGTGAAATGCACTGTGCAGATCTTGTCCTAAGATACTTCTCCTGAATTAATATAAGATAGTTCTCCTACGTTAAACATAATATGTTACTTGGAAAAGTCCTTGAACCACACCCAAGATCTGTTCAGTTTTCTGTGTTTGCTACTCTAACCCTTGCTTGTTTGAAAACTAAATAAATATGGGCTATCTAGAGACATTCCTTGTCTTAGCCCCCAGAGTCTCAAACTCTGCAGAGGGTTTTTATCCTCCTGGAGCCCTAAAACCGTATCACTTGTCTCATTTTTTAAAGGGTTCATCATACACTCATTTGGGAGATTGAGGACTTAGACCAGGTCCCAATAATTATGAGTACAGTTAACAAAGATTTCCACCAAGAGGAGCTAGTGAGGGCTTCACATAAGGAGGATAAGGATAAGGTCCAGCAAAGTTTAGAGTCTGATAGGTCCTTGATTTATCATCTAGTATCTTGAAGAGATATTAGCATCAATGTACACATAACATTTAGTTTTTACAATTGCACAAATATGCACACCCACCCCCTGCTGTGCTGCTGTTAGAATGTCTAATGCCATCCAATTTTGGAGGTCAGCTTGTCTCATTAATTTTATTTTTTTATTTAGGAGAGAGAGACCAGCTGTGGTGCCATTTAAGGCCCATTGAGTATAGTTAGTTAAGGCCTCAATATGTGTCACATAACCTTTTCTCTGGACAAGGTTTGGTGGATCCCAGTAAAAGGAATCTAGCATATTTGTTATTGGTTTTATCTGTATGATTACTTGGGGTTTTGCATCCTTTAGGCAAGAACAAATTTTCCAAGAAATTAGATCATGGATAATCAAAGTATGAGCATGTGAGCTGACAGGTAAATTTAGAAACTGTTTCTAAGGGATAGCAACTGTAGACCACTAGCCCCTTTATTAATGGAGTCTGACATTTTGTCCTAAGTCCCTGTAACTTTAATCATAATTATCTCTAAATTTTGATGACACATGAAGAACCAGATTAATTCATTACTTTAACCAATGAAAAACTCTCTTAAGTTTTTGTTCATGAACAACAATATGTATTGTATTTGTAAAAACCAATCTCAACATCATTTTGATTAGTCAGTAACCTGGATATGTATATTACAGTATTTAGACAGGATAAAATCTCTCCTGCATGGGAGCTGGGCTTTTAAGGATAACTAAAAGGAGTGAGTGGGTGAAGAGGAAATTGTCCCAGCTACTGTTCAAGCAAGATAGATTTTAGTGACTGTTTTTATTGAGGGACGATGCCTGGAAGGAAGGTCAGAGTTGGAGAAGGACAAAGAGACACGTGCCACTGTCCGGCAATAGGCTGGTTTTCGCCTCTAGTCATGATAGTTATTATCTCGTCATGATAGTTACTCAGGGCTCCTCCAAGGAGATGACAGGTAGAGGTGACAGTCTGGTCAGAGCGGGAGCCAGAGTGCCCCAGGTCCTTTAGTCTTGCTGGACCACCTGAGAAGAAGAACCTGAGCTCTGGGCCCAGAGCGCAGTCTCCTTCTAGTGGCAGCCTCTGCAGTCAGGGCGTGGCTGGGGAGGGGCTTCTTAAAGCAGTCCCTCCACGGTGGCCTGGCTCTCCTCAGCAGCAGCAGTTGAGTCTAGTCATTGAACCCTCCTTGGAACCCAAGAATCAGACTTAAGGTCTGTTTTTTTTAAAGCTACAACAAAGGCTGACACTTTTGGTCTCTTTGTTTTCTCTCTTTGGCTTTCTGATTATAGATGAATCAGAATTAATCCATAATTCTGATTATAGAATACTAAGGAGGCAGTTTTTACTAAAGTATCAAGTGAACTATCTGGAGCAAAAGCTGTCTTTTGTAACTTTTTTCTAATATCTGGGGCTGACTGGGTAATAAACATGTCTTTAAGCAAAATCCGTCCTTCTATCAAATCAGGATCTATGGACATATGTTTTACCAGTGCCTCTAGTAAATGATCTAAGAAGGCAGAGGGGTTTTCATCTTTCTCCTAAAAAATAGCTGATAATCTGAAATAACTAGAGGGCTTGTTTTTTTTTTTTCCTTCTTAGGCCTTTAAGAATACACACTTGAAAATGTTTCCTGCTCCATTCTCCTGCCTGGTTATTAGGACAGCAGGGGTTTTGGGTGGGAAGTGCTTGGGCTCCAGTGGGAACTGGTGGTTTCCCTGGCTGTCAATCTTCTGGCTGTCTAAAATTAACAAATATAATATTCATCCCCAAGTGCATTAGCAGCTGGTAATGCTGCTTGTCTCCCATTAGAAGTCAATGTTTGATTTAAGAGTAACATTACATCTTTCTGATCTAGTTTATGTGTTTGAGTAAATCCTCTAAAGACATTGATGTACTTATCAGGGTTATCTGAAAATCTTCCTAGTTTTAGCCTGATTTGATTGAAGTCACTGAGAGAAAGAGACATATGAATGAAGGGTGGTCTCATATGGATTATAATTATACCTTGAGCATAGATAAGAATTGTTTCTTATAATTAAGAGAATAAGACAGTATAACAGGAGATCTTAACAGCCCATTGTCACAAAGAGATAGATCAACTAGACAAAAAGTCAGCAAAGAAATAACAGAACTGAATCAGACCTGTGAGCAATTGGACTTAGTAGATGTTTACAGAGTGTTCCACCCAACCACATCAGAATACACATTCTTCTCAGCTGCACATGGGACATTCTCCAAAATAGACCATATATTATCCCATAAAACATTCTTAAGTAAATGCAAAGGTATTGAAATCATACCATGCATAATATCTGACCATAGTGCACTGAAATTGGAAA